>OX328127.1:61505561-62105561 GCA_946811695.1 Gonocerus acuteangulatus | reverse complement strand
CATACAATAAAAATTTAAACTTTTATCTGACAACACACAAAGCTAAATATTGTAATAAAAATGAAACAGAGAGCTAATAATTCAGCCTTAACTTATAACTTAAAATTCTTTTTGCTTTTATAAGTTGTTCACAAAAGAAAATTCGGACACATTATCAATCTTAATTATTATATTTTGACCCTCATTAAACAGATGCAAGGCAATGAGTTCTGAAACAATTTCTTGTAACTCTTTTTTAATATGAAAAACTCTTTTGCTTATTTATTTTTCACATTCTGAATAATTGCTTCTCAAAGAAAGAATAATTTCATATCCCATTGCCCTAATTGTTATCTCTAAACATAAAATAACTAACATAACAACTAATAATAAGATAGTAATAAAGACAACAAAAAAAATAATAAAAAATTAAAAATTAGAATAGCACCTCAATAGGCAGTCATTTGTCCCATATCCATTAATTTTAATATTATACTCAACAACAAACCTAATTTCTATTATTGAATAGAAATATGTTATTCACAAATATAGTATAACATAGTCGAGTAATTTTAAAAATTCGACTACACAAAAGGACATTAGTTATAAGTAGTCACAGCTTAAGAAAAAATAAAAATCTTTATGACAAAAAAATTAAAAATAACAAAAAAAATTTAAATTAACATGTTGGTATTTTGAAATTACCTATTCTTAAAATCTAATATCTTTGAACTGTTGTTAAAAAAAAGAACTTTGCAGTCAAATTCTATTTCTGGAAGTTTTGAAAAGAATTTGCAAAGAACACACTTTTGTTATTAACTATTATTTTTAAAAATGTGGATATTAAACACAAATAATATAGTCGATCTTTTCACTTAACCCTTATGAGATAGCAACCTTCATGATCTTAGATGCTCGAGAGCGCAGCCCGTTTCATCCTCGTGCTTCAAAAGACAGCATTAAAATATCTGAGCCTCCAACCGACCATCTCTTCTTTTTTTTCTTTTTTAATTTTGTTTTAATTTTATTAAATTTTGAAATTCTTATTTTTAAAAATAATATCAAGTCAAATATCTCGGCATTAGTATAATATCTATAGAACATGATCTCTATGTAAAAATCAACTGGTAATACAAAAATAAGGCCCTTCAGAGGGATTTGAACTATGCAAAGGGACCGGATAGCAGAGGGAATTCCCCTATTGAATAGGCTCAAACTGCATTTTTATGAACTGAAGTGGACACAAGAATGTGAAGAGCTTACAAAACTTAGCACTATATATCACAAAAAGCTGCCACAGTGGCTTTCAGTTCCGAAGCAAAGAAATGGCCTTGCACAAAAATGATTATCAGTCCCAGGGGCATGGAAGCCCGTTGTCATGAAAGTGACTGTCAGTTTCGAATGGGTTAACGGTACTAGGTGATGTACTCTAAATAAAAACTGATAAAAGCTATTTCAATAAAATTGTTCGTTTACATAAATCCTAATAAAATTCCATGGAACCAAGAAAGGCATTTTTTTTTTTTTTTTTTTTTTTTTTTTTTTTTTTTTTTGTGTTTGTCTGTAGTAAGATCATATGCATGAAAATTTATATTTAAGACTCTTTTGCTTGAAGCAGTCACTAGTTGTGTAAATATATTCAAAGCCCAGCAATCCCTCTAAATAAATGTATACATACATTTAAACTGATTAGTTATTTAATTTGACAACAAATGTAAATTAGATGTAAAAATTTGGCACTTAATTTAATTTTCTGCAGTTTTTAATGTTGATGTTGCCTCATGAAATAAATAAAATTGGAAAGCTTAAACAACAATAGATATCCAATAACTTGAACGTATTCATTGCAAGTCTCAATAGCTTTCTTTTTAGTTCCTTATATGAAATTTACAGCTCTTAGCTTTACAAGATTATAACAAAGACTCATTAATTAATTATGAAAATAAACACAGTACATAAATTACTGACAATATAATTTTAGAATAGCTGAAATAGTACGCTATTTAACTTGGCATCCTAGAAGAATTTAAAAGAACGCATAGTTCTTCAAAAGCAGGGTTCTACAAGTTGTAGTTAATGGCGCTCTTTTTAAGTTTGGTCAACATTTCATTTGCTTTTTCAATCAGCATGTTGACTTCATATTTGCCATTCATATAAAATAAAACTTATTTATTTATTTTTGAGATCCTCACAGAACAATATACAATACCTCATATTCTTTTGACTCGCTCATTTTTCCAATAGTGTGCCAATAGATAATACATATAAACCTGACATGAAGCCTGAGGAAAATAAATAACTATGGCAGTAAATAATTTTTTTGAATCTCTAGCAATAAAAAATAAAATTACTAAGACGGTGGTTTAGGAGGATCCAAAGGAACTTCTTTATAAGTTGGAAATTCTACTGCTTCAATAACATCATCAACCTAATGACAAAGAAAAAACAATAATTAAAAATAAAGTCAGTGTAAATATCATTCATTGATAATTATATTTAGAAACCTGTTCAAAATAAAAATATGTATTGATTCATCTTAAAAATTGTTATCAAATAACATTTAAAAAATAATATATTTCTATTATTTATGGTTTAAACAATAGAAATTTTTGCAATGATTAAATAACCTTATTTAACTTAGTTGGTGAGGAATTCATGAAAGATATTAATAAGTGCCTTGAAACAAAACAAAAATTATTATTATTTACTTGTTGTTATTCCGCTTCATTGTGATGTACACAACAAAAAAATATATAAAAATGATATAACTCAGTCCTATAATGGCCAAAATGGCTACAGTTCTAGTATCTCATTTTTACACAGTGAGATAAGATTAATCGAAGAAGATAAAATGAAAATACACTATTCAAGTAAGTATTAAATATATAAAAAGTGTACAGGCGTATGTAATTGTACCTTAAAGGAAGGATACATTGCAACCTGGTTGGTCCGAAGGTTCCTTCCCTTCGAGTAGCCATCCCAATGGTTGCCTGCTACTCCAACAACATCTCCAACGGCTAGCTCCATTTCTTCTCCAGATTTAGGATGGTGATCCATTATTGCTACTCTCCTGGATATGTTATACATTAACATATTATAATAAATGCATAAAATAATATAATCAATGAATATTCAAGGGTACTTTCTAATGTATTCTAAACAAATTTAGGGGAGAAAAAATTATGTAGTAGTGAGCTTACAGAGATCCTTCAATTTGTTTGCCAAGTCTTCTTATATACAAAGCCCGCCGAAATTTGAGCCAGCATTTGTCATGACAAGAAAACATGGATACCCCTTAAGGCTGCACCTACATTGGACCCGTATTTCTCCTCATCCTCCAATCTGATTTCGTTTGACCAACAACGGCCGACGTGAGTGCCTGCATTGGTCCCGACCTGATCCGATCTAGTCATGCTTGTCAGTAATGACCTCGTAGTGAAATGAAAATGATTAATTAATTTAAGAAGCATAGAAACCTTCAATTTCCTTGTTAAAGGTATAAAGTAAGGGTTGCGAGGCCAATCAATCTTCCGGAAGTATATCAGTCCCGAAAAAATAAATCTTACTGTAAGAGTTAATTTTTAACTGTTACACTACGATAAGAGAAATATTAGTTTTTTTTTTTTTTTTTTTTTTTTTTTTTACGGCGCATCTACATCTAGGTCATTAGCGCCGACATCTAGGTCATTAGCTGCCGACAGGGTGCAGCGAGGAATTTTCCCAGCGAGCCGTGGGATGAGAAAATTCCTGCCGGAGGTTGGGAATCGAACCCACCATCTCCCGCTTATGAATCCAAGGCGCTAGCCATTAGACCACGGGAGACCCCGCTAGCCATTAGACCACGGGAGAAGTATTAGTATTCATATTTTAAAATTATTTATAAGAAAACTAGCCGGCGCTAATGGCCCAGATTTCGATGCACTGTAAAAAAAAAAGAAAAAAAGAGAGGTAGCTAGAAGGTTGGAAAGTTATAAACATCTCTCCACGTAATGTAATAAACAAGGGAAACAAAAATGTGAAGTGACAAAGTTGTTCTAAATTTGAATAGCTTTCATTTTAAAAAAACAAATGTATTGAAATCAGTTATGATGTAGAGGCTGTAGACCTTTTCTGAAACACAATATGTTGTTTGGTGCCATTTTGCTTCGTTGGTCCGAAATTGGTCTAGAAACAAACAAGTTTGAAAGGTTAAGAATCGGTGGCCGTCGGGTCGGGACCAATGTAGGCACCTCCATTGAGATGAATGCATTTGTTTTTCTTCTGACAGTCGGTGGCTATTGGATCGGGATCAATTTAGGTGCCCCCTAAGGGTCAAGACGCTAGAGGAGTATTCTCAGCATTGTTTCTATACAGAGTGAGCAATTTCTGTTTTCTAGAGTTTTAATTTACTTTGATGGATTTCATATCTAGCTGTCATGAATAATTGTTTTCATAAATTTTGTGCATACATAAATCAGATATTTAAGATATTTAAGATGTATAGGGCACATGTCGCTGCATACAACAGAACTGCTTCCTGTTTTCTAGACTGCATTTAGTGGCCAGACAATATACTCGCATGACTACAGTCTCCAGTCCATTTCATGTGTTTTTCTGTACTTCTTGGCAGAAGTGGGTGAAGAGTTACTCTCCTTCAAGTCCAAGTCAGTAGTTGATTGAATACTTCATTCAATATCCTTGATCTTACAGGCTAGTAAGGAATCACACTACTTTCAATGTCAACTAGCTATAAATTCCCTCTGGGGTAGCACTTTCGCCAGATTTGTGTAAACTTAATCACTTTTCTATCATGACTTTGTAAGTCCACTTTTATACATGAATAAGTCAATACAATTGTGTACTCAAAACATACTCACTCTTCGACTACTGCACAGAAGGCTCTATTTCGAACCAAAAATTCGTTGTCATTTTAAGTTTCTTTTGTTTTACTAGCAAATTCATTTTACTGTTATAATCAACTGTAAATATGTGCTTCATGACAAATAAAATTCCATTCTCTCGAGGGTAAAATCTTTATATAAAATAAGAAATAACGATAACTTCAGTTGTAGGCTATGAGGAAGGTTATATAGATAGGAGAATTAAAAACAAACTTATGTATAAGCCATCATGATTAGCCACTGCCATCATGATTACCACAGCCACTCCAAACTTATTACCAATACCTTTCACTGTTTCTTGGCTTATTTTACTAAAATACTAATTTCACTGATAAATGCAATTTAAAACAAAAAACAACCAATTAAAAAGTGAGATAAACAAAGACAAAAACCCGTTCAAAACAGCAAAACAAACACTTTTTAAGTTTTAAGCGCTTATATCTCTGATTGACGTTGTCCCATCGAATATTTCTTCTGAACCTTTTTTGTAGAGAAGTTAGTAATCATTCGAATGGTCACCTTCCACTTACCACGATTTCCCAACCGTTATCGAGATATTTAAGAAAAATGTGTGAAGATCCGAAAACTTTTCATGTCAATTAATAAAATATTTTTTTCACATACTTCCTTAACTCCAAATATAACCAAAATTTAAAAACCTTAGATGGGATTAATTTCCAATATGTAGAAAATATTTCATTGAATCCCGCGATTCTAAGTACCCACAAAAAAATAATGACTTACAAAAACATTGATTCCACTTTTCTCAAAAACGGTTACAGATATCGCCTTAAAAATTGTTTCATTCGTTTTCCTAAGTTAAGAAACCTATAAAACAAGTACCTGCAAGCATATAAACTCAAAAACGTAAGTGTTACGATAGATTACCGCGCTAAAACTACTGCCTGCCAGGTTTTATCACTCTGGAAGGAGTGTGCACTGTAACTGACCTTATCTACTATATTTGTCAAATACCACTCACTCACTGACCTATCATCGCCCAGCCCAAACCACTCGACAGAAAAATTTGAAATTTTGTATGGACACTCTCTATAGCATGTAGACACTCACTAAGAAAGGATTTTTTGATATTTGAATTTTTAAGTACTTTTAGAGGGGATTGAAGTTTTAGTTGGTTAGAGCAGGCAAGCCTAGGCAGCACGCGTTGCTAGGACGATAAAGAACAGCTGTTACCGTACATTATCTATTTCATAGTATCATTTTTAATTGAGGTTAATTTCAACTATGATGGCAGGCCATGAATTACTAGAAATAAACTTTGATATTGTCCCTCATAGAGTTTACTCCCTGGTGATAGTCCATCCGAGGTAATCCCGAACCACTTGACCCAAAAATTTGAAATTTTGCACGGACAATTCGTTTAGAATGTAAACACTCGCTAAGAAAGGTTTTTTTTTTGATATTCAAATGTTTAAGTACTTTTAGGGGGGTTTGAATTCTTAAGAAGTTCCTCATCGGCTCAAAAATGCCCCAATTTTGATGACATTTGGTACAAAAATCGCTCTTCTCATTTGAAAGGTCAAGTTCATTAACCAGCTTAATCTGTTTACTGGAACATGGCTTTTGGAGCAAAAGTTGCGCCAAAAAATCGGAACGCTTACATTTTCGAGTCCATAGTTGCAGGTATTCGTTATATAGGTTCCTTAACGTAGGAAAACGAATGAAACCATTTTTAAAGCGATTTCTGTAACCGTTTACGAGAAAAATTGATAGAAATACTTTTCCAAACTAATTTTCTGTTTGGGTATTCAGAAACGATGATTGGTTCACTTGAAACTTGTACCGGGTATTTGACATTCATCAAATCTATGATATTTAAACTTTGGTATCATTTGGAGGTAAGAAGTGTATGGAAACAATTGTATTAAAGGTGATAAAGAGTTTCCGGATATCAGTATATTTTCTAAAATGTCTCGAAAACGGTTGGGAAATCATAGTAAGTGGAAGGCAGCTATTCGAAATGTTACTAAATTCTCTAGAAAAAAGATTCTGTTGTAATGTTTGGTGGGGCAATGTTAATCAAAGAGATAAGTGCTTAAAACTTCAATGTTGTTATTTTTATTCTTTTCAATTGTATTTGTGTCTGTTTACCTAACTTTTTAAGTTATTGTTGTATTTTTTTTTTTTATTTTTTTTTACTTCCCAACGGAAACAAGTAAGGTTACCTCCACATGGTGTTTCCAGTTCTGGGTAACTCTAAAGCCCGTGCAATTATAAGCTATACAGAATTATGTAGTAGCGTTAATTTTGATCATACCTTATTTAACGCAATATAAAAACTACTTATCGGCCGTAGTGAAGCACGGGTAGTCAGCTAGTCTACTATATATTTGTCAAATACCACTCACTCACTCACTGACCTATCATCGCCCAGCCCAAACCACTCGACAGAAAAATTTGAAATTTTGCATGGACACTCCCTATAGAACGTAGACACTCGCTAAGAAAGGATTTTTTGATATTCGAATTTTTAAGTATTTTAGAGGGGTTTAAAGCTTTACTTCGTTTGAGCAGGCAAGCCAAGGCAGCATGGGTTGCTAGGACGATAACAGAACAGCTGTTACCCGTACTGTATCTATTTCATAGTATTATTTTTAATTGAGGTTAATTTCAACTATGATGGTAGTCCTTGAATTACTAGAAATAAACTGTGATTTTGTCCCTCATAGAGTTTACCCCCTGGTGATGGTCCATCCAAGGTAATAATATCCCGAACCATTGACACAAAAATTTGAAATTTTGCACGGACAATCCGTTTAGAATTTAACACTCGCTAAGAAAGTTTTTTGGGAAAAAATGCAATTTCATGCCCTCCAGACCGATTTCTATCAAATTTTGCACAATAACGTATTTTGATGCACTAAACACGAATACGATAAAAAAAAAAACGTCGGATTTAACTAGGAGAGAAGTCATTAAGCACTTAAGTTCACTGTTATGCAGGTTATGAGAGCTAATGTAAACAACTAAATTTGTGACGACTTTAAGGCATACACGCTATGCGTTTCCGCTCGCTACGCTCGCTCAAGAAAGTAACAAAGCCCCAGTCAATCCAACTCGCTATAATTAATAGCTCTCATAACCTGCATAACAGTGAACTTTAGTGCTTAATAACTTCTTTCCTAGTTAAATCCGACGTTTTTTTTTTTTTTTATCGTATTCATGTTTAGTGCATCAAAATACGTTATTGCGCAAAATTTGAAAGAAATCGGTTTGGAGGGCGTGAAACTGCATTTTTACCGTTTTTTGATATTCAAATGTTTAAGTACTTTTAGGGGGGTTTGAATTACGAAGAAGTTCCTTCAAACCTTTTTTGCTCAAAAATGGTCTGATTTTGATGACATTTGGTACAAAAATCTTTCATTTCATTTGAAAGGTCAAGTTCATTAACCAGCTGAATCCGTTAACTGGAACATGGTTTTTGAAGCAAAATTTGCGCGAAAAAATCGGGACACTTACATTTTCGAGTCCACATGCTTGCAGGTAAGCGTTATATAGGTTCCTTAACGTAGGAAAACGAATGAAACGAGAAAAATTGATAAAAATACTTTTTCAAACTAATTTTCTGTTTGGGTATTCATAAACGATGATTGGTTCACATGAAACTTGTACCAGGTATTTGACATTCATCTAATCTAAGATATTTAAACTTGGGTATAGTTTAGATGTAAGAGGTATATGGAAGAAAAATTGTATTAATGGTGATACAAAGTTTCCGGATCTCAGTATATTTTCTAAAATATCTCGAAAACGGTTGGGAAAACGTAGTAAGTGGAAGGCGGCTAATCAAAAGGTTACTAAATTCTCTGCAAAAAAATTCTGTTGTAATGTTCGGTGGGGTGATGTCAATCGAAGAGGTAAGTGCTTAAAACTTCAAAGTTGTTAGTTCTATTATTTTCAACGTGTATTTATCTCTGTTTACCTAACTTTTTAAGTGGTTGTTGTATTTTTTATTTTTTTTTTTTACTACCCAACGGCAACAAGCACGCCGTGCTTAGCACGGTTACTTCCACATGGTGTTACTCTAAAATCCGTACAATAATAAGATGTACAAAATTATGTAGTAGCGTTCATTTTGATCATACCTTATTTAACGCATTATAAAAACTACTTATCGGCCGTGGTGAAGCACGGGTAGTCAGCTAGTGTGATTATAAGAGAATAGTGTACTGTTTGTAGTGAGTGTGCAATGCACTGTTACTCAAGGTAGATGAGTAATAAAGCCCTGAAACTGCGCACATCAGTCACTCCCGGTTTATTATAATTATTGTTATTCATTACTTTGAGTAATCTCTTGATTTTAGAGTGAGTTGGCAAGAAAATTAAAAATTTATAGTTTCCATTCTAAAGTAATAATTTTCCTGCACAAAAATTAATATAATTTTAGAACTAATTTGTAAAAACCTTAATTCAACTCATACATCATATAAAATATACCATTTTAAAGGCAATAAAAAAATCAACGTTTTAAGGAATTCTAGATGAGAGGATATTCTCATCATTTGAGAATAAATCAATAAAGGTTTGTTTAAGCACTTGACCAGGTTGGCTACATACATTAAAGTACACAGTATTAAAATTTAATAAAAACAATAAATAGTATAACCAATGAAGTCATTCCACATTAGAGGATAACATAGTGCATTGATGAAAACTGTAATTAAAAATAATAAGGATTTTTATAGAAAAAAAAATATTAAAAATTTTATAATCGTCCTAATTAAGCATCCTCTTATTCAATAACATTTTTGAGGCAATGAATGAAAGTCAACCCCTATATGTTATCAGCTAAAGAATCGTAATCTTAATGTTATTCAAACCATTTTATCTCCTCGCACAGCAAGCCTTTCAGAAAGTGATAAGTTCAACCTATTCAATGAGAAAATGTAAGGTAAAGTGATAGGCTCAAAATTACTGTGAGTACAAGGAGGATTGCAGCACTGTAAGATTAAAACGAGTAAGTAGCTGAGAGAGTTTTATTCCATAGTGATTAAATTATAAGAGCCCTACTGATGAAAATAGACAATAACTAATAATTGTCATTTAAAACCCCCTATAAGTGCAACCTAAATAGCTACGTTCCTTCGGAATGTTCTAAAAGTAATCTGAAGTTGCCTGAAGCAAATAATTTCTAGTTATATTTTCTAAAGAAAGGCAATTAAAACTATATTCTGAGACTGCGATTTACAGACAATTAAATCATATAATGATTTAATATTTAAATAAGTCTTAATAAATCACCTGTGGATTCCCTGTCCTCCGTAATAATAGATGTCGTCCAGAGATCTGAATTTGGTTGATGCATCAGGGTGGAGCGATTGCATTATCTCGTAAGCAACTCGACAAACCTGATACAAAAAAGCAAACATGTTTATGTGTGACCCAAATTATCAATATCGATATTTAAGTAGGCAGAAGGTTAATAAATAAAATGAAAACAAACAAATATCTTTATTGCTCAACTAGTTTGGTGTTTTGTGGGCGCCTAATCAGGATCTAAAACTAATCTATGATTACAGTGTGTAGAAAGATATGTTCTACCATAAGGGCCATGTCATTCGTCTAGAGTAGATGGTCTTTTTCTACATTTAGGCTGAAGACTTAGAGCAATTTTAATATATGAAGAGGTGTCTACAGAATGCCAAAGTAGTAGAACTATAAAGCTGTATTAATTGTAAATTTAGTTAACAATACACAGCTTAAATATTCATTAGATCTCAACTGAATGTAACTCTATAAGGAAGATAAATTAAAACTAAATACAAACCTGAGATGAGAATGTGCAAACGAGATAATCTGATTGAGAGAGAAAATAGATATCCTTAATGATCCCGCTCAATGAATTGTCCGAGTACCGAGTTGACACAGCAGCTGTTTTAGCAATCTGGGGATCTCCAAGAACCTCATAGTTAGGATATCTGGGGGTAAAAGTAATAAATGTTCTTTATAATGGTTGTGAGAAGGCGGTCAAATTTTAATAAAATATTTTGTAATTTTATTTTCCAGAAATACTCTTCTTTAATAATATTAATAAAATGGCAATTTTTAATTCTAATGGAAAAACAGCTGTGCGCGAATGTAAAAAGTACATGCATATAGTTCATCTAAGACAAAATTAGTTACTTTTCTTCAAGAAAGTGAAGCCCAATTGAAGCAATAGTGTTAGAAAGAGGTGATTTACTGACGAAAAGTTGAGTGAGTAAGAATTTTTAAAGTAAATAGTGACACAATATCTAAAATAATAACCGTTATGGAATCGCTTGTAAACATAACCTCTAATGTTCAAGTATTACAAGCTAGTCCTTTGTGCTCTAGTGATTATGCTGTAGTTTTAAATGCTGTGGAAGGCATAAAACAGGAAGAATATGTTTCAAGTTTAGCAGATGTAGTTGATGCTAAAGCTATTAAATTTGCTTTTTATATATCAGGTTGCAGATTCTGTGTACATTTTAACAGTAAGATGGAAGTAGATAAGCTAGTCAACAAACAGAGGCATATAAGTATTCGTGGGCACGTTATTTTATTGAGATGCTTCATAGAGCCAGGAATAAGGATAGTTGTATCTAATGCTTTTCCAGAAATCTCTAATGAAGCTATAGAAGAAGCTTTGAAGAATTTAGGAATGGAGATAGTTTCGCCTGTACAATATTTAAGAGCTGGCCTCCATGATCCGAGGTTAGCACATGTACTTAGTCATTGGAGGCAGGTTTGTTAACCCTGAAAGCATTGATAAGCTACCTTCTTCACTGGTTATAACAGTAAAAGAAAAACCGTGGAAAATATTCCTTGATTCACATAAAATCACCTTTTTTATATGTAAAGGATCTCATTTAGCAGTGCATGTCCCGAAGCACATAAAACTCAAACGGATAATTCCCAAGAGCATGCTAATACTTATAAACAGGAAGCCTTCGAGAAGGACAGTTCTTCTATCAACAAATTGACTTTAAATTTTTAATTTAATTGACCTATTTCTTCCACTTCGCCCACCGACGAAAAACTAAAATTCCTAGAAAAACGACGCCGTGAGTGTCTTTCTGTGCCAGAGCCGAGGGAAAATACGGACGAAGGTGATCTTCAAAAACAACAAGTTTTGCGGGATTTATTGACGTCCACAGTGTATAAGAGAATGACAAATCTCGAGAAGGCTTTACTTGGGATTTCTCCTTCACATATTGATAGTGTATCTGAACCTCACAGTCCAGGTAAATCTAGTCCCAGAATCGAAGAAAGGAAGATAGAAAAAGACGAAGGTGTACAAGAGGATGCTGAGGAATTAGATACTTCTTTGAGAGTTACATCGCCTAAAGAAGAGAAATGGAATAAATCATCTTCGAGGGGTCGAACTCCAAAAAAATGTGCAACGGGGACAAAAGAACCTATGACACGCAAAAACAACAAGAAAAATTCAAGAAGAAGTAAAAAATTTCCTTACATCATTTTTGATATCATTTTTTGTTTTGGTTTTTCTTACCATAATCTGTTATTTTATTATAGTAACAAGAACGAAAATAACACTGCTGTTAATACCTGTTTTACTTACGATAAATTCACTTCATATTATGTTCTTTTCATACTTCTATATTTTACTATGATTTTAAGTAACTGAGAACTACCAATATTTAAATTTATTATGTAATGCTTGTTTAAAGTGAGCAAATTGCCTTTGTTGCAAAGCTCCAGAAACAAATAAATAAATAAATAATTCTAATGGTGATGATTTTAACTGATTTGAACAATGATGTAAAACCGCAGCCAATTTTGCTAAAAAAAATACGAACTGATTATAAATAACTAAGTCAAAGTCTCTAAGAACTCAGTTTTGTTTTAAAAGTCAATCACAAGTAATTAAAAGCCTATCACCCATGAGCTGCATACATCAGCACATTCTTCACAAGACGGGTAGTGTGAATTTCTGAATAATTTGCTGAAAATAATCTATATAAATAAGTAAAAAAACATGAATAGTTTTGCTCTTTTATACTTGTAATGAACAGCTGACTTTATGAACTGCAGAAACCAGATACAACGCCCCTAATAGTAGAAGTAACAACCAATGCCCTTCCGGTTTGGCGGCTTAATTTAACTTGAACATGATTCAGACTAAACACCAACTTCTAATGAACCGATTTAGTTCATTATTAAAACATATCTTTTCATTAGGTGCCCATGATGTGTACCTAGTTAGGTTAAAATACAACAGACATTACAACCGATATGAGCAAATACGGAGTAAACCCTCTGTACAGATAGACCGATTTAGTTTATTTTTACAAGACATTTTTTTTCTTTAGATACCCACAATGTATATCAAGATTCGTATATAACAAAAATTACATAGACATAGCTAAACGGTTGAAATTACCTTTATCAACCCTTGCTACTATTATCGGTAAGACGAAAGGAATAGAGGAGAATTTTGTGATATGAAACTTGAAAATATAATAAAGTATAACGTTATCTAACAACAAAATATTTATGAACAATAAAATTGTGACTGTTTTTACGAAGAATTTATTTTATTTTAAAATAGCCACAAAACCTAGTACTATTCAGTTATACAAAATATTCACTTATACGAAACACTTTCTGTTCCCCCTTACATTCGTATAAGTGAGACTCCACTACATTTGTACATTTTTTTATTCTTGAAACTTAAACTTGACACATATCCGCGTTAGCCACATCAAGTATTGAGGGCTTTAATTTCATCAACTTACTTTTTCTTTATTTCAGCAAAGACCCGATAGTCGTCTGAAGCTAAGTATATTCTCCTTGTTGTCACTGGCTTTGTTAGTTCCAACTGCTTGAAATACTCTTCGACATGAGTCATATACTCGTCGACCGGATGGAAGGCTGCTTCAGTTCCAACTTTGTCTGTTCTTCGAATATGAACTCTGTACAAAAAGTAATCATGTTTATTTGTTTTTATAGTTTAAACAAATTAATTGAAAAAAAAAATAGGCTTCCAAGTAAATTTTTAATAGGCAGCTTGGTTGGAGGAATTGAATGGAACTATATTCAAGGTAGCCATTTTTCTTTAGCCATTTTTTATTAAAAATAATTGAATTTTGGTTTTGGTTACTCAACAGAAAGGACTGACTTAAGTATTTTTCATAATGTTCTACGTTTATGGAAACTAAGATTTATACATTTTAGATAAGTTTGGAATAGATGAAATATTAAAAAATATATTTTATTAATAGACGAGCAGTTTCGGACTGTTCATATATACTTTCTTAAATATCTCAAATAAAAGTATCTATGTATGTGCTACATAAAAAAATCATACCCAACAATTGGTCTCTGAAAATTAAATTTTGAAGCAGCGTCCTTTAGCATATTCACAGTAGATGGCTGGGGCCTGAGAAGATATTTCAAAAATTGCCCAACCCACCACACGGAAGGATCTCCATGCAAGCGGTTAATCCTGTCAGCAAGATCTTTTGGTACAGCTAATGGAAGATAAGGAGGCCGAGGTGAAACAGAATCAACAATGCCCAAAAGTACCACCTCGGAATCTGGGTTACCTAAAAAATTAAAATATGTTCTCAATTAGAGTACATAAAATGAAACACTTTATCTCTATTAACTATAAAATTATAAAAACCAAATACTTGCCAGGCCAATTGTGAACATGGCCAGTGAAATCAGTACACGTGTCAGATACTGGGCGAAATACTTGTTCCCAACCAGCTCTATTGTATCTCCATCCTTTAGATCTCAAAATTAAAGTCCTTTGAGTACCATACGCAACGAGAAGGCAGTAAACCGCATGGTGGAGCTGACAACCATAACCGCAACCCTGGAAAAGCCAATTTCCTCATGAATAATCCTGAATTCCTATACCCTCATCAAATTCATAAGGACAAATATAAGAAAGTGCATAGAAGGATATCAACAGTATTGCTTTCAAATCAATAGTAGTTTTTTTTTTTTTTTTTTTTGATCTGCTGATTAACAAATTTTTGTTCTAGACAAATTATTCATGCTCCAATTTCACCAACTGGACCATTGTTGTTACAAGGAGAGCACGAAAAGAATAATATAATGTAATGACATTTTAAAATGTTAATACTAAATTGATTGATTGTTTAGTATATATCAATATATTATTATGAATAATTTACTAATTAATTTCATAAAAAGTAGTAATTTTTTAATACTTGATTTATGGAAGTTCTAATATTTAATATGTTAATTGTAATAAATTGTTAAGTTAAAATATAAATAAAATTTTGGTTTATATATTTGAATAGATGATTTAAGATCTATTTGCACACGTGAGTTACACCACATTTCCGTTCCGTCAGTTCGGTTTAATATCAGTAACAAAAATGATGTATTGCATGGTTCGGTGACTGAAGTGGGACTGACTGTCTATTCACTCGCTCCAGTCACTAGCCAGTCTCAGATAAAATATTGTGAGAAGAATTTATCTTTTGATGCTTCAGTCCCGCCTCAGCCAAGGAACCCTCAAAATTTGATGTCTTCCCAACATTATTTTTTTATTTAGAGTGACATCTTTGCCGGCAACCGTTTTGAATGTGACTTTAAATTATTAAAAGATAATTTATATTTCAATAGGCAAAACTTCTCCTTGGATGAAAATAATTCATTTATTATATCTTGATTAAATTACTCAATTTTGTATATATATTCTGTGTATTTTTTGTGAGGAATTGGCTCTAAGAAATCCTCCACATGATATCCCCCTGAAGAAGTGCAAGATTATTCACAAAACACGTCAATTGAATAAAAAGAGGTTGTTGTGAAGATGGGGCTTTTACATATTTGAGCCCTTGCCAAAATTACACAGATTCCATTCACTGCTTAAGTTATTTTCTTTGTTTGTAAATTCAACGAAAACAATTTAACATAGATTTAAAAAATAGTCATGGACATTTTTTAACAAATATTACTAATAATTGGAAAATTAATAAAGAGAAAATACAAAAATGACAGCTGTTAAATAATATGGAAGGGACTGTATAAGCGAGTATTTATGAAGTAGACATTAGAAATAAAAATGACCTTGTTTAGGTTGCAAAGTAGTTTCTTACTCTTTTCACAGTTTTTAGGGTTTTGGAGGTGGCTTATTCTTCTCTGGACGAGATCGGATAATTCCACAGCTTCCTTTAGCCTCCAATCTGCATAACCATCGACTTCAGTAAGTTTACCAACATCTCTCAGCATTGACCTAAGAGAAATTGTTTAAGAGATTTGAAATAGAAAATTAAAATACTTTCTATAATGTATTTTTATATTAACTAGAAGTGATCATTTAGTACAACTGCAAAATATTTGGTTAAAGAATTTGAACCGGTTGTTTGATACAAGAAGGAATAGAAACAGGGAAATGGCCTAATACTGATGACGGATGGAAACTAACTAAGTAGTGGATACTGGCCCTTCACTAAAACAGGTAAGATTGTTCTGGAGTTTGGCCCCGAAGGGTTTACTGGGCAGAGGGCTGGGTATGGGAAGGCAGCAGACCCAAGTTACAACTGCATTTTGCTTTCAGCTATTGAATTGTACAATCAGAAGCACTATGGTACAATCAGAAGAGGTTTGCTGTAAGGCCGGCGAAAAAGTTTGGTTTAAGTTTGATTGTGGCGAGGTTAGCTCAATGGTAGAGCACCCGACTAATGAACTGGAGGACCTGAGTTCAAAACCCAGGCACGAAAGATTTTATTTTCTATTGTCGTCGTTCGAGGGTTGAATTCGGGGCCCCAGACCGTCCTTAGGCTCACCCAGCCTTTTATTAATTTACTAATGGCTACCTGCAAAGGGAAAAATCAGGCGGCCAGAGCACGATACTGACCACACTATTTCCCTAGAGTGCCGTATGGTCAAGAATCAGATAGCTCTACAGTATCTGCTCCTCTGGTCCCTTGTGCCACGTTATGGGACTGATTTTTTTTTTTTTTTTTTTTTTTTTCAAATATCTGAACATGTAAAATAGACATTTATCCTACTGCCTTCAGTGTTCCAAAATATTTTTATAATTTATATTACATACATCTAATTCACCTTTTATGTTCAACTCCTTCTTCAAGAATTCTGTTCAATTGTGGTAGAAGATGTGGAGCAGTAACCTGTGCCTTTTTCTGTAGTTGTTTTACTTGACTGCTAATGTAATACCACATTTCTTCAGCATCGGAATACAGTCTCCTTCTAAGTCTCTCATAAGGAAGGCCAGGTGTCCCTTTATCACCTAAACAACAACAAAAAGGTTTTAACAATAATAAAACATATCACTTTCACAGCGAACACCATGCCATCAGTGGTACAATAATTCACATCCATGAGAACAACTTAACAATATCTCAAATCTGTCTAAAATAAAAAAAATCAATTTTTAGGAACTGAGTCATCTTAGTATGTTTCCGTATAACAATTATATCTGATGTTATTTGGAAAGCTTAGTAAACGAACATTTAGTATATAGCCTTAAAAGCAACAAGACCAACACTTTAAAAACTTCAACTGCCATTTTATACTGCTGAGGTGGTCCTATTTTGAAGAAAATGTATTAGGCTTTCGAATAAACACCTTCAAGATACCACAATTTCACAACCGTTTTCAATATATTAAAGAAAATATGTGGCAAGTCCAAAACTGCTCCAGTCTGTTGATAATTACTTTATTTATTTTTTTTTCTTTGCAATATTTTCTTTACTCCAAATGTAACTAAAATTTATATATCTTATTTTGGATAAATGTCAAACATGTGAACAAATTCTCAACTCAATCTGTCGTTTCGGAGAGCCTAAAAACCGAATTATAGTTTTTTGTTTTTTCATTTTTCTGAAAAACAATGTGGGGGGATTTCCCACATCTAAATACCTGTTCAATGTTATTTGGAAGCCTATAGAAGTGAAACTATGAATTCTATGATTTTCTTGTGTGAATTTCACCAAAAATAGTGATCCAGTATGCAAATTCTGCTAGTAAACTAACTTCTTTTTGTTTTAGACTTTTTTTTTAAAATATCTTTGCATATTCAAACTTGAACAAACGTTTTTGTGACCTATGTCAATATCACCATTTCCGGATTGTTTCATCAGGGTAATAAGCAGGTTTTCCTTCCTAGAGGAAAGGAGGAAACCACCTAAGAGCGTTTGACTGCTGCAAAAGGCGAGGAAGGATGTGCCCAGGGTGCAGATGAATTCTCCTCAAAGCTATCAAAAGTTGACTTGTCCAGCAGTTCTTGCTGCATAGCCTCGAATACGGATGACTTAAAGACATGTTCTGTTCTTTGTTTTATCTAGAGGATTTTAGAGGAACTAATAGTTCTCTGTTTCACCACTAGAATTCATTTCGGCTTCCTTTTTACGACATCTAGCTAGAACAATGACCAGTGTGTACTCAGCCTTATCCATAGTTCCTTTGGTCCCTCTTTCAATTTATATAGTAAATATAAAATCTAAGGCTGAAACCTTATATTTTCATAAAGGGATTTTTATTATAGATAGTTTATTATACTGCAGTTCTCACAGTTATCGAATGTTGTAGCACTGCTGATGTGGCATTAGGCATGAAAGTGCTATGAGTAAATCATATTTATATTTAAGGATGGACTCGAGTATTGCTATTTGTATTACTATGAATGTTCCAGCCCAATATCCTGACTTATTATTTTGCTTACCAATGTTATATTCTTCATTTAATGGATCACCATTGCTTAATAAACTATTAGCAGAATTTACAACTTTGTCTTGAATACTCCTCAATAAAGCATCCTTTTCTTCTTGCTTTAATGTGAGACTGAAAAAAAGAAGAAAAGTATAAAGAAAATATTTGAACCTTAAACCTACAATCTTAATATTGAAGTCATTAGTAATGATTAAACATGTCTTCACTTTTACTTTTGAAAAAATCATAACACGATAAAGGTAATAATAACTCAATTTTATCCTATTTTAATTATTTTATGTTCTGACCTAAAAGCTTTGAAATATCAAATCACAATTATAACTTCTTGTTTTGTTTTTTTGTTTTGTTTTTTTTTCACGTTGGAGTATCCCTCCAGCATGGGAGTTTATTTGACTACGTATTCCATCCGTTATAATAAGTTGTATAATCATAACATTATAGATAAATCATTTATCATTAGGATTCTTTAATGGTGTACAATAGGCAAATTTTTACTTAAGAATGTAATGGATAAAATGATAAAAGTAAATATATATTGTATTTAAATATTTTTTGATCGGTTTTACCTTTTTTATCTAAATATTATTCTGGAGTTTACTTCTCTTAAAGGAATGATTTTAACCCATCTCCAACCATAATAATTTTTATTTTTATTTCTGATAATGTTTTTCTCTTAGTAACTATAACACAATGGCTCTCCTTCATTTATTGGACAGGGCTCACCCACCACAATTATTTGACAGAGCATTATTTCTTTTTTTGACAGAGTGCACTCAGATTGCTTGGATGGAAAAGTTTAATAAAGTTTGAGATATTTTCTACAGAGGGACTTATTCTTGGACTTAGGCGATGAAATGGGAAAAATCCCTGTTGCAGACGGGCCTCGAACCCTCATCTCCGGCATGAGAATCTAGGGCATAAGCCACTAAACCAAGGGGAGACCACGGGGCCTTAGGGCTCTAAGATGTGGGAATTTCACCTCATTCAGACCCTGATGAAGTAGATCCCACCCCTAATGGCCTTGACAGTAGATAAACCTAGCAAAGGCTTCAAATAAATTTATTGCTTCTTTACTTGCTATTAATGTCACAAAGAAAAATAATGATAGTTCTCGATTTTATTCTGGTAATTAATCATTGAATGTTAACTACATAAATTTTAACAGCACAATTGTCATTCCTTCAATGTAATGTTCATTATTTCAAGAAGTTTTTTTAAATGCGAAGGATATTAATTCTTTATATTTTGCAGGTAGTCTCAAAATGCTTCTTCAGTTTTTTTCTTTAACAATTATATTTGAAGCATAAAATAAAACCAGTAATGAAAAATATTAATACATACATATATTTTTATTCTACCCTATATATATATGCAAATATGCTAAGAAGATGATGTTACAGTAAAGCGGAATTTTTTATTCTGATTAATTTGAAAAATATTGGTTGTTATATTTTTTTTTCTTATTTTTTTTACGGCGCATCAACATCTAGGCCATTAGCACCGACATCCAGGGTGCAGTGAAGAATTTTCTTAACGAGCCGTAAGATGAGAAAATTCCTGCCGCCAATGGGGATCGAACCCACCATATCCTGCATATAGAATCTAAGGCGTTAGCCACTAGACCCTGGGGAGACCCCTGTTATCTATTATTATTTATTTTAATTTAAACATCCATTTATAAACAACATAGATTTTTTTTAGGACAGGAAATTTAAAGGTTACCATCCTTTTCTAGTCAGGATAGTACTGAGCCCTTTAAAATCCACCACAACGCCAGGTGGGAATTGAAACCACAACCTTGTACATGGAGTCCTCATGCCCATTGAGGATCCATCTATTTTAAAAATTTATCCATTATTATGGGCTCAATTTATATTATATTTTATTGTGAATTCTAGTATTTTTTATGTATAGTAAACAGGATACTGAAAGTAGAACATGTTACGGAAGAGCCCTTTGTTGATAATAAAGCATTTGTAAATAAATAAGCCTTCATAAAACTTAATACGTTATCAATGAACCTGACCATTCATCTCATATAAAACATCTCTAGATAACGTTACTAATCATCCATGTACTTACCCAGAATTATACTCGGATAGAAGTTTGCTGATCTCTTCCCGCTGGTGATGTAATGACTGTAGATCCCTGAGAGCTTGCGATATTCGTTGGCTCGTTTGCTGGTCCGGCTCGTGCCGGATGAATCCAAAAGATAGCAACAAGAATATTAGCCATACTACGAGTAAAATAAGCATGGCACGTCCCCATGGGATTTGCCGCATTACCTTGACCATCATCTTGGAAATCTAGAACAATTCAATAATCTATGTATCTAAAACATTAATTAAACAGCTAATTGGATTATCCATCTTCATACACATTGTTGTTTAAAACTCTAAAATAAATAAAAAATGTTTTAACTTTTAAGAATTGTAATTTTGACTCAATGATATCATAAGACATTGATTTAACCTTGTTCCACATTAGAAAATTAACCCCTGGAGCGTATTAAGTGTCTGACAGACAGGAGGGAAATTTCAGTGAAGTTTGTTGGCAGCAGTGAGCATCTAGATTCTAGATGCTCACTACTGCCAACATATTTCACTAAAATTTCCCTCCTGTCTGTCACACACTTTGTACACACCAGGGGTTAATTACTGTAAATTATATGAGGAATTTTACAACAAGCAATATTAACACGCTGAGTTTAGAAAAGTTTGTAACGTAGGAGTTGCTTAACTAAGAAGATTCCTCACCAAGGTGGTCACTTTATTTCACATTGTGCAGAAATGTGCTTAAATGAACTGATAAGTATACAAATTCTATCTTTTTTATTTAAATTGTTTGGGGGGCCTGGTGCACATGAGTGTTAAGGCGACAGCACTAGGTGGCCGGGGTTGTGGGTTCGATTTCCACTAGGGGGTAGGGCCTTTCTTTCGAGAAAAAAAAGGTATGACCCCTATCAGAAAAGGGTGGCAACCTGTAGGCAATTCAAGAATATTACATATAAGTGGTTCTGAAATTTAAATAAATACATATTTTTTAACCAGCTGGACTCAATAATAAAAAAAATGGGTTGTACTATGAGAAATTTATTTTGAATGATTCGTTGAAAGAGAACAAAAATTAAGCTTAATAGGTGCATATTTACATTTCAACTATTACTGATGTTTAAGTAATAAGAAAACGGTTCGGATGAACCAATTTTGCTTATTTTTATAACACATCTTTCACATAGGCAAGATATAGATCAAGCATGGGAACAAAAATCACAGAAAGTAAGGATTAATAAAAAAAAAATTGTTCTGGAGTAAACTCCCACTTTTGCGGGGACCAATTTCGCTTAGTTTCACAATGCATCTTTCTTCAAAATTTACTTGCACAAATCAGAAAATATTGTTCCAAAGTACAAGCATTTTCCAAAGAGTCGATCTTTTTGGTTTGATATATAAGGCCTCATCTATAATAATGGTGCCAAATCAAGATACTAAATTAGTTTAACTTGATTTTTATATACTTTTTTATTTATTTTTTTTTATTTTTTAAAGAACACCTGGGTAGGTTCATTAGAACCTGGGTATCTACTGGTTGTTGCCCTTAATGAATATCTATCATGAAGTAGAGAGCTCTCAATATAGCAATCACTGAAAGACATTAACCTACACCTGCTTGGATTTGAACCACCACCTCTAAGTATCTGTGACGTCAGAGTACATTGCTTTAACTACCGAGCCCCCCTGCTTTAAAAGATTATATTCCCCCTAAAATTTCTAATACCACTCAAAAACAATATCATGAGACGTAATTAATTTAGGTACTTACGTATTAGCTTCACCTCAGGTTAGAGAAGTGGTTCTTGATCAGTGATCTGGATCATCATCGCATCCAATATAGCCACAGAAAGACCATTTATTAATATTATCAAGAAGTTCCGATAAAACCTTGAGGAAATGCGTAGCACTTATGTTAATGGCATAATAGCTATGTGTTTCCACTCCCTACACTCACTCAAGGTTATATTGAAACTCTAGTCAATACAACTCGTTGATAATGCAGATAACTCGGTAATATAGATCATTGAGGATCAACTGTCATAAAATTGAGGGATTTAACATCTGTTAGGTATTAGTTGTAACTTAAGCATTTAATACATAACAATAAGATTCATTTTAACTTAAACATGAAATATTTGTAAATTTTCTAATAAGCCTCTGCATTCCTCCGAAAAACCAGTGATCTATATTATCATCGAGTTGTATTAGCGGGAATATCAATATAACATTGAGTGAGCAGCAACGCATAGCAATTATGCCATTAACATAAGATCTATGCATTTCCTCAAGATAATATCGAAACTCTAGTCAACCCACCTTATTGATAATAAATTGTCTTTCCGTGGCCATATTGGCCCTACTTCAATTGATTTCTACGCATGCGCTGATGATCTGGATCACTGAACGAGACCCCCTTCTCTAACCTGAAGTGAAGCTAATACGTAAGTACCTTAATTTATTATAAAGCAATTTTGTTTTAATTACTAGCAATAAGTTCAGTCTGAGGAAGATTGAAAATTAATGCCTAAGAGCAAAAGTCATAGAAAAAGTGTAAGCAGCCTAAAAAACCATGGGAACCTCTCTTATCCAATCACAGGATCAGCAATTACAGTTAAAGGTAATTTTATATCAGATATAATTATAATTCAGGAATAATATTAAAACAGGGTCTCCTTGTGGCCTAGTGGCTAACGCATTGGATTCTTGTGCGGGAAATGGGGGGTTGAGTCCCACCAGCAGCAGTGATTTATCTCATTTCAGGGCCGAGTGAGAAAATTTCAGGCTGCACCATGGATGTTAGTGCTATTGATGCACCATATATTATAAAAAAAAAAAAAAAAAAAAAAAAAAAAAAAAAAAAAAAAAAAAAAGTATTAAAACTATTTCTAATTATCCAGAGCTAGAATATTGCATGTACAGATTCTCAAAATAGATAATTTATTTTACTCAAAATATGGGTGATTCTGTGTTTAAACATTAAATTCCACTGCTGACAGAAGTATTACGGCTCAAATAATAAAATCTATCAGGGCTATGGGCATAATACAACATGACAAAGCTGAGGGAATAATACAATCTGTCAGGGACATAAGAACGATAAGGATCGACTCTGCTTTACAAATAATCTATCTCTCTCATTATCCCTGTATATTATATTACAAGTTTTGTTGCAGGAAAACAAAAATTAAGGCTTTTAGAGACACATTGATAAGTTTGTCAGGATGAAGGGAGGGTTAAGGTACATCCCTGTAATTAATGGACCAATTTTTATGGTAAATCCTTTCTTATGCCATATTTTAATCTTGTATATATATATATATATATATATATATATATATATATATATATATAAGAAATGTAAGCATTTTAAAAATGGTAATTTTTGGTACCTAACAGGGAGAACAAAATATGATGCTAAAAAATGTTTCAAACAGACTCCCTCCAATGAATAAATCCGATTCCTTGGAAAAGTAAAATTGCGTCTATTAAAGGAAATATATTTTCTTTTGTGTTTAAATTTGTGTATGAGTGAGAATAGTGCATATAAGCATGCAAAATAAATTTACATTTTACCTAAAAGTAATTAATACTACACCTGTTAGAAACTGTCATTTCTGTTAATTGTTTGTAATTTTAAAAGTTCAATTGTTAGTTGTCAGTTATTTCTAAATAATTTCATCTTAAACAAAACTGTCTATTCAAATAATTTACATAAAAAGACAATATATTAAAGAGATTTAAAATATTATCATAATAAAATAAGTTTCCCTTTGGCTCAAAAATATTAATTATTATTACCAGTTATTGTACGAAATGAAGTATTTTATTCCATTGTATTAGACTGACATTATTCTATTAATAATTAATTTCAATTGTCAATATCCAAATATCGTGAACTTATTCTCATCCATTTATGATAGTTCTTTTATGTATTATAAACAGAATTGTCATATTAAGCTAAAGGATTTTTTAGTGAAAAACTGAATAAATAATCATGTTAGTAGCACAATTATACATAATTAAAAGGAATTCTTACCACAAATATAGCAGAATTTTAAGAAAGAGCTAACACATATCTCCTATTAATGTTCCTTCAAGGTGCAGAACACTTCAGTCTATAACCTTCCTCACATTTGCAATAGCAACTCACATTCAAGATAGGATACTTCATATTATTAATGACGTGGAGAAAATGTTCCAATGAAAAGGCCAACTAGACACCAGGAATCTTGGTAAGCATCTATATAGCAAAAGAGACCATGAGCCTGCCTCATAGCAGACAGCTCTGTGTTATGGCCTATCAATGAACAAAGACCAGCCCCAATCAAAAGGACCATCAGGTGCTGCTACCTTTGAGCCACCAATCGAAACACTGATAAGAACTCCCATTCAAAATATGATTGACAATTATTTCCAAATGTAGTAATTAAAAGCTTACTTTTTACGAGGAAGTTACTTTTTTATGAAAATTATTATTTTATAATGAACTAATCCTTAGAATATGAGGCTGAAAGTAAGGAAAGAGTGGATTCAGATGCTAAAATACAGTAATTTCTTTTAAATAAGTAATGTATTTATGGACGTTAAAATTTAAATTAAATTAAATTTTAAATGAGGAATGTCATTAATAAATATAAAGGGACATGAAATAAAAATAAATGAATAAGATATAAAACCCTAATTAATTTAACTAAGACAAAAATATTTAAATTATTGTCTAAATAACTTTCTTTCTTCGGGTCTTTTTTTCCTATAGAAAGGAGATAGACAATTATCCTGGCTCCTGGAGCAAACACAACAAAAATATTTATAAACTTTAAAACAAATATTAAATAGTTGCAACTTTCACACAACAATTGTTTAACAAGTAGTCACTGTTTAAAATCCTCTGGTTTTTCATGAAGATTTCTTTAGGGGTTGAAGTATCCTCCACCACATATTAAAATTTAAAAAATTAATAAATTAAAATTAAATAATTAATAAATTAAAATTAATATAATTAATTAATTAATATTTAAAAATTAATAGTAATTTAAAATTATTGATAGAATTTCTTCTATAAATCAAATCCTATCACTCACTCCTGGAGGAAATTTACCAAGAAAATATAAAAAAGGGAGAAAAATTAGGTTTTCCTAAGAAAAAAATAATATTTATTCACCTGGTAACAAATAAGAAAGAAAAAAAAACTGTATTTCTTATTATTCTTGAATTGATGAAGAATTAGTCCAGTTTACAATTTTAAAAATTAACAAACTAATAATAAAATACAAGAACAAAAAAAAAGTGTTACTATTAAGAAGCAAGACAGTTAATGCTTCTTAATAATAACACTTTTTTTTGTTCTATTTTATTATTGGCTTGTCAATGTTTACTTTAAATTATGTGATTTCATGAATGTGTCAAGAGATCATTGGTGATAAAACGTTTTCTTTGAATATGTTCAGTCACTAAAGAAATATTAATTTTTCATTGCCACCTTGTTTGTCTGGCATGACCCTGGGGATTCCCAGTTAGTAGGTCAAAAGAATATCTAATATAAGAGAGCCAACTTAGCCACCTAATAAGCCAGCGAGCCATCTAATAAGAAGAGCCACTGAATCAGGGACAACAAAAGTAGGGAGGATTACAGAGTTGAAATATAAACATAGCCTCCCCCCCCCAAGATTCATATCTCAATATCCTTGAAAGTGGCGCCGCTTGTCGGTCCTTTTCCTTATGGCTTATTCCCTTCATTAGGAACTAACACGCCATGTATTAATCCTGATATAGTTTAAATCATTTATTTAGTACAGGGGCGCATCTGTATTTGCTATATTTGGATCTTGAGGGGGGCACGCTAATTTTTCCGAAAATATCTTCAAAACAACTCCAATAACAATAATTCAGCTATGCGTAAATCGAAAAATTCCCGGAACATTTTTTTTTTAATTAAAACAAATCATATATTGGGCAGTATAAAATGCGGATAGAACCTTCTAATGGGCGTATATAAGGGGGTGGCTGCAGCCCCCCCCCCGAAATCAGTAAAAATGTGTCATAAATACCTTAATAATAAATTAAATAAATCACTTAGTTCAGAAAAAATAATTTTTATTGGGTGCAATAGCGTTTATTTGGCTAACTATTCCAAGGTCTAGATTGTTAGTACATTTCCATACCCGCCGAATTCTCTCGGTCCCCCCCCCCCAGAAATTCTCCCAGCCCCGCCCGAAATTATTTTCTATATATGCCCATGGACCTTCTTATGAAAGTCCTAAATGCAGTTTGAGCATCTGATAAAAAGGATATAAAAAAAGTCTATTCTTTCAACTTCTTTTCATATTTATTGCTATTTTGTAAAACTGCCAATCAATGTTAACCTCCCTAAATAAAAAAAAACATTTCAGGAAATTTCATTCATGTATAGTTTCGGAGCTATGAGCGAAAGAAGTACAAAAAACGTGATTTTTTCATCGAAAAAAAATGAATTTTTCGATTTACGCATACCTCATTAGTTGTTACTTGAGTTATTCTAAAGATATTAGGGGGGAAATTAGCTAGCCCTCTCTCAAGATCGAACTCAAAACAAGTGCGCCCTAAACTATAACCGAGATCTATGTAAATGTGGTTCGAGTTATTAGGGTATAGATATAGTCATAACTCCAAGCAAATTTCCAGTAATCCGACTGGTGATATGAAAAATCATTCACATTCCCAGCTGAACAATTTTTCAGCTGTAAATATGAATAAACGCGAAGGAAGCGTGGACGAGGAAGTAGGCTATAATCATCGTAATATACTCACATCCTGTCGACATAGACAGCAGGTAATTGCAGGCGCATTAAGTTACATTAAAATATTCAATCATCTTCAATGCTTAGTGTTTAGTAATGTACGTTGAGTGAGTTCGTGGAACGCTAGGCGGCGGTCTTTTTTTGTATTGATAAAATAGTTTTATCTAGTATTTGCAGGATGTCAACTTTTTTCCTCGGATAGTGACATTGAATTTTTTCGCTTCTATTTGCTCCGCTTGAATAGGTTTTGAGCTCGATGATTTACCCGGTCTACTGTTTATTTTCGATTTGTTGATTCGTCTGCAGACTGAACATCCGTCTAGAGAAATACAGAAATGGACAATAGCTTTTATTCTTTTACAATTACTCTTCAACTACCAGAATATATAAGCGAAAAAGATAGCCTTAATTAAAACCATGACTATTTGGCTCCCTTGTAATCGCCAACCGTGTAGTCTAAAACTTATTAAAAATTTCGACTCATAGGAACTGCGTCATCTAAGCGGCCATAACTGCAAATCCCTGGTGTCATTTGGAAATCTTGGAATACCCGTACTTAATATTCTGTAAACACGTTAAACACAAACTCTCATGAAATCTTGAAGATAAGTGATATGAAGGTACGATTTTTTTCTTGCGAATTTCGCCCACAATGTTCCGATGGGCGGATTCTGCTGGTTAACGAACTTGAATTTTGAAATCACCCTAGGTATTTTTGTACCAAATTCCATAAAAATAAAAAATAACATCCTTGGTTAGATCTATCAAAGTTTAGATATTAAGTTTTTGAAAGGTTCCTGTCCATTTAACACGATGTCCGAACCGTTTTCAAGATATTTAAAAAAATATATGAAGATCTCAAAACTTTTTATGTCTCTTAATAAAATATTTCCTTAGTTCGAAAACATATTAAAAAAATCCGAAATTTAGATTTAATGAAAAAATACGTCATAAAAACCTTAAAACTGGCGTTAATGACCCCAAGGGTTGACACGCCTTAAATTCAACCAAAAAAAAAACCCTTAAAAATCAATTAAATAAGATCACTTAGCTCAAAAAAATAATGTTTTGGGGTGTAATAGCGTTTTAGTTGGCTAACTATTCCAAGTTCTAGATTGTTAGTACTCCACGCCTCCTGCCACCCCCCTAAATTATTTCCTATACAGTCCTTTTTGTGCGTGAATTTCGCCCCAAAAACCCCTGTTCCTATGGATGGATTCTGCTAATTAACAAAGTTAACCTTTCACATATTTGTACCGAATTCATATATATATATATATATATATATATATATATATATATATATATATATAAAATACATTTACAGCCAAATTTAAACCACAGTTATTTTCATGATCTTCAAGTTCTGAAACATGAAATTTTCTAGTCAGCACTTCTGGAGTGTGCCATGAGGTCAATATCTTAAGCAGGTTTCGGAAACACCCTAATACCAGGGCATAAAGACTCTATGGAGAATATTTGATAGCAGTGATGATTGTCTCGAACACAAGGTTTGAGAAGAATCTATTTACTGCTGGACCTATAACCCCCCACAGATAATCATAGTAGATATAGATAATTGTTCAATATATTCATATATTTGATAAATTAATCAGAAATTTTCCTAACAACTTTCTTCCATTATGTAATGTCACTGTCACCTTCAGGATCAACACATTTTCACCAGAATACCTGTCATACTTCTGAATAAAAATTCAAATAATAACGAAACTAACATTTCGAAGAAAATATGTGTAAAGATGAATTTAGGAAATAAAAGAAAACAAATTGTTTTGGCTAACATAAATTTATCTAATAAAAATTAATCTTAGTAACAATGAAAGGAAACAAAGTTAATAATAAGCCATTATACACAAATGTGTAGGAGATCTCTTAAACTTTATCTAAACACTTATTGCTAATCATCTTTATAGTAAAACTCCTATAAACTAAAGCTACAAACACTAAAAAAATTGTCTAGTGAATAATTTTTAAAGCTCTTTAAAGAAAAATAAAATAATGACAGTCTTCACTAAAAAGTTTGAACCACTATTAAAATACATACAATAACATAAAAGATATTTTAACAGAAGATTAACTTCGATTCTTCTAATTTCAGAGAGCGAATATTAATTACAGATTCAGTGTAACCTAACAAATTACACATATGGCAAGGCCGAAAATAAGGAAACGCAAAAGAAGCTTCAGTATCCTAGTAAAAAATATTAAAAGAATACTTGAGTTGTCGACTTTCAAAAAGGGATATGTCCAAAACGTAAAACTATTCAGGGGACACAAAAAACATCCAAGCTAGTATAATTCCTCGAAAATTAATATTTACGAGGGTACACTAACATCCATTTTCTTATTTTTGGTAAGATTTAATGAATTTCCAAAAAAAAAGTTTTTGCTGTGAGGGAAAAAAATTTAGAAAAGAAATTAATTTTATGTCAAAATGGACTTATTACATTTTGAAAGTCATTGCCTCACTTACTTCTTAATATTTAAAAAAAAAAAATACTTGTGTTGCCGATGAGAGCAATTGAAATCTGATCTAATTTTAAGAATTGATAATTTCTAATAAAATGAAATGATTAATTTCTTTCAGGTCACAAAATATGTAAAAAAAAAAATTAATACAATCAATAACTACTAAAGTATAAAGATAAATGAAGAGTGGAATTTCTAAATGATCTATGTGCCATTTTAAAATTTGTCATTTTTTGACTGCAATGTAATCTATGTTCCTGCACCAATGCCCTGCTAGTACGAACAACTAACTACAACCAACAAGAGATCTTTTAGCAGGGCATCAGCGGTGGAACGTGGATTACTTTGCTGTCAAAAAATTAAATTCGGAGGGGAGTACTAAAAAATTGTAAAATGCCACTTAGATCCATTAGCAATTCCACTCTTCAAATATACTCTTTTCTAATTTTCTTTTTATACTCTTAAGTAAGGAAAAGGATTCATTTATTGTTTGTCTTATGATTAATTAATTAAAACGTTAAAACACCTCTTTTCTTTTTCTTTTTTAATTTGTAGCTCACAGTATTTACTTGAACTCAGCTTTCCAAAATTATCAGAAATTTTGGAACTATTTGATAAGTAATATAGGAGAAGCCAGAGTATTTTGGCGGCACAGTGATTATAGTATTAGTCTATAACACTTGTTTGCCACTTAAAGGCACTGGTTAGTCTGACCATGGGAAAAAAATTGGCAAGCAGTCCAGTGCTAATGGGCTTGACAATCGTTGCACAATGAAAAATATATTTATACTTACATATACAGCACAAATGAATGACTTATGTCTAAATATTTCAGTACAATAAAATGTAAGTACAATTTTCTGTAAGGTATAAAATATCATTTTGGAAGAAATGCGCACTTTACACCATAACTAGCTCTCATAATTGCAACAATTTAGACTAAAACGCTCCCTCTATATCATAATTAGCCCTCATGATGATTACAACATTAACAAATTAAACTCAAATACATCTCATTAAAAATTAATAATCATTTTAGATATTTGGATTGCCTCCATGGTATAGCACTTGACATTTGTACTGGTTGTCCTAAACTAGAACCTTCTTTCAAGATTTTATCTTCCAATATTGTGGTTCAAAGATAGATATTAGGATTCCAGCTTAAGAAAGGTATTTGATAAGGGGAAAATCAGCTGTCTTATATCAGCAGTTTGACCCTCATGGACTGTCAAAGGTTTAAATTTGTTCTTATTTATTTTAAAAGAAATCCGGGTCAACAAGCTACAATTGTCATAAAAAATAATATTAAATTTTTGTTTACTATTTTTTAGATTAATTAATATTTGTTGATTCTTTTAAATTCTTATTTGTTATAGTAAATTATTTTTTATTTTTAAACTAAAATTGATTTATTTAGTAATAGGAGGAATTATTATTAATGACTCAGGGACAAGATTCTATGATTTCAATACTTCTTACTAAATCTTCATTGTTTAAATAGATAGGGTCCATATATAATGAGTAGAGCCCGGAAGTTAGGCAAAATGCCTTTTTTATCTGAATGGATATATTGAAGAATCAGATAGAAATAAATATGTTTTCGTGCATTTAGGAAGTGTAGAGACAATTTTTATTTTGCCTATTTTGGCTTCCGTTGCCTTTTTTGCTCGTTATGCAATATTTCTGCGATTTAAACATTTTAAAAAGCACCGTTCATCGAAGACATAAAGATTGCACAAATTAAATTACATATTACCGTCACAAATATCTATTCGAAAGCTTATTTTCCCAACCCATGGATGGAATTGAAGGGTTAAAAATAACAGAACCTTCCTTAGTAGAAGGAATGCTCGAGCATAATGAATAGCAGGAAAGAGAGAGGATGAGGGAAGTACGTCACTTCTCCTTCCTGACACCCCTTTCGCTGTGACAATCCGCAATTACTTGGGATTCTGGATTTCGAAATGATAAGATAATGCAGAGGAAGTTTTTCCATGATGAAAAACATTCTTTTTCTGAGAAGGTCTATGACATTTGACTTTGAAAAAGCATCTTGTTGTTGCTTGTAACAAGGGAGAGGAAGAGTAAGTACACTAATTCTGTGATAAATTGGTAATAAAGAAATTAATGAGTATTTAAAATACATATTTTCATTAATAATGAGTAAGATTCCTCTTTGTCTTCACTTCTAATAAATGCCTATTTTAATTACAGTACTGCCTATTTTCAGTATTTCAAGTGCCTTTTTGCCTGCCTATTTTAAACAAAAATAAATGCCTAACTTCCGGGCTCTAATAATGAGTTTGCCTATAGCTCCTGATGCTTTCCCCTTTCATAGTCCTCTTCCTTGGATCTAGACGAGTTAAGTGCCATCACTAACAATCTCATACTGGAGCAAACACAATTCTCATTTTTTTATTAAGGCTCTTCGTCTACCTAGGTCATTAGCAACCCGTAATTGTATGAGAAAGTACTTTTTATTAAATTCTGTTTAAAAAATGTCATAAAGAACTGAGTAGAACTGACAGAGTAATGAGTAGATAAGATGTTGGGAGGGGATTGGAAGGAGAATGTTGTATAACAGCATAATTCCCTCCTATATCTGCCGATATGCAGTTCGGCGGACTCTACTAAGTTAAATGTTTAAAAATATTATTACATAGGGTCTTCTTGTTGGCTGAATAGTTAGCATTGGTAAAGGCACTGATTCGAATCCAGCTTGATGTGGGCTGAATTCTTTGAGTATTGGCTGATATTCGATGGGACAATACCTATTGACGTTTTATATTCAAAAACGGTAATAGCAAGTAAACAACATAGTGTTATTGGCCATGGAAGTTAATGCACAGTAAAACAAATTCAATCCAACAATTTACATTTGTGCCATTTATTGCTTGAAAACGACTTATTTATTTATATATATATATATATATATATATATATATATATATATATATATATATATATATATATATTAATCTCAGAATAACTACCACTCATACCATAATTGACTGTGATAATGATAGATATGGCATTTTGAAGATTTACATGAATATACAATTGGAAATAAATAAATGAAATTTAAAAAAAAGGATCAAGACTGGAAATGGTACATACTATGCACATCGCAGGCTGCTTCAACTGTTTTACAGTGTCTAGAGACTGCCGTAAAAAGGCAATGGATGAAACTTATTGTGAGAAAAGGCAAGATCCACTGAGAGCTGCGGAGCTATTCACTAAGTAAGTTGAAGTAAGGAAAATCCACTTTGTCCCCTTTTGGCTGCAATTTCTTTTTTAATAAATAAAATGGTAAAATCTTTTTCAACAAAATCAAAACATAATGAATATGCCCAAAATAAAAGTGTTAATGAATTAATACAGTGGGCATAGCGATGAAATAATAAAGTTTTAATTTATAAGAATATATCTTAAAAAAAAAGTAATTCAAAATTACAGATAACTAATTATTTTTTACTGTCTATAAACAGTAAGTCAGTTTTACTGACTCGGTGTAGACATATTTTCGATCTGGCGTTTTCTCAAGGAACCTTAAAAAAATTATTTGCACAAGGAAATGAATCACATAAATATCTACCCACACTCACAGTCAGTAGCACACAAAGTATATTAGGCTTGTCATTAAAGAGAGAAAGAGGATTAATTTCTGTGATCAATGCTTCTTTTTATGTTTAAAAAGAACTCTTAAAAGAAGCCTTTCACACTTCCTCTTTTTTTCTTTGGTTGGATTTAAGGCGTGTCAACCTTTGAGGCCATTAACACCAGACTTCCTCTTTTAATTGTTATCATTGAAATTATCTACACCTAAGTGTTTAATATCTTCCTTTTTTAAATAAATACATAATAAACCCTCAAATTAATAAGGGGTGTAAAGTTGAATAATGTAAGTAACGTATACTCCTATTTTAATTTATATGAGTTAGGAATATTTAAGAACTTTAGTAGTTTACCCAAAATACAAAATAAAGGGACATTTCAAATCTGCAATCAATAACAGCAAATTTAAAAAATGTAATCAATTGTCGAGACTCAAATTAGTTGATTAATCCCTTGACATACTATGGCATCTGGGAGACGTCATTCATTTCATGTATCATTGTTGACTTTGATGATTTGGAGACATCAAACATTTTCAAAAAACTACACACATTTTATTTGTATGTCAAGGGGTTAATGACTAGTTTGATATCCAGATTTCATTTTCTTGTCACCTCATAACTCATCATTTTCAAGAATTGGCAACCATCTGGTCATATTAATGCTATTAATAAAGAAACAATTAACTGTGAAAAAATATCTTTAAACACTCACAGAGTAAAGGGAAACACTTTGTTAGTTGTATAAGGGAAAATCCTATATCAGGCTGTTCTTCTCAAGGCAAAGTCAACTAGACTATCTAATTTACAATACTACAGTTGTTCTCTTCTACACTAAAATACTGAAAATCATGGACAAATAAAAAGGTTTAATAAAACCATAGGACATAAGCCAAATGAACAGCCATTCGCACCTCTTTGGCAATAGTTACATTTTTAATATTAATAAATTTAACATTTACATAATGAATTACTTACAAATAAAATTAGACATTATTAGAATCAATTATTTACAAGAAATAGAAATAGTAAAGATTTCATTTGATTTAGATGATAACGAATAAGATCTAAAAAAAAAAAAAAACTCTGCTTTATCACTTTGAAGAGAAATGTTTTATGAACGAACTAATGTCATGTGTTTTCTATGTCCTTTTCTGAATTAATACATCTTCCATTTTGAAAATAATAGTTTACTTGTTTTGCTATTTCATCGTAACCTGTAAGATAGAACGAAAGATAAGTGATATGAAATATAGGAAGGATAAATAGACACTTGAACACCTATAGCCTGTTCAGATAAGCCCTGGACTTCAACTGTGCTTGCGCGAACGGTGGCGAGAATTTCTCCCTGAACTCTCCCTTCTGTTCTGCCATTTGCAAAGCCTTTTAATGATCAAACACTTAACGTAAATCACTATAAAAACTGATTATGTCTCGTTTGAGACTAACGGACACTTTGAGAGGTGAGATAAGGGAGATAGTGTTATAGCCAGAGCCAAAGCTAAGGCTGAGAAAGTTTTAAATTTCATAGTGATAAGATTATGGCTGCGAGTAAATTCTACCAGGAATTTAGGCCACGCCCTTTTCCCTCAATCTAACCATCTATTTGAACAGGCATTGTTATAGTCTAAATTGTTTTTAGCCTTAGCTTTGGCTAAGTATTGATAAACATTAAACACTATCTCCCTTGCCTGACCTCTCAAAGCCTCCCCTAGTCCTAAACAATACAAAATCAGTTTTTATTGAGTTCCATGTAGTGTGTTGTTCATTGAAATAGTAATAGAAATGGCAGACCCGTTGGGAATAATTCCCGCAGAATTTTGAGTATGCGGGATTTGAACTATTTCATCAAACTGAACTGGCTATAAATAGGCAACTGAAAAAAAATAATAAAAATAGTAGACTTCATAAGACAGAAGAACCATCCAAATTTTTATAAATGATAATTCATATCCAATCTATTGTAATGATCTAAAAGGGGGTGCTCTAGAAAGAGTCAGTTTCTGGCATAGCAAAGAGTAGCATTCCTATTCAAAATAAAGGCTAAGTTATATTCCATAAGTCCAATCCCAGATTGGTGTGAAGCATGAAGAACTACTTTAAAAAATATAATTGATGAGGTTAAATCTGTTTTTATTTACTTTCTACCTGTCAGGTACATGACGAGAAATTTAGGTCACTATAAAATATTGATTTTTAATGTGGAAGTCTATAAAAATTATTTTTGATAAGATATTCTTGTTGTAACAAGATACTATAAAATTAATAACACATATGAATAAAAAGGACTACATTTTTTTTAATGAATTATTCTTACCTGCAACATATGAAGAAAGTAATATATCATCAGTGATTTTTTTAGCAAGAGATTTAAAAATTTCTCTTGAAGCTATTCTTCCTGCTATATAGTGAGGTGTGAGTTCTCCAACTACTATGTTAGCTGTTCGTTTCCTACAAAGGGCTTCTTCATTTAAAGATATTGAAGTGTGGAACGTGCGTTCACCAAATAATTCCCTGAATCGCTTTTGCAAAATATACCTTTTTGCAGTTGTCATATTAGACAAAATGTACTTCAAATGACAATTTTGGGCTGCAAATTCGGTTTTCCAGTCCACTGGGAATTTGAAGAGTGACTCCTGAGGGGCGCTACCAATTACATCATTTTGAGCACTTGTATCCATAGCTACACATTCCGAATTCTCTTCTCTTTCATTTGGATGTTCGGGTTGGGGAGAATCGTCTCCAAAGAGAGCAGCTAACGTAGAAAGCCGTTCATCCAAGTTGGATTTGGGAGCAACCTCCTCCAAAACGGATTCTGGCTTGGAGTCCATAGGAAATTTTCCTTCGTCGCAATTCTCTGTAATAATGAAGGGACAGTGATTATTTTTTGTTAAAGAGTGATCAAAAGATGTTTCAACTTCATCGAATTTATCATCATATGAAGTTAAATCTCCATTATAATGGCAGTCAGCGGAAAAAGATTCTTCATTATTCATCTTGTGATTGAAGTTAATTGAATCGTTGTCGTAAATCCGATGATTATATAGGACTGGTTCGTCATTATATTTGCGCTTTTTTGGGCTTTGAAATTTGTCTTTCAGATCCTTTTCAGGGTATGTGGGCGATGACATAAGTATATTGAACAAATCCTCTAAGCCATCATTATTTTCCTTTTCTTTCATCAAATCATTACAAGGATTGATGATAATTAAATTTGAGTTTTCAAGTGTAATGTCGACTGTTGAGGGTTGTTTTTCGTGGCTTTCATCATTGACTTGACATGTTATTAAACTAACATTTGTTTGTGTTTCTTTATTACACATTTTCTTTATTTTATTATCAAACAATTGTTCAATGAGAGGACTAAATAGGCTCCCTTCTTCTGTCGAATGTTTTATTTCTTTCATCTACAATAGAAAATTGAAAACTGTATTGAAAATATTCCATTGTTTGAAATTTATCATCATTCTCGTCAATATCATAATAGAACACATTCATAATAGTGATAATAGTTTATTTTTTTTTAAATGTCAAAAGGTCATATATTTAAAAAACATTAAAGCCTCACGAAGCTCTTTTATTAAGAATTCTGCAAGTTCCAGGTCTTACGCACCTTTCTAGGAGGAATTTCTATTTAAACAGAGCATTCAAACCTTTAACGGGATGACCTTCCACATGTAAGGCCATTTACAGTCTGGACACACCTGAGGAAGGTCATTTTTGGTTAAGATTCAAATGATCTGTGTATATAAACATATCTTCTGAAGAAGTTTCATATGACATATAAAGTGCACAATAGAAGTGTTTTTAAATATATGACTTTCCACCTTTTTAAAAAATAGACTATTGGTAAAAAAAAGAGTCATAATCTTATTTTTATAATTTCTTTTTATTAATTCATTTAATGAGATTAAATTCCTTAAAATAATTACATTTTGTAATGTGCTTACATTGACAGGTAGAAAGAACCAACAGCTGCCCCCTTGTCTCCTCGAATAAGCGGGATGACTAGGGACAGCCGTATCCCATTCCTCAACCAGCAGCAGTACAAAGTACTGGAGCTGGAAAAGGGACGAGAGAACTGCAGGCATGCTAAAGGCTTGTGGGGAGAAGATAACCTCCATTATCATTCCCTTGTATTGCTTAAAGCAGATCGCAGGGCCACATCCTGGTCAACCGTCGGGGTGAGGAATAGGGGTTGTTGGGAGTGAACAGTGACTGGACAGCAGGATTAGGGTTTAGGGATAATTTGTGAAGAAATTTTGCAAATCATATGGGGATAAGATCCTGTGATAATCTTATAATGTGATAATAGTGTTATATTCAAGAATAATTTTGTTTAAAAAAAAAAAAAAAAAAAAAATACTGTTAAAAAGGTTCAATGTGGCTATTGTTTGCTGAAATAGAATGTGAATAATATTATTTTAGATAGATATGTACCAAAGACTCTTCAATCTGCTTTTTATCAGCAATTTTACATTTATAAACCAATTAAAACCGGGGTGTGACACTATCTCTACTTGACAAGAAAATAGTTAAATCTGGTGATAGACCAAGGCTTGCGGAGACATCTTTTATATAAAATGAAGGATTATATCCTACTTTTAACATTTACTTAAATGTTACAGGAGAGCATCTCTACAGTGAGTGTGATATCCTGATTGGAATAGACGGTTTTATTCGGGCGATACAACTAAAATATCTTTAAAACTCTTGACAAACCTAAACAACATTATTTTCCTTTTAAAGCCAAAATGGTCAAGTGGGATGAACAAAGCTAACATAAAATCTACAAAGATCGCATTGGCTTTAACTCTTGTTCATTTAATAGTAAAATAATAATACTCATTTCAATATTAAACTGATGCCAAAGTGTAATTAGTTTTCTCTCAGTGGTTCAATGGGTACAGTGCCGGATTTCCAGTTAGAAGATGCAAGTAAAAAGTTCCCTGCTCCACCATGGGCGTTTAGAAAGGTTAACAATTTGTAGATAACACAGCGCTAATGGCTTCAGAAGCAAATACACCGTAAACAAAAAAAAATAATAATAAAAAAATAAGATACCTATGTCACCATGTATGTTTTTTAGAAAGGGTGGGGAAAAAAGTAGTTAACCCGGCAAAGGTACCTAAAAGTAAAAAAAAAAAAAAATACATAGGATTTTGGGATATTTAATTAATTTAAAAATGTGTGCCTTGATAAAGGAAGTGATTTTTTCCTAAACAATGACCATGACAAATATACAATGAAATTATTTAAACAATTTAATGACTACCATCTTAACTTATTTTCACACTATTTAATCTCAACAGTCAAAGATCTCTACTGAATAGCAGAGAAAGGATAAGGAGGGTTTCGGGAAGGAACACATCTCTGAGAGCAGAGCATATAAAGACAAAAGCATTTCTACCTCTCATACGTCATCATTTTATTATCGCTTCAGCACTAAATCTATAAATGAATTATTTGTTCCCTTTCATTCTCACTAGCTCTATTCAATTCTAACACCAGAACACTGTAGTGACAGAACAACAATCTCTTTACTTTTGACAAGTAGTTATTTTGAAAGGTTTATCGTACTTTATTAACTCTTGTGCTTGGTAATAATAATAATAGGTCTAAAGGCTATAATAATTTTTGAAGAAGACAACCATCTGCTGTTATATAGCCTTAAAGAATTAAGGTTTCTTAATCATTATATTGGTATTTGGAGTATGCTGAATATAGCTAATGAACAATTATGAGCCCAATACAGGATTGCAGAATAATTAAAGTAATACCAAATATTTAAAAAAATCAGGATATAAGTTATCAGCATTTTTATAATATTGTCCGCGTAATTACAACAATAACTGTAATATCTAAATTACAACATTAACTGTAATATCTAAAATAACTATTTTATAAATACTAGCATAGTACAAACCGTTTTGACCATTGCTCGCTGATAGTAGTTCGTTATCATACAAGCCCGGAGGGCTTTATGTTCAAGGTAGCTTGCGCATTTCATAATATCTTCTTGGCAACATTTAAAGTCATCGTTATTCCTGTTGCTCTCTAACCAATGGTCATAGTTATTTGACAGTGATTTTTTTAGATGGTTCAAGTAAGAAGACCTGACCTAAAAATAAAAAATCCTTGACCATTTATAGCATAAATATTCTTCAGTTTTTCAATTAATACTTTTTATTTTAGTAATTTAAAATTACTTTTTTTAAGTAACTACATCATCTATCAACACAATGAGATCATATTTTCATTTAAATCTTTAAGGTCTTCTGGATTTGACCAGCAGTATGATTATACTAGTATGATTATTTTATTTTGAGCTTCGCAATTGTAGTGATGAGCTCATGATGAGGAAAGTGTTGTCAGTCTAGTCAAAAAACAAGACAATAATTAGGTAAAAAAAAAAAAAAAAAAAAAAAAAAAGTAAGAAAGAACACCAAAAACTAAAAAAAAAGGAAAAAAAATACAAAAAAAAATTAAAAAAAAAAAAAAAACAGTAACAAGAATTAAATAAACTAATTTGAGTATCTAAATATATTCAAGTAATTGCTTCTTGGTACAACATGTATAATATAAGCCTATTTTTATAGTAAACTGGAACTTGAATGCCACACAATGGCACCGTCATGACTCAAGAAAAAATTGATGAATTATAACATTAAAAAAAAAAAAAAAGAAGAAAAAAAAAAAAAAAATGAATGATGTAAATTACTGCGAGTTAAGAGGTATTTTAAGAGTTAAGATTTATATTTTTTCATATAAGTTGAGGTTCTTAAAGTGTTGGAGTATTGTGTTGATGTATGGACTACCTTCAGTTAGTAAGTCGTGAAGGTCGTGAGGAATGTCTAGATCACTACGAAGTCTACAGTCTGTGAGTATGTGTTTAGTTGTCAAAGTCTCATTGCAACATGCACAGGTTGGTCTCTGCTTATTTTCCATTAAATAAGAATGGGTTATATGGCAGTGTCCAATACGAAGCCTACACAAAATCACTTCTTCACGCCTGTTGCGGTGTTCATTTGACCAGGCTTTCGTAGTGTTTTTAATTTCTCGTAGTTTCGAGTCTGATCTCTGCCAGTCTAATTCCCATTCTTGGAGGACCTGTGCATGTAATGCTGTACATACGTCTGATGTTGTCAGTATGTTAATGTCTATAGTCTGCCTTTTTGTCGCCTGTTTTGCTGCTAAGTCTATACGTGTGCTTTGTGGTATGTCTTCATGTCCTGGTAGCCATAACATCGTGATGCGTTTGGTATGTTCGTGCAGAGTGTAAAGGTGTGAAAATATGCTTGTTATGATTGGGTTTGTGCTATAGACCTTTTCCAAGGAGAGTAAAGCACTTAAAGAATCCGTACATATAGTCAGTTTGTCTTTTTGTTGAGTACTGATGTTTGTCAGTGCTAGTAATATTCCTTGTAGTTCCGCTGTGAAGACTGTGGTTTGGTCAGGTAATTTCATTTGGTATGTTGTATTGTTTACTATTGCTGCAGTCCCGGTGCCGTAGTTTGTTTTGGATCCGTTAGTGTACAAATACTCTCCGTCTGAGTTCTGATTTATTATTGAATTAAACATTGTCCTGTAAAATATTGAAGCTGTCGGGTCAGTTTTTCTGTACTTAGTCAATGTCAAGTCAATCTTTAAGTTCTAGTATGATTATATTAGTAGTATGATAATACTCTTGCTAGCATTTTGATAGTTACACCAGGGTGATGACCTCTTATAGGGGCGCTAATTAAAGCCTGGTAACCTACCCTACAGCCTAATAATAAATAATGCAGCTTAATTGAAAATATAGAAGCAATAGGATCAATAGTTGCAGAACACCAACCATTTCATAAATAAAAAAAAAACACACAAACAAATTCTTGTAAAGGTAGTAATGACTTTTGAAAAATTTATCCAAGAAACAGTACAATTAGTATAGAATCCAACTTCACCGTAAAAGTTTAGATTATAGACACCTATCACCTCATGTAATAAGGAGAATAGGATTGGCTGAATGGTGACCAATGTGTCAAAGGTACGACCAACAAGATTCCTGGATTGCTCCCTTATACCCGAAGGTATGTATTACCTTTGTGCTTTGTTATCATTGTGACTAAAATGAGCATTTCTGAGTTTGTACTAAATCCACACAATTTTAGGAAGCCCCAAAAACAAGTTCTCTAGCTCATAAAACAGAGAAATAATATAAGAAACATATAGTACAAGACAAACATTATAAAACTACACTTAACTCACTCAGATCATTGGTACGCACCTCATGACACAGTGAAAGACTCTACTCTGGCATGAGAAACTACGATTACTCTGGAGACCAAAATGCACATGAAAAACAAACAAAATAAAATCACACACCCAACTAAAAGATGCAGAACAAGCTTGGCACAGACTTGTAACAAAGGCAGTACACCAGAATATAGACTTACACAAGACAACTCTGTATGTGTACATCCCACTGAAACAACTGACCACCGTACAGAGACAAACATGCTTGAACAAATCCATACTATCTTGTACACAAATAACACATACCTATGTTCCAAATATTGACACCACACCATTACTGAATCACTAATAAGGGTGAAACACCATAACAATAGAGACTAACCATCCTACTCTCTTGGGTATGGCCAGAAAGGACTTGACGGAGACTGTGGTGATTGAGTCTTCACCATTTTACTATGAATAAGCATATGCATGCCCTGAAAATGAGGTCATCGCCAGTCTGCAGATGGAGTGGGGACAATGATGAGACATCCAGCATGTTATATTTGAATGTGTAGCTCTTGAAAAAAGACAATTCCTACATTTTGGAAGCCTCAATGATAACAAAATCAGGAGGTCAACTAAAATCAGGCAATGCCTGAAGTTAATCAGGAGTTTAAGGTAAAGTTTACCATATAAGGACTCGTACAATAGGACAAAAGACCGAGGTGAATATCCTGATGTCGGAGGGTATGAGTCATTATCTAATCTAACTAGACTACTCGCTCATATTTCAAATTTTAATGAAGAGGAAATATTGACACCTAAAAGATTATTGTACAAAGGAGGATTATTATAGCACCTAACTCTATTTATTAAATTTTAATTTCGTCTTCTCCTCTTACACAGCAAAGTAAATAATCCCTTGTTGACCATGTAAGTCATCTACATATCATTGTTCGAGGTGGATTAACATATTCCATAGTAATTTTCAGAACAGTGGATCATCAGGTGATAATGACCTTGGCAGGTTTAAAAAATAATACGTATAGTACATACAGGTAATGACTATATTCATTAAAATCAATAAAATGAGATAGCAGAAGAATAAATGAAAAGCATCAATGTACGAAGTTCAAAGTTGTTGAATTGATATTTGCAAAAATCAAACATTACTGATTGTTAATATCCTTTGTCCTTCAAAGAGACAATAATCATTGCTTGCAAGGTTATGAATTAATTATCAGTAAAATTCTATAAAATCTTAAGAGAATGGGTATATAAAACATATACATAGTAAAAATTATTTTTATTCTATGTAAACCTAAACAACGCTTACCAGTGCTGTAAGAACTTCATTGTTGTCTTCTTCTGTTCCATTCTGTGTCTCATAGCAATTGAAGTCCCAACTTAATGAATCATTGAAAGAACTACAAATAATAAAATGCAATAGATAGAGATATTACTGCTTAAGTTTATATGTGGCAATCTACAATCATGTAAATGAAATTTAAAATGACTTTTCACCATTTTAATGACATCCATTTTTTCAAATATGTGGGGTTTTTTAACAATAGTCTTTATATATATATATTATATATATATATATATAATATAATATATATATATATATATAATATAATATATATATATATATATATAATATAATATATATATATATATATATATATATATATATATATAATATTTATTAGACAAATATATGACACTCAAGGTATTAAGTCATAAATGAATCAAACTTATTTTCATTAATACAGTATGATAGAGTTCAAACTAATATAGTTAAGCAAGAATAGAGCTATACAATCAGCTTTCAATTAATATAAAGAATTATGGTTTGATGGCTAATTTTTAGGTCTAACAAAAGCAATCACTTACAATTAGTCTATCAAAAACAAGAGTGCGTTAAAATATTAGAAACGAATGTTAAAATCAATTTGAATTAGAGCTGTGGTTTAGTTACCTTGGACTTAGAGTACTCATACCCATTTTCTTTCCACATTAGTCACTTGAACGTCCATACAAATTATTCAATGCGTAATTGACTTAAGGAAAATAAGACAATTAAATACAGTCAAATAACTCAAAAAGAAATATTTTGACAATCGGCGATTCACAATGTTTATATTTTGTCCGTAACAGCGAGGAAGGGAATTCCTAACAAAAGATTTGTCACTGACAGTGAGGTAGTGGAGTTGTAAAACAAATATCGGCTCTCAAGTGAATATGACGAAACCGAGAGTTTTAGTATTTGGACTACGAAGTAAATATCAGCAGTAAAACTTACTTTTGAGCGATTTTCGTCTAAACGGAAATTATTTTGATCATGAAAATGTGATTTGGGAAGTAAATAAAAACATGTTTTTCGTTTCTCGTAATACAATGTACACCAGCAATGATTAAACATCAATTACCAAACGTTCTCGCCATCAATTACCTGTTAGATGACCAACGACGTCACCTTCGTTACAATTTTGTGACAAAAAGAATGCAATATTTGGAGGCCCTCAGTCATGTGACATTATCGTGTCAAAAAAAAAAAAAAAAAAAAAAAAGCACCCGACTGACAGGAAGTGTGTCATCTTTGCGAGTTTCCATAAAGTCCTTTTAGGTGTGATTTGAAGAGATAAGAATAGATACTCCTAAGTGAAATTAGGTTCAAAATTCCAACAATTTCCTAGTAACTTTGCTAAATTCGTTTTACTGAAAAACTATTTGAATAACAAATAAATATTTATATTGATAAACTCATTTTAAACCCTGACAAACATATTTAAATGTCCGACTTTCATAACTGCGTCATCATAGCGCGTTTCCGTTCTTATCAACAGGGCCGCCACATCTCAAAGCCGGGCCCAGATCACGGCTTCTCAGAGCCAGTCTGAAAATTTTAGTACTTTGCTATAGGACTTTGGACATTTTAAAATTATTTTCATCTTGAGTTTTGAGCGAAATGAGAATAAAATCCGGCAATCGGTGCAGCAAAGGTCACTTTCGGTAGTTGTTGTTTTATTACGAATCGTAATGAAATATACTATTCTGGGACTGCACTTGTTTTGTCGTTTATGTACATTAAAACAATATAGATCCCATTCCAATAAATATAGGCTACGCCCAATATATATTGCTAAATCCCATTCTTTTTACAAGCTCATAACCCATACATTGTCTTCCAATTAGCGAGTCCCAGCCCGGGCCTGGGACAACTGTACCCGGCAGTCCCCCCCCCCTGTGGCGGCCCTGCTTATCACTAGTGCTTGAAAATCCTAGAATAGAAACATCTAATTTTAGCACGGTTCCTCCCTCCCTCCATTGGGAGGAACACCGTTTATAAGGTTGACCTCATGACGCAATCCGGAAGTGGCGTCTAGAAAACATTACGTTTCAGAACCCCTAGAGAACGAAAATAACGGCGGTTCAAATTTGTACATACACACACACATATATATAATATATATTTGTCAATTCACTCTCTCAAAACCTCCAAAATGGTCCGATTTTGATGAAATTCGGTACACAAATCTTTCGTCTAATTTTAAAGGTCAAGTTCGTTAACCTGCAGAATCCATCCTCCGGAGCATGATTTGTCATGGAACATAGTGAGGGTACGGATCCCTCCATCTCCCTGGTGTATCAGGTTAAGTCCCCCCTCCCTGTTGTACCTGGGGATAGGGGAACCGTAGAAGAAATTGTTCTCCGGATCTGTGACCATTCAAGACCAAGATGGACTTAGTCCTAAAATGGTACTAAGGGTTGGGCCGGAGGCCGGGGCCCTTAAAGCTTCGCCGGTTACAGACGTAGTGGCGTGTGTTGGAAACTCTGATTCAGTTTGCCCAGGTTTCTGGTAACTAACTGACTCGGGGTGGAAGCTAGAGAAATAGGAACTCCTTCCCGGAGACGTGTCCGCAAGCTTCTGACATACGAGAAGAGGCGTATTTGCGGGGGCTTGCGGGGACATCAGCATCTTTGAGTCGGTGGGAGGATGGATAGGTGGGAGATTGTTGGAGGTAAAAAAACGTCTCTCATCGTTTCCTACCTCCTTCGACGTACACAATGTCCAATGTTGGTACTATTGCAGTTTGGTGAGATGCATGGATTTCGGTAGACGACATGGGTCCTGTTTTTTTTGTGGGATTGGGTCTTTAAAAAAACAAACCTTTCTAATGTACTGTATAACATGTAGTATTCTTTTTCGTACATGGCCATCGGGCATGCGCGAACATCAGCGGACACTTTTTTGTAACTTTTTTTTCAGTTTAGTCATCGCTAAAGCATATTTATGCTAAAATCAGTCCATAACAGGCCACAAGGGCCCAGAGGGGCAGGTACTGTAGAGGTATCTGATTCTTGAACATACGGCACACTAGGGTGATAGTGTGGTCGGTACTATGCTCCGGCCGCCTAATTTTCCCTTTGCAGGTACCCGTTAATTAAAGGCTGGGTGTGCCTAGGAGCGGTCTTGAACCCCAAGTCTAACCCCCGAACGACGACACTAGAGATAAAAATCTTTTTATTAGTCGAGTGCTCTACCACAGAGCTGACCTTGTCCTGGGTCTTTTAAAGTAGTTATAAGTTTTTAAGTTTTCTCTGCATCGAAAGTCCTAGTTTTAGGTTGGGGAAAGTATTAAGTAGGGATTTCTGGATTTTGTCGGTGAGAATGTGGATATATGGGAGGGCTCGGAATTGAGGGACTATATTGTATTGGGTAGTAGGGAGGGTTTTGGGTTTTTTAAAAGAATTTATGAGATGGTTGATGAAGAGCAGAGCCTCCATCGCTTCAGACACATATATGCGGGCATGAAGAGCAGTGCCCCCAGCGCTCTAGACGCATATGTGCGGGCGTGAAGAAGAGTGTCCCCGGCGCTACAGACGCTTAAATGCGGGCGTGTAGAGCAGTGCCCCCAGCTCTAGACGCATTTATAGGGGCGTGAAGAGCAGTGCCCCTACCGCTCTAGACGCATATATGCAGTCTGAGTTCTAAACTATTATCGGTTTCACTCATAGTTTTTTATATTCCTTCCCACCAAAAACGATCAATACAGGGGTATAAAAAGAGAGGAAAAATTTATTTTTAAACACCTGTAAGACAGGATTATGATATAGAAGGGAGAAAGAACGGAAACCAGGACTTTCAACGTGTTGGTATATTAATAATATATGGCTTTGGAGATGTTAATAACGTTTTAGGTATTTTCGTAGTTTTTAAAACATTTTTTCTGCTGCTATCAGCACCAGGAGCCGTGGGAATGTAACTATTTGGCTTTTTCCAGTAGTTTCGGTCCGCGCATATCACATGTTGACCCATTATATGTAATTTTCCCTACGGTGTTTCTCTAGTATTTTTGTTTATAACTGTTTACTCATGCGGTCAAATTTAAACAGATTGTGAAAGTATAACTCAAGGCACTTTCATTAGGTAAAAACAACGGTGAAAGTTGTCCTTTATAGTTAACAATAAACGAAGTTTTAGTATTCCAGTTTTAGAAATTTCCTTTTGAAATGGTCGATATGATTTTTAATCGGCCTTTGAAAAATGCTCATTTACTGTTTCATTCTGATTACCTAAAACGCTTTTAATATGATAAATTTCTTGTTTTTAATTAGTGTTCCCTTTTTATTTATTATATTGTACGAAAAAAAAGATGGATTCTTGTCCTGAATAGAAACTAATTTTCTACCAAAAACTTGTCCCTAAATTATCTTAATCGTAAAAAGTACAAAGACAAAAATAATAGTGTTATATTTCTATTTCATTCTTTTATGCGAGATATTTATTTAAGGTGAAAACCGTGTAAGACGACGTTGGCAACTCTGCTTCCAAATTAATGAAATGAATTTCATGTGTCCTTTTGATAACAGTTGAAATCTCTGTACTTTGACATTTTGGGACTCGCAATTTTGGGCACTGACATGTTGGATTTAAACTTTTAAAGTAAAAATTAAATTCGAAACTGTCTAGTTATGTCACTAAAACAAAGCTGCCAGTAGACACTTTCTATTACCGGTATCGTTCTTCAATGTTCTCGTCTATTAATACCAATCCGATCATGCAGAAAATTTAACTCTTAATTAAAGAGTTTAGGAAAGGATACTGGCATCAATTCGGAAATGTGTCCGATCTGAAACGGGCGCAAATGCTGCATTAGGATTGAAACTTCAAGGCCCTATCAAGACTCAGCTGTTATTCGTTCAAAACTTAATAGTTTATGATTCAATCAAAGGACGCGCAATAATTTTGGTAACATATTAATTTAGCTTTTCAATTGATATAACCTTGTATTGCTAAACTCTAATGCTTTACTATTTCTATGGGGTTATAATATTTTTATTTTAACTAGCAGGTTTTCAATCCTAGTTTGAAGTAAACTTTATTATAATTTCATTAAATTTAATTATTAGCTCTTGTCTATGTTTTCCTGTTTGACTCAAACTCTCTTTCTCATTTTCTTTTATTTTTAGGCAATGATGTCTTCCCTTCTAGGACATATCAAAAAATCTCCAGTTTCTCATCTACTGATGACCATCACATTTTTCACATCTGGAATAATATTGAATATTGCACAGGGCGCTTTATACTATTTTCTTCGACCTGTATGCAAATATGCCTTCAGAAAGCTTAACTATTATCTTTGTTATTCATTATATTCACGTGAGTAAGCTTTTTATACACCATTAATCTAATATGATTTTAATTAAACCTTAAGAATTATTCTGTTTACTTGATAGCAAAAGGACTATTACGAGACTAATGAGCTATTGTTATTGTCTTATCTTATACTCATGGAATGGATTATCATATTCCATGGTTCGGCTTTAAGATAAGATAATAATAATGTTTTCTGTAAAAATGTTTTACTAATGAGAGCACACTTTCTCTGCAGTTACAAATCTAATCATTCATTCTTTGAAATTTTTCATTAATCAAAGTTTTTAAGAGTATATATATATATATATATATATATATATATATATATATATATGCATTGTAAATTCCTTATTCTTATAATTTGAAAGATACTTGATTATGTTTATAAACATTGATACTCATTGAATTCTCAGTTTAATTAATCAATGTTGTTTTTCTTTAAATTTTATTTATTGAATTATGGATTGGTTCAAATCTCTGCATAGTCAATGAACTTTTCCAATAATAGAAACTAAAGAGATTGAAATAAAAATAGTTTTCCATTTGAACTTCATTTGTCTTTACTACTGAGTTAATTTGTTTTAATTTGTCTTTAATATTGAATTGTTTCTCCCCCTTACCATTTAAAGTTTATATGGAAATTTTCTATGATCTGGAACTAATAAATAAATCTCTAGAGTTAATGTTTTGTCAGTAAAAAATATTGCACAACAATTTTTTATAATAGAACTTTAAGATATGTTTGTGACTTTTGCTAATCATTGTCATTTTGTCTTCGATACCTCATTAAATAAATGCTAAAAACTTACCTTAGACTTAACGTTGAGTCATAAAGACGGACCTTCAATTCGATCTAGAAAGATAAGATTAGTATACTTGAATATAGTGGTATCATTGTTGTTTCTGATTCATGGTTTACTGGAGTATTGCACTGATATCAACTGTGGTATTTACTTTTGTAGAGAAAGAATTGATATTTTTATTTATTGTGATATCTAAAATATTTCACTCCCCAGAGGCTATTTAGTATTACAAAGCTTCTTCCCTAAGGGCTCTTCAGTAATATTAATTCATCTCCGATTTTTTTAATGATTTGAGTTATTATTTTTTTATATTTTACCAATTTATTTTGTAAATTTGAGCCTAAAACGTTTTGGATTAAGTTAATTAATTAATAATTAGTAAATCCTTTAGGTATAAAATTAATCGGTTTTATTTATTTTTTGTTATGTCTAACCAAGTTTAAAAGTACCAATTTTTTTTTTTTTTTTTTTTTTTTTTTTTTTTTTTTTTTTTTTTTTTTTTTTTGTGTGTGTGTGTGTGTTTAATGGCGTATCAACACTTGGGCTAAAAAGTACCAATTCTTCTGTTTTTGCATCATAAAATTCCAGAGTTTTAGTGATGTTTGAAAATCTATATACAGATTAGAGTTTGTCGACTTTTAGCACTTTCCTTTGAAGGAAAGTAGCTATTGAGGTTGCTCATGATGGAATTTTTCAAACATTTCTTTAAATCTCTATCGATCCTACCTAGTAGACACCGAAAATGACCCCGTTAAAAAAAAAAAAAAAAATATATATATATATATATATATATATATATATATATATATATATATATATATATATATGTATATATATATATGTTTGTCCGTTAACACGATACAGACCAGATTTTTTGTTTTTTCGCCACAATACTTGGTATGTATTATTTCCATATCAAACGATTGAACAAGTTTGTTAACCTGCAAAATCGGTCCATCTGTGGGGGGGGGGGATTACTCAGGAGCCAAAGTATTATTTGCCAATACCAGCTGTAATTTTTGTTATATTTCAACAAAACTTGGTATTCATACATTTTGTGTTCAGACAAGGCCACATTCAATTAATAGCCGCAATTTGCATACTTGGTCTCATGTTAATCCTTATGCTGTATGAAGATCACACAGTCAGTATCAGTTCAAAGTTAACCGGTGGTGCGGAATTTTGGACGAATATCTTCTTCGGAATATCATGACTCCCGACCGGTTTGATTCAACTGGATTTTTAAACCTCCTTCAACACGATCGACCTATTGCATTGGAAGACGTTCTGCTTGCACAAAGGATATATTCATGGATCCAGATGGATTGCTGTCTGGCACACAGCAGCAGTGCTGTTAAACTGGCTCTACTGTCCAAGTTGACGAAATTCCAACTGCAATTTTGGCAAAGTTCAAATTTTAAATTTTATTAGCAAATTTTTTAGTTTAATCTAAAAAGTGCCAACTACATCACGCAAATAAATCAATGAAAATTTGGAAAACACATAACGTGAAATACCTCTCAAATGAAAAAAACTTTTCCAACAATTTCTTTCAGTTACTTTTTATTGCTTCTGGACTGGTCAATGGATTCCCACAGTTTGGCCAATAAATAATGAGTAATCCATAATTTCTTCACACAAGTTATTTGAAAGTAACGAAACACCATTTTGTATTTTTCGACAAAAGGAAGTCAATCGTTTTACCCATCCCTGAATAAACTTCCACTTCATTTGCATAGATTTAATGCTTACTAAATGTAGATGTTTTCCTGAAAGTAGTGAATCTGGAGTCCGTTAGGGGGCAGAGGAAAGCAATTGCGAGAATGCTTAACGTCGGAAAACGAGGCATTTATACTTCAGTCCCTCAAGGAAGCATTTCCAGAATCTTGTTAATTAGAAACTTGTTTACACATTCTTGATTTTCCTATGAATAAATAAGATGCAAGTGCCAATTAGAACATTAGTATAACTAAATCACCATAGAGAGCCTTGATGAACACTGGAAAAACACTTATTATTAAAGATAAACCATAGGAATCACCAGATCCCACGTTGCAAGTTACTTAGATTTCTCGACAACAAAATGTGCAGATTTAGTGGCCTACAACATTTATTTCTAGATTTTTCTTCTAAGACCACATGTTGAGAAGTTACCGGGATTTGGAGTATGAAAAACGTGGTTTTAGCAGGTTTTTTAGCTCTATGGGAACTTTTTTGCTCAAAATCGAATTTCCTATAAGTACCTTGATCTTAAACAATACTCTGGGGTCACCCTCTATTGAACGCATACCATTTATATATCGCATATATATTTTAATTTATTCTTATATTAGGAATAAGAATCATGAGACTTTGATTAAATAAATATATTCTCCTTTTTCCCCATAGAAATTGTATTCCTGGCAGAGTGGTGGTCTGGAAGTGATGTGATTATTTATACAGAAGAAGAAAATTTGAAAAAGTATTTTGGGAGGGAACATGGTTATCTCATAATGAACCACACGTATGAAGTCGATTGGCTTATTGGATGGATATTTTGTGACAGGGTAGGGGTCCTTGGGGTAAGTTATTCTAAGATTTTTTTTTTTAATTCAGTTTATTATGATATTCTTTCTTATATCAGATTTTCTTTTCTTAAGAATTGTAAGGCTTATGCAAAGAAGAGCATTCAATATTTACCAACTATGGGCTGGGCCTGGAAGTTTAGTGAAAGTGTATTTCTTGAAAGAAATTGGGACAAAGATAAAGATATGATTGGAAGGCAGGTGGCTGAGATTGCTCAATATCCGGATCCAATGTTTGTGAGTATTCATTTCAGTATAATTTTATATCCTAGCAATTTTACTACCTAGTATGTGGGGTTGACAATGGTGCATGACTTAACTCCAAGACAGCAGAAGGAGTTGGAGCTGGGTTGTGGTTGGCAAGCAGAAGAAAAATGAGGATCTCGATCCTGTTAGTGAACTTCCCTACGATTTTCCAGGCAGAAGTCTTTGGTATAAGGGAGCCAGATCACTCAGGTATACTCAGGAATGATGAAGCTGATAAACTGGCTAGACACTCCTCTGTGGACTAAAACAAGCCTGTGGAGTATCTCTAACCCAAGGCAAAGTAATTATTGGTGATAGGGCGAGGACAAAACACCTAGGCATTTGGCAAAGAATCCAAATGCGAAGACAAAAGCGTTTCATAAGGAAGATAGACAGGAAACGAACGAAGACAATTTTGTCCCTACATAGGCAATGAGGGAGAGTGTTGCTGTTTATATAAGTCATGCGAAGGATGAACAAATATCTACCTAACATGGGCCTGGCTAAAACCTCTATATGTAAGATGTGTGGGATAGAGGAGGAAACACCTGTACATTTAATTTGTGTTTGTACAGTACTCGCAATAAGGCGCTTCATGCACATTGGATGCACCGGGCCCGGGGAGAGATCCTGAACTTAGACCTCAGAAGATCAGAGGGTTTGTCAAGGATGAGGGGCTACTGTAAGTGACCCAGCAGTTTATCAAAGGTACAATAGATCTTTTAGTTTGAGTTTCTTTTCCCTTGGCTCCTCTGATTTTATCTATCTATGTTGCTTTTAAGAGGGGGGTTGTCAATGGTGCATGACTAAACTCATGTTCTGCAGGACATGAGTTTGAAACTCGGGGATCTATGCTGAAAGATCTTATCTTCTAGTTTCGTCATTCGAGGGTCAGAATCGGGGTCCCAGACTGTCCCTGGGCACACCCAACCTATAATTGATGTCTGCAAAGGAAAAGCTTTTTTTTTTTGTTAATAGCTTATGAGGAGTATTTTTTGTTAATCTCCAAAAATCATAATTTTACTAATTTTTCTGCCAAAATAACTGATCTATTTGTATTTCCCTTAAGCAGTACTTTAAAAAATGGAATTGGTTCTTGAATTTCTTTTATCTTCATCAAACATAGTCTCTTTTGTTTTATTCGCCTTGCCTCTCTTTTTTTTTGTCTATATATGAATGCCACACATTACTTTTTTTAAGTAATTATAATAATATGGCGTGAAAAAAAATTGTTTTCTACTTAACTCTTTCGAAGACCTAGACGAGATATCTCGTGAGGAGGCGATGGTCCTCCCAAGCTCTAGATGAGATATCTCGCACATCAGTGTCTGGTCACTCCAAGTTCTGGACAAGATAACTCATATGCAACTTATTTTGCTTTGGCTTATGTTTTATCTAAAGGGTTCTTAGGGAGTAAGTAACTATTTTTAGCCATTTACAGGTAGCGTATGCACTTCTTTTCAGAAGATATAAGCTCAAAACCTTGTCAAATCCCTTCTATTACCCACTACATATTTTTCTAGACCGGAATTCTATTATATTCTCATTATTCCAGTTGCTCTAAGCTTCTGTGTACTTAGTAGTTCTGTGTAATTTACTTTCAGTTATTTACACATTTCAAAATTTCAAGAAAAATTTTACTGCTTCTTTATTTCTTTTATTCTGTTGTTTATAGTTAAATTGTTAGTTAGGATCACATTAAAGTTAATAGATTTCATCAAAAGAATAATTTTATCAACATTAATAAAGTATTTAGTTGCTCGCCTTCCTGCTAGCGTGCAGGAGGGAATCATCAGCAGCTTGGCATGGCGCCTCGGAGGGTTTCTTCCCCCACTCATTCTGGTTAACTTTGCACAATGCTGATAGAATTATTTAAACAAGTATACATTTTTATTCCGGTATTTAATGACCTTACAGTGGTTAACAACACATTAAATTAAATAAATAATAATTAAATTTAAAAAGAAGTATTAATTTAAATTCAGGAAATAGTGAGAACTTATTCAAGTCCTAATAAACGAATTCATTACTACTACTTTTTTGTTTACTTTTCCTTGTCATTGAATCATTTGTAGCTGCTCCTCTTCGCAGAAGGAACCAGATTTACAGAAGATAAACACAAGACAAGCCTGAATTTTGCTAAAGAAAAAGGCCTTCCTCTATTGAAAAGACATTTGACTCCAAGGACTAAGGGATTCACTTCTAGCCTCCCCCAATTAAGAGGCAGAGTTCCAGCTATTTATAATGTTCAACTCTGCTTTGATGAGTAAGTTTTTTTACTGTTATTAATGTAAATACAATGACTATTTGCATATCATTATTCTTAAGAAACGTTAACTTGCCAGGCTGGGATTTGAACCCAAAATCCCACATTTTATGATTGGGTGTGTTGCTAAGTTGTTATGTCCTATGTATTAAACAGCAATTCAATAAGCAAAGAGAGTGATTTTGGAATTAGGTCTGACAAAGAAGAAAAAGATTCTTTTTAGAAGAAAAAGAAGATATTTTTTTATATAGACTTGTGAAAAATCAGTATTAGTAAGATTTAAAAGTAAAATAAAGTCCTTGCAAAGTGCTAATACATGCTAAATTAAGAGGCAAAAAAATATATAAATATATTTTATATATATATATATATATATATATATATATATATACACGGGGGAAGGTGTTATACCTCTGACCATATTGTACCTTTGACCACCGAGGCTGTGGCGGCATGTAGCAACATTTTATAAATTTTGCTGTAATTAAGTTTAGCTCCTTCCCTAGAGGGCTTGTGTAACCTGCTTTGGATTATTCAAGTCAAAGAGGATACTTGCAAAAAATACTTATCCATTTCTATCATAAAAATGTAAGTTATTTATTGATGACGTTTTGCCTCATAATATTTTTTGTATTATGTCTTTTTAGATGGAAATTATTTGACAAAGTAGCTATTACAATAAGAAACATGTTGTAGCCTCTAAAATTGATTTATCTTAACCCTAAAATGTTTAGCAAACTTTTTAATTATCACTACCAGGGTGTTGTACCTCTGACCACGACTAGTTATTGTTCCTTTGACCAGGTCAAAGGTACAACAAACCTGAGTATTTTTTTTATAATTCAACTTTTATGTTCTTCTGCTACAAATTTAAAAAAAATAATTAATATTACTATTATATATTTAGTCGCAGAGATCTGTGATATTAAATGTCCAATGTTTAAGATCCAATATTTGAAAAAACAAACTTTAAGTGACAGTTTACAAGAGAAGATGAAAATTTGTATGATATTGATGTTGAAGACATTGTGGCTAAACTTCCATACCCTACTATTGCTAGTGGACCTGCTTGACAGTTAAAAGATTTATCGGTTGGACTGGATTTTTCAGCATATTAAGCATAACATAATATCAATAATAGTTTTTTTTATTATGCTTACATCCTTGTCCTGTATTTATTACACTTACAATATTACTGAATACTGAATACTGAATTTTTTTTCTGGACTGCTGTATTGTTTTTACGTGGTGAGAGGTACAACACCCCATGGTCAAAGGTACAACTACATGTTGTACCTTTGACCACTGTACGATTATTTTTTAAAAAAATATTAAATGTAAAGCCAGAACCTTGAAAAAATTAAATATAATAAGCAATAGAATACTAATTACAATGAAATAAAAAAAATGAATTTAGCGTTAATATTCAAACTAAAAAAAAAATCAATTTTGCAAAGTGGTCAAAGGTACAACACCTTCCTCTCTCTCTCTCTCTCTCTCTCTCTCTCTCTCTCTCTCTCTCTCTCTCTCTCTCTCTCTCTCTCTCTCTCTCTCTCTATATCTATATATATATATATATATATATATATATATATATATATATATATATATATATATATGTGGTATATATATACCACATACCATTGGTGGTACAGTACCACCGCTGGATAAAAATGCTGTTCCATCCGATGATAAACAAACATCAATATATATATATATATATATATATATATATACACACATATATATATATATATATATATATATATATATATATATATATATATATACACATACATATATATATATATATATATATATATATATATATATATATATATATATATATATATATATATACATATATATATATATATATATATATATATATATATATATATATATACATATATATATATATATATATATATATATATATATATATATATATATATATATACATATATATATATATATATATATATATATATATATATATATATATATATATATATCGCCCAGTAGTGTAAGAAACATATCCAATCGTAAAACAGGAGATTCAGATATAGGGAAATGAATTATATGGTATATGGGAGATTTTACGTTCAAATCCTTGCCTTGTGTGCTGATTTATCAAAAAAAAAAAAAAAAGAAGAAGATTTTTTTTGTTGTGCAGTAAAGACTCAGTAAAACCTACTGTAATGAATCTCCTTATGGGTAAACCAGTGACTGGGCATATGTTCTTAGAAAGGATTCCTCTAGAAGATGTTCCAGTCGAAGAGGAAGACGCTGCTGCTTGGCTTAGAGAATTTTATAACAAGAAAGTAAGTACACTTCTAAATTTCTTAAATTTAATTAATGCTTTTGAAGTGTTTTAAATAATGATTTTCCACATTAGAATCTCTTAATGTTTATGAAACCACGAATGAGAGTCTATTATATTTTTTACTGATTGTTTGCCTATTGTCCCAGAAAATCACTGAACTTTTAATTTGATGCATTAATTTTTTGTAGTTATTGCAGAAAAAAATTAATTGTTAACAGCTCTTTTCTTTCATTCTTCATATGTCTCAATTAATTGATCTTAAAATGTTGATTTTGGAACTCTATTAATTAAATATAACGAAAAAGAACTTTATTATCAGACGGGCAGTTATAAACTTTTGTAAGACAATGTTGGTAAAAGTCGGATTTTTAGTTTTGTAAGGAAAGGTTCTGGCTCTTTGTAGTATTATTGTCAATAAGCTTTATTATACAAGAATAATAATTATTTGAATTTATTTTGAATGGACATGCACGGATAATAGTTGATTACATGTTTATTAATTGATATATTTCTCTCCAGGACCGTTTGATGGACAGTTTTATGACGACTGGAGACTGGTTCGCTACTTCCGGAGTGAAGAGGGTAGAAGGTAGGAGGATGCCAAGAAGATTGTATTCTCTCCTCAATATGGGAATTTGGGCACTCCTCACTCTTGTTCCGATAGTTTACATTCTCATAAGGCTCCTCACATCAGGATCTACGCTCTACATATCCATTGGAATATTCATTATTTTTGTTTGTATGTAAACATTTTGCTTATCAAAATTATTTCCTAAATTAATTTTAAATATAATTTTGTATGTTTGAGTAGAGGAGAAAGGAAAAGAGGAGTGGTGCCGTTTTCTGAGAGTTACTACTCTTACAGGCAAATACTTATGATATTCGTTGTGTGTTTGTATGTGTGCATATATACACACAGTAAAACCTCGTCCATCCATGCTATCCAGGGAATGACGGAAAAACGGAAAAAGCAAACACATAAATCACCGAAATATTATTAAAGGAGTTTAGAAATTATTAACGACACACTTTCACCTAAAAACATGTACACTGTATGTGCTGTAATAGCCTATATTTGCACTGCACTCAATATAGCTACAAAATAGTCTGTACCAAAAAAGGCAGCGAGCTTCTACGAAACAGCAAAACAATATTGTACTTTGACCCTTATGCTCGGAAAACTTGCGTACATTAACCTACGAAAACTTATGTAGGTGATTTAGTTACTGAGAATACCAATTTATCATCTGTAAAACAAGTCTTCATTTACTGCGCTGAACAACATAATTTCGTTTTCAAAACTGATCTGGGTTAACGAGGTTTTAGTGTATATACAGGGTGTCCCGTAAATGTCTAGTCATATTGTGAGAGTTGATAGTGGACCCTTAGGGGAACAAAAAATGTTCTATGACGATTTTCCGAATTCTCGCCTGTAAGGGAGAAAACGTCGTTTTATTGTTTTATCGAGACAAACATGGTTTTTAAAAGAATAGTCGTTGTAGCTCCGTCCCAGGTGGTACTACTAGAAAGGAAGTGAAACCAATCAAAAGCTGAGTAAATTTACTATAAGACTAGTTGGGAGTAAACGTAAAAATGAATGAATGTAAGTATGTATATCTTACCAAAAGAAAGCTATTCTAAATTTCCTGACATTTTCTTGATTTTGCTTTCCAGCGTTACTCCTCAATGGGCAGGATCTGAGATTTCCGGGTTTCAGAAAAACTTCCTCATTTAATCAGCTTTCCATTCATGTATCACAACCCTGTGTTATTAAAGTATGTGAACGATTTAAGAACAAAAGTTTAAAAAAAAAAACATGGATCTGTGAAAAGAAAATTATATTTTTTTCTTCAGTTTATTCAAAAAGCTGAAGAGAAATATTTATTTTTATAAATGTTTACATAAATGTTAAGTAAATATTTACTTAAAACAATAAAAAAAATTACTTCCACAAACATAAAAAAAAAATCCTAAAACAGTAAATAAATAAAATACACATTTATTTTGGATTTATTAATTACAGTAACTAATACTGGGTCCAGGAGGCGGCCATTAATGAACCCCAACCATACATTAACCTCAAAAATTATTATTTTTACCTAGATCACGCATTTGAACACATTTTTACTGGTATTTATAATTAGAAAACAAATGCTTTACCTTGAATTGATACTGATGGATACGCTTGTGAAACTCACTGGGATTCTCGTGAGCCCATGCGTGTTTGTTGTGGTAATTAAATATCCTATCCCTCGTAAATAAGATGTACATAGTCCTGTAAAAATGTGTTCAAATGCGTGATCTAGGTAAAAATAATAATTTTTGAGGTTAATGTATGGTTGGGGTTCATTAATAGCCACCTCCTGGACCCAGTATAAGTTACTGTAATTAACAAATTCAAAATAAATGTGTATTTTATTTATTTACGGTTTTAGGATTTTTTTTTATATTCGTGGAAGTATTTTTTTTTTATTGTTGTAAGTAAATATTTATGTAAACATTTATAAAAATAAATATTTCTCTTCAGCTTTTTGAATAAACTGAAGAAAAAAATATAATTTTCTTTTCACAGATCCATGTTTTTTTTTTAAACTTTTGTTCTTAAATCGTTCACATACTTTAATAACACAGGGTTGTGATACATGAATGGAAAGCTGATTAAATGAGGAAGTTTTTCTGAAACCCGGAAATCTCAGATCCTGCCCATTGAGGAGTAACACTGAAAAGAAATATCAAGAAAATGTCAGGAAATTTAGAATAGCTTACTTTTGGTAAGATATACATAGTTACATTCATTCATTTTTACGTTTACTCCCAACTAGTCTTATAGTAAATTTACTCAGCTTTTGATTGGTTTCACTTCCTTTCTAGTAGTACCACCTGAGACGGAGCTACAACGACTATTCTTCTAAAAACCACGTTTGTCTCGATAAAAGAATAAAACGACGTTTTCTCCCTTATGGGTGAGAATTTGGAAAATCGTCATAGAACATTTTTTGTTACCCTAAGAGTCGTCTATCACCTCTCACAATATGACTAGACATTTACGGGACACCCTGTATATACAAAAATATCGGTTGTTATTGGTTATATATATATATATATATATATATATATATATATATATATATATATAACCAATAACAACCGATATTTTTGTTACCTGTCAGATCTGAAAAGTGGAAATTTCTCATCACCTCCCCTGGATTGCGTCATTGTGATTGGTTCAACATAAGCTGGTTTCCTCCCTGTGGAAGGAGGAAGGAAACCAACTAAAAGATAAATGAATTATTTTTTTTTCATTTCTGGATTTAATACATACCTGTGTAAATCATAAAGTACACAAACAAATATTTTTATAATTTTTTTAAAAACTAAATAGAGTGACAGTGGCTGACAAATAGTATGTAATTTTGTAGATGAGCGACCAAATAGCTACCTTCAATTTTCAACAGATTAACTTAAAATTTAAACTGGATCTTCCAAATGATATAATTTTTTTTCAGATAAAATTTATGCAATTAAATAAATGCCAAGGTATTATTATCTCTAACTAATGCCAAGGTACTGTTAAGTATTGTGGCTCTTTGTGCATTTGACCCCAGCTGCAATATTTTACATGATAAAATTCATTTTTTGTTATCATGCTCATCATTATAATTTGTATAGTGATGCTTTCAAAACATAATATGATTATCTGTGACTATAAATACTAACTTCTGTGTTTCTTCTTTCAGTTTTCTTCCTCCTCTATCAACTTATAGGCCAAACAAAGATAAGTAAAGGCTCTTCCTATGGAAAACAAACTCCAACAACACCGATAAAACAGAAAAATTCTGACAGCCACAGTGATTAGTCTTCAGACATCAATTTTTCATTACGGTAGAAAAAAAAAATAGATGTTTCGATTTTAAATTATCTATGTTTTCAGAGGTATTTTCTCCTTTAATTTTTTTTTTTTTTTTTTGTTATTCCACGATCTTTTTAAGAGACAAAAGTTATTCTTTAAAGTACATCCCTCACCTATATCTCTTTTAAGAGAGTTTGCTCAGTCATTATCTGTGACTTGAATTATTGCCAATTGACAATAATTTGTTTAGCCCTGTTCACGTGCAGACATTTTATTTTTATTACCTTTGCCAGTAGCAACCCTTCTAGGAAATGAGAGAATGAATTGCTTGTAAACCAGGAAGTATTCTGAAAGATTTTTCCTTTCTGTTTACTTGATTGCTGATATCCTTTAAGGGACAGTTCTCTTAATTTATACTCTAAATATTTTTTCATGTTACTGAAACTGTTTATGGAAGAAGCCAACTAACTAGCTGTGATACCTTTTTTTTAATTAAAAACATGTTAAATTACATATACATTGGCTTATACTAATTCCTGACTCAAAGTTCATGTTTTTATTCCCTTTTATCTCTCTATTCTCTTGATAGTTTGTCCATTTTGTGAAATTAGAAGAATTTGCCTCTATTTTGTTTAGTTTAAAGTAAATCTATAAAATAATAATACCATCTCAGAATAAGGAACATATTTAATATCTAATGCTTAGTTCCTTTAACTAGTCACTTACAAACAGACTGTGTAAAAAGAGACTATCCACAAGTACCAAAGAAACTAAGAGAGCTGTTATCATATAGGAGCCCACATATTGCTGCCATTCTGACATAGTACCTACAGGCCACAGAGGCATACTACAATGAAGTATTAATCTACTGCTTTATTTTATATATTTTGCCTGACATGTTTTGTGCTTTGTGCCGCACCTCTTCAAGGGCTTTTCTTGTTAGGAAGTCCTCTAGTCATGTTCTCTCCCTTGAGTCAGGTGCAATACTGTATTACAAATTAAAATGTTCACAGAGGATTTTCAAATGGTGATTTTAAAACCAAACTGTTATATAGTGACCAGTTTACCAAATCGGAGAAGACGATACATATATACATACATGCATATATATATATATATATATATATATATATATAAATATATATATATATATATATATATATATATATATATATATATATATATATATATATATATAAATATATATATAAATATAAATTCTGGTGAATGATGACCCGATATATATTTTTTCACTTTTTCTTGTTTCTTTTTCTGGCAGGGGGTCGATAAAGTATTACACACTTTTTTCACTTTAACTACTTTATTTTGTATGTTTCGCCCGACATGTTTCGTGCCTTTTCGCACCTCTTCAGGGGCTTTCCTTATCAGGAAGTCCTCTCGTCGTGTTGTCTAGCTTGAGTCAGGCCTGACATGAATGAAACATGTAGGGCGACAATAAAAGTTCTGTAGCTTATATAATTTTTTTGTTTTGGCCATCTGCCTTATATAAGTGTTTTAAATGCTCTATACCTGATGTTGGCAGCTCCCAATCAGTTTCATCTCTTAAATGAACTCTGTATTCTGAATTCATTCATTGTTGTTATTAAATATTATTAATTTCAACAATTAAGTATTAAGTATTGCTTTATATTTAGAGAAATGATATTTCTCAAACAGATATTATTTAATTAAAGGAAAAATCCATGACTGTAATATAGTAATCCTGGTAATGTGTATCTGTAGAAAATAAGCGTGTTAATGAATATAAACAGGGTGGAAATAGATTTATCATACAATTTAGCGTTTTTATAGTGTAACGTAAATACTTTTAAGTTCTTTGTCAATTCTATCTGTCCCTTTTTTATTTATTAATTTTATTTTTAGGATGATATTCCTTCCTTTTTATTATTTTTAAGATCATTCATAGATGTTCTAAATGTTGACGGCTCGTGAGGAGTGTTAGCCCGATCCAGCGCACAGTGAGAACATACAATCGCCTCTATAATCCTGAAGTAGAGATCTTTGCTCACTATTCTGTAGGGTGCTGGAAATGTGTACAATTAGTTTATAAGGCAAATTGCTACTTATCATCATGCTAATCACTTCGTAGCATAAATTCTTAACTTGAAAGCTAAACTTTTTGAGGAAGAAAAATAAATTTTATTTGATAATATAAAAATCCATTACATGATGGAGTTAGAATGTGTAATAAAGATTAGTAATATTATTTGATTTAACTGTCATAATATTTTTTTAAAAAAATGGAGTTAAATGTTTGCTAATTAGCATGATGTATGTTATATTAATAAGTAAATTTATTTATTAAACCTCTTCCCATTTTTTATCTTCCATTTTACTTTAACATTAGTTTAAAAAGTCTGATAAAGTAGTACCTATTTTATTTGTTCTATTGTTACTTCTAATTGTCATATCTGTATATAAGTGTCTGTAAATACAAGTTGTTATGTATTGATGCTTTAATTTACTTTCTCTTTATCATGAATTGATATTTTATTTTCATACTTTATTTTTTTGTTTATATAGTATTACAGTTTTAAGTATTTAGTATAGGAATGAGATGTTATATAGTGCATAATACAAGCATATTTGTGTACTAAATGTTATCCTAATATAATTCATAAATATTAATATTTAAACAATTGTTGCTGAATGTTGATACAATTTTTTTTTTTTTTTTTTTTTTTTTTTTTTGTTATTTGATGTGAAAAGTATGCAGTGCGCTTTAAATATATTTTTATTGATTTGTTCTGATGGTTTTCATTTCTTTAAAATTTACTTTACAAATTGAAAACAGTTTTAAAATAAATTAAATGAAACTGATACAAAGAAAATGATGTAGATAGCTATGAAAAAAAAAAAAATGTTTTCTTTTCAGGTGCAGCAATCAACAATTTGTATTTAAATTTTAAAGTCCATTTATAATTGACACAGAGTTTTAGAACTCACGGCCATTTTTGATTCATCAAAAAAAAAAAAATTGTGTAAGGGATGTCTACGAATGACAATTAGAATAATTAAAATCTTTCAAAGATGGCCACTAAACAAAACTGACAAACAAGACGTCACATACTAAAATATACAACTAGAATCCAGGAGATATATTTTGCAAAAATGGCAATCCTGGTATAAAACTGCAGAAAACGAGCTACGAGAAATGAAAAAAAGTTGGTGTGCAGGTGGTGGATTACTGAGCACATTCCTCAGAAAGGTGGTTGTGTACACTGCATTCTTAATTAATTTGCTTAAAATAACCTTTATAAATTTAAAATAAAAATTAATACTTTTGGTATTTTATATTTGTAATGAATAGGTGACTCAATTATTAATTTTTATTTCATTTTCTTCCGGAGTAAACCCTAGCTTCTACTGGACGGATTATTTTTTTTTTTATTCAAAGCTGGTTGTTTATCGGTTGACAAGTAATCAAAGTATGATGTTTCTTGACATTGGAGCGCTCCGGACCTTCCTTCTTTTTTTCTTTTTTTTTTTTTTTTTAATTGCAATTCACCCCAAAGTGGTGCATCGTTAAACAAAAATAAATATTTTTTTACATGTGTTCCTCATTGGTTGGGCATCATGTGTACCGAGTTTTGTTACAAAGTCAAGTAAGTCAAAGTAGTGGCCTTATTTTATTAATCTTATCTTCTGATAGACCAATTTAGTTTATTTTCACAACACATCTTTCTCTTAAGAGGCCTGGTGGCCGTGAATGCTAAGGCGCGTCCACTCCGTGCCTAAGGTTGTGCGTTCGATTCCCCCTAGGAGTGAAGATACTGCACCTCAAGCAAAAGAGAGCTAACAGAAGAGAAGAAGTAGTTCTTTGCCATCTTATAATAGGCCATTCTTTTATTAACAATTCTCACCTTATGACAAAACAGAATGTACTGACTATAAGAACTTATTAACTGAATGCATACTTTGACCTACCAGATAACTAGACTGCCTTACTCGGTGACAAGAGCCAATATATAGAAAACGTAATCCAATATATGAAACAAAACAGACTATATGACATCATATAAATTTAACAAAAATTGTTATGTAGCTCTGAATGACTAGGAAACTGGTAGGGTATCCTTATACTAACAGTCTTAACTTATATAGCTTTCTTTAAGGAATATGTACATATTGTTTACATAACAATGAATAACATTCCTATAATAACTAGTTGAGATAAGACTATGTGAACTGCCAATTAGTGAATAGTGGCCAGGGAAAGTCAGGATCCTGCCTAGGTGTACTCATTGCTAGACAATCCTCCATCAGAGGCAATTTTGATTTAGGAAGCTTGCGCTTAATAAACAGGTGTGCATTTGGTTCCTTAGGAAATTCATGACTGATTTGAGGAGGCGGTTTTTTGTGTGAGTTAATTCTATTAGGTTTTGGGTAGGATTACAATGGAAAGGGGGAGATGGGGTGGATTTAATAGTTATTTTTTAGAGAGCCACAAGGGTCTCAGTAGCATTGATGATAGCTTACTCTAAAATGTTCTCATGTATGAGAATCTGGGATTACTTGATTGAGAAAGAGGTGTAGAGTAGACTCATTGGGAATTGTTTGAACATTAATTATATGTTGCATAAAAGTTATAAAGATCCATTGTATGACCACCATGAAAGGGGTCTGGTATGTTCTACAAACCAAAAACGTAACCCAGAGCTTAGTATTATAAATAAATAAATTAGATCAAAGCAAAAGAACTGGTGGTTACTTAGGCTGATAAAGGGAAGTCATGCATTATCATGAGTCAAGAAGAATATGAGGCTTAGAGCAAAGCTCTAATCATTGATCTGGAATGCATGATTCCACAATCAAATACAACGAGGAAGTAAAGAGGGCTGTGAAAAACTCAAAGGTCTATAGGAAGTCCTTGACTCAAATGACCCTTGCTGTCTTCCCAAGCATGAGCGTATATAAGGAGGTCTGTAGCCCCCACCTGAAATCTGTAAAAATGTGCCACAAAAACCTTAAAAATAAATTAAATCATATCACTTAGTTCAGAAAAAATAGTTTTTTTGGGGGTGTAATAGGGTTTTAATTGGCCAACTGTTCCAAGATCTAGAGTAGTAGTATTCCATACCCCCCAAATGCTCTCCCCCCTCCCGAAATGTTTTTCTATATACGCCCATGTTCCACGATGTGCCCATGCGTCCTATCGTAGAGTTCAAATCCGCTTCATATGAGGAACTTTGTAAAGATTTTCAGTGTTTTAGCAGATTTTAACACACCATATTAGGTTAAAAATAGAGATTTAGCCACAGAAAAGAACAGCCCTAATAGGAAGTTCCCGGGCAATCTTATCCTTGCATATTTTGATGTCAATAACATGTTCACGAACATTCCGCCCAACACGTTGAGTATTTTTCATCATAAATAAAGTTAATCCTCTGTTATCTGGGAAGTTTTTAACTTTGTTATCTATTTGTCTGGAACAAAATTATTTTAAATTAAAGGATTAGCTTTATTCTATGGTTCATTATGGGATCTGCTATAAGTCTCTGGCAGCAAGATTTTCATAGAAAATTAAATTCATTTTGTGTTCACGGAACCCTTCTATAGAAAAGATTTGTACGTGAATGAAATCACCATTAGTTTTTGGGGAGCGCAGGTGAGTTGATAGAACTCCATAACTATGTGAAAAAGTGCTCCCTCGAGAACCGCTTTTCGAAAACGAAGGGCAGGATACCTCCACTAGATAAATCGGGTATGTACATGGTGGTATCCACCTCTTGTGAGGCTACTTACGTGGGCGGAATTTACGCACTCAAATTAAGGTACATCTGGCCAGAAATGATTCCGAAAAAAAACATCTTGAGGAGGAGCAACACAATGACAGCTCACTGGAAGTGCAGTTCCTACATTAATGTAACAAAGAAGAAAGGGAGCAGCTAAAAATAAATCCCTGGCCTCACCTGGTAGTTGTGTTAATATGATTTTTAATAATAGGAATATACTTGAATCTTTTCTTTATGTGGTTGTGTTAACTTTTTATTATTTATCGTAGATTGTAATATAATTTGCCTCCCGGGGTCAAATTAAAGTTGTTTTGATTTTAGGGAACGTTTAAAGTGTATATTATTGCTCTAATGGATTTGTTGTTTTTTAATTTGTTGACTAGTTGTTGATCCATGGTGACATATATTTATATTTTAATTATATATATATATATATATATATATATATATATATATATATACATATATATATATATATATATATATATATATATATATATATATATATTTTAATTGATTGATTGTGGTGGTTTGTAAGCAGGTCACTGAGGATGAGTTGGTGACCTCAAAGACTTTGTGTACACAGTGGATGTTTTTTACCAGTTTTCATTCTAGTAATAAAATTAAATCACTGACGATATATACCATCTTGTGTAGTACACTGTGGTTTAATTAAATTGAAGGTTAGCTCTTTGGAATGTTTCTATTGCGACTAAGGAGGTTATTCTCACGTTATCAGTATTTATTGGGACAGTTGGAACTGTCAACTGAGGTGTTTCACTTTTGTTCGGTATCAAATTTGATGCAATGCCCTCTGACGATGAAAGCAGTAATAGTGGATCATCTCTTCCCAGCTCCGACCCTTTAGCATTGCAACGGAAACTTTATTTCTTAAACGAAGAACTACAGATTATGGCAAGAGAATTACCTCTGTAAGCCTTCTTAATTCATTATTAAAATTAATGTGTTTGTTAAGTACTTATAAGGGCCTGTATTTTGCAGAAAATATCAGCAAAGAATCCCAAATGAACTGCTTTGTGCATTGGCGGAATCTCTATTGGATAATACTGTATTCAGCATTGTAACTACATTAATGGACATCCAACATGTTACAGAGAAGCACTTATTTCATCAGCGCCTCCAATTAATTTATAATCAAACCTGTAAGATATTTAATTATAAGAGTAATTGATTCATGTACACTATGATTTGCCATTCAGCAATTCTCCCACCTCTGCCTAAACATCCACTTAGTTGTGTGTTTGTAGTCCAAATACTGTACTCTACAATTGTCAATATTGTTTTTTGAACAATATTAATACAAAATAATATATTTTTTGTTTAACTCCATTAATACACACCTTTTATTAGTGTTAATTTAGATTTGTTTACCATTATGATAAAAGAAGTATATTTTTTATTGTAGTAGAAATCCAAGAAATGATGTTAACCCATAAGGACGAAGCTGTCAGATTTGCAAACACCAATACTTTAGAACTTAAGCATAAAAGAGATTTGAAGGAATTTGACAAGAAGTGTGTTGAACAATTAGATGAAAAGGTAAATATTAGGCTTTGTTTCTCGTTTTTTAAATATGGAAAGCGTTAATCGTCGGGGTTTTGGTCAATGTTCTTATTTAATAAAGCTACATTTTATTGTTAAAATGTATTTTTATTACCGCCAAAGTTTCGGCTTGCTCTACAAGCCTTCTTCAGGGCTCTAAAAACATATATGGTATAACAATGACAAAAAGGATAGATAAATTGACAGAAATTTGAGAACATATATGAGTGAATATATATATTGTGATGATATTTTACATTACATATTTAAAAGTTTTAAATATTAACACAGAAAATTATGATAATCCAAAAAGCTCATTGATATGTTAAATTCATTGAGATAAACAAATATTATTTGTTATATTTGTCTAGCAGCCGATACAGGTAGCATTGGATACCGGTAGGACGCTCCCGCCATGAAAGTTGAGTTGAGTCTGTTACAAGCTGTCTGTGAAAAGGTGGCTCCAGTCTCATATGGCAGTCTGTTGAGTTGTAATGGAAGAAATAGTCACATACATGTCAGTCTGTTAAAAGCAGTTCAGTTTACAAGAAGATACAGTCTCATAAGTGCAGTTCAGTGAAAAGAAGATACAATTGTAAAGAAGATCCTGTCCTATGCAGTTAATACCGAGCTGGCTTTATATCAGGTAATGCTTGTTTATCCTGTGCCTGAATATAACTTATCTATGAGTTTTTTCTTTTGTTTTGGTTTTTTATTATTTAAAATTATCTTTGTTTTACCTTACTGGACTCGAACCCGACCCCTGAGATAAAGAGTTTTTAAAATTAAATATTATAAAAATTTTATTATATTGGCTCCTAACGTAGAGGCGTAACGTAAATAAAATTATTAAAAATAAAACTTTTTATTAATATTATAACATTTTGGCACATCAACGTGTGGCTATACATAATTAAATTATTTTTTTATTAATATTATAACATTTTGGCGTCCAACTTGTTGGCTAAGTAAAGTAAAAATAAATAAATTAAAATGTCGGAAAGTAGTAATTTAAATATTTCGAATGGAAGCCAGAACGTGTCTGGTGATGACGTCATCCAATGCGAGGAAGTCGAATTCGCGGAACCGACCGATGTTGCTAGTGGCGAGTTCCTACTACCAATGGCTAATACTATGGAACCAATGGCTAATACTATGGGTGAGGTCCTGCTAATGTTACTAAGCCAAATTAACGATTTAAAAACAGGACAAGCCAGCCTAATAAACCAAAATAACGACTTAACCAGCCAAAATAACGAATTAAAAACAGAACTACGCAACCAAATTAGAACATCATTCGATAACTTTGAAAAGAAAATATCTAAAGATATAGACATTAAAATCGAGTTGCTAAAACAAGGTATAAATGGGCATGTTAAAAAATTAGAAAATTCCATTGATGAATTAGATCAAACACAAAAAATATTACTGATATAAAAAATGAAGGTTTTAAACAAGAAGAAAACATTTCTAAAATAGTACAGATATGCAATGAAAAATGTGATGACATTCTTAATAAAAATAATGAGAAAAATGATGAAAATTTAATTGATTGTAATGATAATTTAAGTGAATTAATAAAAGATAATTTGAATTATGATCGTAGTATTAATGATAAAAAATTTGAAGAAAATAAAATATTTGTTGAAACTAAAGATGAAAATAAGTATGTTTGTTTAGTGAATGAAGATGGTAAAAGTAAAGAAATATTATTGAGTAATTTGAATAATAATAATGAGAAAATAAATCAAATAATTAAAAATAAAATAACTAATGATAATTAAAAAAATAAAATAAGTACAGACGTTATGGATGAGATTTTGAAACAAAATAACATTAAAAAATTAGTTGATGATGATATAATTAATTTAAAAATAATGAGTAAAAATAATGGTAAAAATCAAAAGAATATAATGAATAAAAATGTTAAGAACAATAATCATCTGAAAAATTTGGACATCAAATTTGGAAATAAAGTAAAATTTCTTTTTGAGTATCAATGTCAAAATGGGATAGTAAAAATTGCAAAATTAAATCGGCCCCCACGTAAGAGAATAAAACAAATCCTTAGGAATAATTCGGACAGATGCAAAAAAAGATATTAATGATAAATAGTGGATCCAGGACAATTTTTAAATGTAGTACTAGTTTAGAATTTATATCTGTTACAAAAATTAGTTTAGTATAAGATTTAATTGATAATAATAATATTTAAAAATTTATCATAAAGGACCCCGCCCTTTCCTAATGGAAAATGGCTTTCGGTCAAATTGAACGAAACTATGCTCATTGTATAGAGAAAGTCTTTCTGAACAAAAGTCTCCATGGGCACAAAACCAAAAAGTTAAAACTTTTGGTACTTTTGGGTATCCGAAGTTTTCCATTTTTAATTTTTGCAAAATCTCGAGATCTCTGGTTGAAAGGTTTCCCAAGCCTATTGCCCAGTAAAAAAAATACGTATCAATTATTTTTCGAAGACCTTTCGAACGACACCACATTTGACACTCCTACCCCCCCCCACACACACACGGGGGTGGGGGGAAGCATTTTTTTGCAATAATCGTCTATCCATTATCATTTGAAGATCTTTTCGAAGGCAATACCCTGAAACCTTGCCTCACACCCTTAACTTTCGGGTTTTGTGCCCATGGAGACTTTTGTTCAGAATGACTTTCTCTATCCAACGAGCAGAGTTTCGTTCAATTTGACCGAAAGCCATTTTCCATTAGGAAAGGGCGGGGTCCTTTACAAATCGTATTAGTTTAGGATAAGATAGTTTGATAATGATAATGTTTAAAAATTAACAATGAAAAATGATAATGTAAATTGAGAAATGATAATAATGAAAAATTATGTAACGAAATAAGTTATTGAAAATTTAAAGAAATAATAACAGGCTGACCAATACTTCTAATCTCGATAACCAAATTTAAATTTTGAATTCTATTTTTATTTTAAAACCGAGCCTAAATCATTTTTTTATTATTATTATTATTATTTTTTTTTTTTGACAGAAGTGCAAATGTAATGATATTTTACATTACATATTTAAAAGTTTTAAATATTTACACAGAAAATTATGATAATCCAAAAAGCTCATTGATATGTTAAATTCATTGAGATAAACAAATATTATTTGTCATATTTGTCTAGCAGTCGTTACAGGTAGCATTGGATAGTGGTAGGACGCTCCCGCCATGAAAGTTGAGTTGAGTCTGTTACCAAAACTTCTCCATCCTTTCCACAGAAAGGTTGGGTTCTGTGGAAAGGATGGAGAAGTTTTGGAAATCAAATTTATGTCTATGTTCTTAATGTTGTATTTGTTTTTATTCTTTGTGTTGTGTCCATAATGTTTCTATTCGCCCCTATTTTGTTGATGATTGGGAAGATATGGTCGACCATTCAGAAGTAGGAAGCGTTGATCGTCTGGGTTTCGGTCAATGAACGGATTCGGTTTTTTAAATATGAACACTAAAAAAAATTCGAGACTATAGCCAATTCAGATAGATGAAGCCTTGAAGCTAACGTGAGCACTCTGTTGGCCAGATTTTGGGTAGTACTTCTCTTATATATTTAACAGGTTTTCAAATAAACTTACTTGGTTTGTATGTAAACAGTCAACTCTTTCATCAATTCCCTTATTTGAAGGGATAAAAATATTTCTTTTTCTTGGGTATTTATTTTTGAGAGTGAGAGCAGCACTGCCATTACAATCCATTGCTTTTATAAAAAATACTATTGAGCCTAGTTTAACCCCTGGTGTGTATCGAGTGTCTGACAGGCACGAGGGAAATTTCAGTGAAGTATGTTGGCAGCAGTGAGCATCTAGAATCTTATGCTCTCTGCTGCCAACATACTTCTCTGAAATTTCTTTCCTGTCTGTCAGACACTTTATTCACACAACTTAACATTTTTGTCTCCTGAATTTAGTGGCTCTCTCTTTGGCCACATTGTTTTTCCATTGCAAAAGGTAATTCGCTTTCGAAGCAAAGCCTGATGCCATATATTAAATATGTTTTACTCTGGTTTTCTTGCTTGAATTTTCTTTTCAGCCTTTCTACTGTTATAAAATAGATGTTTATCATTAATTAATGTAAAAAATATAGTATATTTGAACTTCTGGAACATTTTCAAATCTTTAGCCTTATATTGATTTATGGAACATCTCCATTTATATGAGAGCAACTAGTGAGCTAGCTATCAGAATGCATTTGATAAAATTCAAATACTCTCAAAACTATTTAATAATTTTATTCGTCCCCCAAATCAAGCGTCAATGAAGTATGTTTTGTTAATCATTCTATTTAAACATTTTCTGGAAATTTTGTATCCATTATTGTGATTTTTTGTACTGACTCTTAAAATAATTAAAAGCTTATATCTAAAATAATAGTGTTTAAAAACATTGAAATAAATGAATTGTATTCATTTCAGATATTTTTCTATAATTACATGTACAAGTCTCACACAGAACATTTTTATTGCATTAGTATAAAAAATAAAATTACTTTGTAGGTCCGAGATCAGCAGATGTTTCTGGAAAAAGCTGGAGTCCCTGGTTTTGAAGTTACCGATGATCCAAGTAAAATTCAAGTTCAAATAAGATTACTTGACTTCATTCTCCGTTTAAGCAGAATGAAGATGCCACAGTGATAGATGTTATAGAAACTTTATTATTGATTATCATTGGAGCCTTGTATCATATATATTGTTCCCTAGTTAACTTTTTTTTTCTTTTTTTTTTTAACTTTTTTAGGAAATATCATATGTCTCACATAATGTTTTAATTATATTCTGCTCATTAAAAGAAATATTCTATTCAATACGATTTTTCTCTCTTCTTAAAACTTTGGGATAGTACATTTATTATTGCAGTGTCTATAATAAATCTAATGCAAATTTTTCAACCTTCTATTAATAATAAAAATTATTAAACATTCTTGAAAGATAACGAAGTAGGAAGTTGTTAAATAAAAAAAAAGTATGGTTTTAATTTTTCTGGCATAAAGAAAACTATATGTGCCAACAAAAAGCATTAGTGCAGATTCTGTTCCGGCTGAGACTCCGTTGTCGGGGCTTAAGCCATTTAAGCTGACATCCAGACTGGACATGCGAATGTGTGGGTATCAAGAGGGGGGCTGATAATAATGACCTTAATAATGAGAGGTCTGCCTTGATAATGACACTAATGTAAAAAAAAAAAAAAAATTGAAAGAATTGATCACATACGATATTTATGGAACATTTTGTTGATTATTACTGACGTGTAACAAGTATTAGTAGAAAATATATGTCTTCTTTGTAAATGAACGTATAATTTTAGAAACTAATTGAAATGGAAAAAATACAATAATGTTAATAAGATTTAACTTTTTATAGAATGTGTATATATTTTTGCAAATATCTATAGATATCATGTTTATATATATATATATATGTTTGTGTGTTTATATGTATAAAGAGAGAGAGAGAGAAAATTTATTTTATTGAAATTGTGTCTTTATACTTGATTGACTGTTAGAAACATTAAGATTGAAAGGTAATAAATAAATTTAAAAAAAAATAAAGAAATATTGGTGAATACTTATCTTTTTATTCCCTTTTACCTCCATAGTAATTTTATAAAACAGTCTTGAAATTTGGGGAGGGATCCTATTTAATGCTCTCATTTTTTCATAATTCTATCCAGATCCCTTAACGTAGTATTACCCATCTTCTAAACTAGAAAATTTTGCCCATCTGTGCTATCATAGAATAAATGGGCAACTGCAGAATACAGATCCATTGCCAGAATGAACAGCATTTGGTGTTAGCAATGTTCTCTGTGTGTTGCTACCCCCTGAGATTTCATTCTGCAAGGTGGAGACTTGCTACTTTGTAGTCTGCAAGGTGATTTTTAGTATTTTTTTACCGGTTTGTCCCAAGTATGCAGTCGCAGATGGTTGGTAGACCACAATATTTGGATAAGCATTGCCCAAGTTTCTGTTTGTGGCATCAAGGTGTTTAGAACTGATCAACTTCCTAAACCTACGACACTCAGCCATTAGACTCACCCGTGAAAAAGACTACATATCCTCCTGATAAATGAAGGCAAAAACACCTCAGCCACAAAGAATAGGCAGACATCTACTGGCATGTGCACACAGGTAGCTGAGATGCAGAGTCCCATAACCATCCAGCGCAGAAAAGAGGAGTTATCAAAACTCATGTTGACAAAATTATGATACATCTTATGATGTATATTATAGTGGTGTTTTTTTTGTTTTTTTTTTAACAAGCTGAGGCTAAAGTGTTCTTTGCTTAGATGCAGAAATGTACATTATACATTTCCATCATCTTTGACCACTCCAACCTTGGACTTTTTTCCGTTTCTGAATAACAAATTCTTATAAAATAAATTAAAAAGAGATCAACTTTATTTATTGAAATAATAATGAAAAATCATATATAAAATTATAATTTAAATACATAAACAAAAAGAAAATTTATATTAAGTATTTACAATTATATTGTAGAATCGAGTAAATAAGTAGAAGTTACACTTCGAAATCTGATAACAAGAAAATTTAGCTTCTCCTTAGACATCAGTGTAAATATAATTAAATGTTTTTATTTCAATGTTATAAGGTTGAAGGGACTAAAAAGTGTTACCTATTTCTCTGACCAAAAACTCAGCTTTGTTCTATGGATATACAATTATTAGCATTGGATAAATATAAGAAGATCTAATTATTCGCTCTTTAATCATGGTATATAACAACAGATCAATGACTCTTTATTCAAAAATTAAAATGTCAGTATTTACACATTTTAATGAACAATTTTCTAATGTCAGTTTGGACAGCCCTAATATAACGAAGGTTGTTAGGCGATATTTCTACTGAGTTACAATGTTTCTTCGGCTGTCATTTCTCACGGAATTGAGTCCACTAATTTATAAGCTTAATAATCAGAGCATCTTTCTATTAGCTAATAAGCTAATCTTATGGTAGAGAGCATGTGCTTTAGTTTGCCTCTGATTATTAAATTTAAATTGAAAATAGAGGAGAAATTATAGGACTTTGTTTTATTAGTTTGTTTAAACCCCTTTATGACAGCACAGTTTTAAAAATTTTTTTGATAAAAGATGTTCATTTGATAGCTTTCTGCCTTTGGTCTGATATATATTGATATAAGAAAGTATAAAGTCAACAATTGCCATTTTCTTTAAATAGAATTTATCAATTAATCCTTGCGATATCTATGATTATCATTTTTTAAGGGATTCTGCAAATTAGAAAAGCATCCATTTAGTTACAGTGTAAACAGTAATAATGCATTAGGGTTCCACAATAACTTACGGGTATAACATTGCTGACTGATATAGTAGCAATATTTAACAGTGTAAACCAAGTTTTACTAATTTATATAATAGTACCATATATTTAAAAGGACATGTTATAAAATCTATCATTATCAGCAATATAAAAACAGCAGGTTGTACCCCATTCACAAAGACACTACAATGATATGGCTCATTGCAAATAATATTTTCTTAATTCCAAAATGTGAAACTAAATGTACTTTTGGTGCATTTGAGTTTTCTTCCCTGAGTCATTATATCAATAAAAGAAAAATCAGTCTTGTTTTTTCTGTTTTGTGTCACCATTTGTAGTAGCGGCCATTCCTTCTTTCCTCTTCAGTTGCCATTCAATAACCATCCTTCCAGTGAGCATGAAGAAAAATACCTAAAAAAAAAAAAAATAAAAAAAATAAACCAAACTGGTAAAATATTTTTCAATTCATGTAACAGGAAATTGATAATGGCTTAATAAATTTGATTACCTGTAATTATGATAACAATTAGATAGTAAACTGCTGATTAATGACTCGAAATGTCAAATTTTCTTTAACACTTTCACACCCAATTATCGAAGTGCAGCCCAATGTGCCATTTTAATGATTTTCCAGAAAACAACCCAGAAGTGAATATAAAAACTAGTAAAAATAGTAAAAAAATTGTTTGGCACATTTAGCGCAACAATTTTGTTTCTGATCCTAAAAACTTACTAAAAATAAAATAAAAAAATGAAGGAAGTTGAATCATCCCAAACCAACAAGACGCTTGAAAACGGCAAGCCTAACTGATTGCCATTTTAAGTTTCTAAGCTTTTACTCGGTTACTGAAGTGGGGGAAGTGAAAGGAGAGGGATAGTCAAACTCCAACACATAGTCAGGCCCAGCATACAGCGAGATAGAAATTTTCTACTGTACAAAACAATATACTCCCTTAGCACCTTTAACTATCATTGCAAAAACCTTTACTGTTTATTCTAAAGGTGTAACACTGGGAAATATCATATTTACATAACTTTAAATTAAATTATGTGATGCAAAATTAAGGATATTTTAATATTTTATTGCCTTTCCCTCCACAAAGTATTTCATATATATATGTTCCTCTATTCATAGTTATTCTTAGTTTACATGCAATAACTGTTAAGACGTTAACACCCATTATCAAAGAGATAGAATTAGTTGAAAATTTTGAATGCGAACAAAAGGAAAAAATCCTGAAAACAATTAGACGATAATAAAAAAAAATTAAATTAATAAAAAGTTTTTATTATTACCAATGCTGGTGCTGTTCGTTCGAATTTGTCGTTCACCATGTAATGAGAGTACACAGCCATAACCATTAGTAACAGAAGAGTAATGTTAGCCCCTTGCTTTACAGCATCTAAAATGAAAAAAAAAAATGTTTTAAATCATTAAAATTTAAACTATTTTGCTTAGTTGACTGTATGTATATATTTCATACCTATTGGGACTAAGGCCATTGCTAGTCCACAAATTAATTCTAAGCCTCCAATCACTCTTCTGTACCATTTGGCTGGGATTTTGAAGTCTAGAGCTTGTGATAATGGGAAAACTTTAGCGTACTTAACATACTCCTTCCTCTAAAAAAAAAAAAAAAAAAAAAAAAAAAAGAAAAAAAAAAAAAAGATAAAACTTTAAGACCTTAATAATAAATTCTTAAGCTATAATATACTTGAAATTATTAACACTCTACGAGCAAAAAAAAAAAAAAAAGTGATTTTATTAAAATTTCAAGGTCGTATATACCATTAATGAAATTTAGAACAAAAATAATTTGTCTAAAACAAAAGATGAACTTTGTTACCAAGCAGAATCCACCCAATGGAATACAGTTGTTTTGTATCCATTCGGTAGTCATAAACGGTGGTGCAATAGAATTAAAACATTTTCAAGGCAGAAACTATAACAGTTTTTAAGGAAACTATTATTTTGGATTCAAAATAGAAAGACTTGTATTTGGAGAAGAGGACATACAAACATTTTATTGGCAGATTTATCATAATGTTTTAAATATCTTGAAAACCATAAGTTCTAATTACTTGTTCATATGCTTCAAGGGTATTTCACAGCTTATTGAATTTGTCAAAGAGAAAAATAAGGTTATCAATATAGCAGGGGGGAAAAACATGTCGTGTTTCCTGGTCAATTAGTACTTTGCAATCTCTATTCTGAGATTTTCACACCATAGGTAAGGAGATTGTGAAAATTTACAAGAATGATGCGGTTCCTGTGAATCATAGTTCCTTTTTATTGGTAAATAATCATCAGACATGATTGACGAATAGAATGATTGCTGAAGTTCCAGTGTTATGAAGAGAAAAAAAGGATATTATTAATGTACACCTAATTAGAATAAATTATGAAGTTTATAAGATCAAATTAATACTGGAAGTTATATTAATAGAGATACTATTACTATTGTACTTCTTTTGACTTGTATCCAAAATGAATGAATGTTCTAAAGAGACCTAGACATAGATATGACCGAAGTTCAACGCCAAGGCATAATAAATAAAACACAATGAGGGCTCTTTATTTATTTTTTTGTCTGTACTCTACATCATAAAATAGTTAAAGGGAAAAAGTAATGATTTTTTTCTGAATCTAGTCAAATCCCCACAATGAGTGGTATAGTGCATATTTTTTTGTATAAACAAACATATTATTAACTGAAGTGTCCAAAATATTGTGCACAGAGAATATTGCTCACAGTAGATTGAATATTGTTACAGGCTCTTTAGTTATTGTACCAGAGATCAACAAATATTTACATAATAAAATTATACATTCTAATTAAAAAATACCTGCAAAAAAAATATGAAAAAAAAATCTGCGCTTCTATGCGTAAAGAAATTTTTTTTTACCCTCCAGCAAGAGCACGTTTTCTTTTAGCTGGCTTCCAAAGATATATTTTTTTGTTGCACGCTCCGAGAAAGAGAGAAAATCTCGGAAGCGCACTTCAATACAATGAAATAAATATTTTTGGCTCAAAGGCAGAGAAAGAAATTACTAGGTCGCATGCAAAAATTATATTATTAGATAGTTCAGCAAGATGAATTGTCAAACCTATTTATAGTGGATGGTCTTTTACAACTGTTTCAAACATAAAAATGCAATACTTTAAAACTACTAAAAATTGTAACTATATTGTCAGAGAATTATTTTAAAGAATACGTAAGAACTATTATTTATTTATAAATGAGTATTCCTGACTTGGCTACTTGAAAGATCTAAACATTTCATAGCTCTGAAGGCCATAAATCCAAATATACAAATTCCTGCCACCTATCCACTATACATTTAAATTTTCTTTTACAGGATTGTTCTAATATCTACCTAAACTTATTATCCATTGCTTTTATTGTATATTATAACTCATCATGAACGAGAATATAATTAGTGCTTTCATATATATATATATATATATATATATATATATATATATATATATATATATATATATATATATATATACATGTCTCTATTATTACATGGATGATTTAGTCCTTCTTTACAGACGCAGACTCAAAATGTATAAAATAATATTTAATAATTGAGGTAATAATAATATCATCCATGTAATAATAGAGACACGAACCATACAATTTAAAAAATGAAATTTCCTCCTCAAACTAAATAACATCAAATTTACAAGCACATAATCTGAAGATTATAATTTATAAAAAAATAATTCAAAATCATACAGATAATTAGCTTGAAAATGGCTTATAGCCGAAACGTTTCCACAACAAAAATGTAATATAAAAGATAAAATAAATGAAGACTGAATAAGCTGTTACCAACTAGCTAGAACATCTTAGTTTTCAACTTAGGATCTACATATATATATATATATATATATATATATATATATATATATATATATATATATATATGTGTTATTTAAATTATTTAATCCCATTAGCCTAATTTACAGACTAACAAGTAGGTTTTCAAAAATCAAAATATTGTTCAAAGGGCTCATTTTTTAGCAAAGAACGAACTGACTTGTAGAAGACATAACGTAAAAGAATAAAGAAGGAATATTATCCATTTTTTCATTGGTGTTTTCAATTTTATTTGCTATGATTAGTTAAATAAAGATTCATATTCTCTAAGGCTGTCAGAAAAAAACTGTAATAATTGCAAATTTGGCTCTAATATTTTTAACAATTGATTTCCAGAGATTAGTATTTAAAATTACGAAGCTCATCATAAAAGAAATAAATAGAATTTAAAAATTGAAGATGCAAAAAAAAAAAAAAAAAAAAAAATACAAAAATTATTTGTAGTACATGAAATTTCAAAATAGTCACTTGTACGTTGGCACAATAAGATTGTCAGTAATAAGTCACAAAATGCTTGTTAAGTCGAAGATAACAAACCTTATGGCTAGTAAATACAATAACGATGTAGTTATTTCATGTAGCAACAAAAACAATTAAATAAAGTAACAACACATGGCTTTAAGTTCTGCCTTCCGATTGTATATTTTATATTGACAATAAATGAGTAAATATACACAACTTTAGCCCTTTTCCTTAATATTTATACTCTACGGATAAATAAAACACAAATAACTCCCCCCCCCCTCCAAAAAGAACAGAATAAAACAAATTCAAACTTAGAATACATTGGGTTAGAGGAAAGCAAGGTATTTTAATTTTTAGTAAAAACACTTTTGTAAAAGTCTTTGGATCAACCAAGATCCAATATTTCTGAAAGTGATGGCCTTTCCATGACAATCAAAATGATGTGCAAAAGTCATTCTCAACAGAAATTTAAGTGAATATTGACCTGGAAGCTATTATTAACCCCAAGAAAAAAAAAAAGTGGTAGAAGTTACAAGTCTGTTTTCGCAACCACTTAAGAAGAGGATAAAATTATCCTTGATTAGCTTGGGTTTACACTCTTTAGAGTCGTCTGTCAATTTTATTTTTTTGTTTTTTTTTGTAATGTAATACTTTTGCATTTATTACTTAGGTGTCCTTTACATTGATAAATAACACATATATATAAGTATATACTTATATTCTTTATTTATTTTCGGAGCTGCATAACATCAAGGTGATTTGCTCGTTATATTCTTTAGAGAACATTGATATTAGTATTTGTTTTTCTATTATTATTATTATTTTATTTTTACGATATTCCACTTCATTAGTGAGTAGCATCGAATCACACTTTTGCATTTAAGTGCTGCTCATAGTGATATTTACAAGACCAAGTCAGTAAATCACCAATCTAAGTAAAATATTTAAAAATAAAAAATAAGTAAAAAAAAAAAAAAATTCTAAAATGCAAATATAAACAAGGCATCTCTACTCAATTTAATGAATTTTTCGTAAAGTCAATCCATTTTTTTTCCATTAGTTTTTAAACATACATATGTCTGTGTATGGTTCTGATCGTATTCAAAGAGTATTAATCATTGTTTTGCAAATATTATACGCTTCCATTTTTAAATGTTTCTATGCACAAATATACTAAATTGTGCCATCTTATAGACCAAATATTAAATACAAAATTAGAAGAAAAGCACATATTAAATATTTTCTTGCAATAAGATAATATGCACAGGAGGCAAAAATAGAAATTCGACATCCAAGATAGCTGATTTTAATAGCACACAACTATAACAACCCAGATAGACACTTCCTTTGAAGTACATATCTGTGCAATTTTTCAGTCTTCTGAGACAAATAAAAAATATAAGAATTAAAATTTAATGCTTTTTTAACTCTGTCAATTTGAGGTAAAAGATATGGTCAATTGTGTTTTTTAGAAAATTAAGTTTTTCATATATTTTGTTTTTTGCATAATTCCACATTATCCTAAGTTTCACCGAGGTAACTATTATTTTAATTTAAAATCGTAATATTTTGTTTCTATTTTGAAGTAATCAAATTTGTAATACTTTTTTTTTAAAGAGTGGACTGTTTTATTGTTTCTGCACAATTAAATACTTTCGTAGGTGTTTGTAATTGTGTAAGAATCCTTCATAAGCCACTATGACCATCCTGAGATAATTTGTATACTGTTCTTCTCGGACAAGTTATATACTATTCTTCTGGGGTAATTATAAGCCAAACATGGCAAGTAATGGTCCAAGATTAAGATTACCTTTCAAATGATTTTATATGTTAGCATTTATGATTTTTTCTCCCCATTTATCTATCATTTTTCAGGGGGGGGGGGGGCTGACTGTGAAATTTGGAACAATCTGTCTTCCTTTCTTTTTTTTTAATGTGTTTGAGGTAGGTCAGTTATTAGGGAAAGAAGAGTAAAAACCCAGGGACAAGTTCGAACTTTTATGGTACATTAGTCTCACCAGAGAACTAAGTAATTTAACAATAAAAATTTCTATTTTTGGGAAAGCTATTCTAATTCTAGATAAGTCGGTCGCGTGATGTCTCAACATGAACTGTGACTATCTACTATCAGCGTGCCAAGGCATTTTGCCAGCATCATAGCTAAGGATATTCCTATAAAAATTACTCCCGCAGCAATAAGGTGGATTAAAACTTGGTAGGTTATAAGATTGAGAAGATCGTAATATGTCTGTTGAAAATTCTGTTTGCCAAATTGTTTAAAATTATCATGCTTGAGATAAATATTGTCTTCAAAAATTAATTAAACTTGATCATTTTAATTATTTGTAGAAAGAAAAAAAAAAAAAAAAAAAAAAAAAAAGGAAGAAAAACAGCATCGACTGGTAAACATTGTTTGGTTTCGACGTCATTCTAACGATTTTTCAAGCTGACCCTCCTCCGCCTACCCCTCCCCCTCCCACGAAGGAACAAAGAAAAATATTTTACATACCAAGTCTTTATGGAGGTCTTTACTAATAAACGATGTTAGTTTCATAGTCCCAATAAATATAAAAAACAGTCCTAGTAACACAGACAAACTTTTCAATACCACCGAGCCCATCGCTCTCTCCCAGCCCCGCGCACTTCACTACCTTGTTTATTTCCTAGGCTGTAGACGTTGCTGAGAGCTGATCGAACGCATGCGTCTCCCGGGCCACTAAGCATGCGTCGTGTCTCCTTTCCCGCCCCCTCGTCGCACTTACATAATTTCTTCTCGGCCAGTTGTCTTGCTTCTTATGTTGAGGAAAGTTTAGCTAGCCAAAGAAGCCGATACTCTCGAACTGTCTGCTCTAACAAGGCATTCCACAAGGGCGTGAACTTGCCGCAAATGTACGTCCTTGACCTAATTTTCAAGGTCATGTATTATGAGCTTTGTTGGTAAACGGGTTTGGTTTATTTACTGAGTTTTGACTGATTAAAAACTGAATATATTAGAAAACTAAATTTTTCAGAGAGCAATGCTTTTGAGCAGTGTATCGAACTAAGAAGAAAGAACGAATATAGCCTTATAAAGATAAAGCATCGGACAAACATAAGCGGCTCTTGACAAACATTTCGGGGGGGGGGGGGGGGCTAATTCAGTATGGGCCTGGGGGTGTAAATCAAATTTTTATAACCAGCCACCTGGAAATCATTAAGGAAGTATTTGATAAACTAATAACGTACATTAATTAGAACTTATTACTTCTAATTTGCCTAAACAATTTATTTTTAACTTAATCGACATAGATTTTGAAATTTCATTCTGGGGGCTAAGACACCTCCCCCCCCCCCTGTAGGCGCCGCTGAGGACAAATGCTTTCATATGATTTTTTGATGTTAATTTTGAATGAGATGCGCCAACCACAAACGTCTGCCGGGCCTTATGCGGCCGTTATGAATATAGCTGACCTACAGAATATAATACGCAAAAGGAAAATATTGAAAGTTTGGCCAAAATATCCCCATAGAAACTTAGACAAAGTATTCATTTAGCCATCTTCCGGTTACACTAATTAACAACCGTTTTTTTTTTTTGTTTTTTTTTTTAAATATTATTTAAAGTAAGAATCTTGGTATATAATTAAAACAATTTTCTATACTTTATTCAAGTGGTAATGTTTTTTTCCCGCTTCTTGTGTTATTTTGAAAGGACTTTCGTACTGTTCGATAATATTCGCCCTAATAAATACCTCAAGAAACAAAATACAAGGGTAACATATAAATAAAACTAGTGCAGCATTAGTTTTAAAATTATGCTCGTAAATCAAATAATAACTGAGAAATATCAAGATTACTCTTCAGATTTTGCTTATTGACAGATGAATTTATTATAAGTAAATGAATAAGGGAAAAAAATCGCCCTCTATTCAGTGTTGAGTGTGAACCAGTTATCATATCCCAGGGGAAATCAATCAACATTTTTCCGAATCAATGTCTTCCTCAAATTTTACCGAGGAAAACTCGAGCTCAGAATAGCAATAAGAAAAAAAATAACTGGATAGTGGGAAAAATAAATACTACTTACACACTACTACTAGTACACTACTCATTTTAAAGTCGTTTGGAGAATTGGACCAATTCAGGGTACCAGAGAATAAATTTCTTTTGTTTTTTATATAGACATCGGGACCTGAATTTCTTATGTATAAACTTGCACAATTTGATATAACTTTCATCCAACAGAAGGAGAGATTAGATGAATTTCATATAATTGAACTCTACTTCCGAACAACTGTCCAGCTAGTTTGTTTTAAAAAGTGCTTTGTAGTCTTTAAAGGGCCAAATTATGTCATTATTATGCACATAGCTTCGATTACAAAAATGTTCTCAACTTATTCAAGACTCCTAAAAAAGTAAGGTATGCAAAAGAGACATTGAGAATAATACTGGTGATGAAGTAAAGATGCCTAAAAACATCCAAACTCATCAAATCCCCAAAACACAAACAAGTAGACAGAAGAACTTCCGTAAAGCGGTAACTCCTGACTAATCTCGCTAACAACAAAAGTATTTGCAGTTTTGGCGTAATAATCAATTCAGCTGTTTTTTTCTTCTTAGTTTCCATAAATAAGGCAGTAAAGAAATAGTAATTTTAATTTGTTAAATTTTGCTTTTTTGTACTTCATCTATTAGTATCCATATCAGTAACTTCATCCAAGTCTGAGAAAGATAAAATTTCTTTTAACTTTACTTATAAAGGTAAACCTAAATTTTGTATTTTAAATGCCAGGTTTTCACTATTCTTTATATTTGTCCATTCCTGTGCTGAATGATGTGCCGAAAACTGTTTAAAATATATTACACCATAAATCTTTTAGTTATACATAGTCCATACATCAGCATCAGTTTTATTGGATGTCACATATTCTCCCACTGAACCCTAGCGTTTAATTATCCCTTTTTTTTTTTCATTCCTCTATTTATTCATTACTCATTTATTTACTCTTATTTGATTTTTCTTTAAAATTATCTCATGAATCGGACTATGATCACCTGGTTGTTTACAGACCTTAAGCCCAACTCCATCATCAAAAAAAACTTTGTCAAAATCAAAGAAATAAATTTATAATTTTTCAGAAAGAATTCATGAAAAGTTAATATTGTTTAAATCGGCTGGAAAATATAAATTTGGGCAGATAAATGATTCATTGTTAATATAATTACAAAAGAAGCTTGTTTTCCATTAATTCTCTTTTTTGGCTGGATAATAGAAGGCTAATATTTATACTGTGTACTGCCGCTTAGCAAATATTTAATCTTTTAAATTGGACAATTTATTTTTGTACTATTTAAAAAAAAAAAAAATAAATAAACTGATATTAGAGCTTGGATATATGTATGTATATATATAGAATAAGGGCAGAAACAAATCCACATAAAGTCCATAAAAAGGGAAAAGCCAGTTTTGAACCAACTAAGAAGTCATCTGAAATCCTGTAGTCGTATCTGATAGACTGCAACTACTATTCCTAGATATATGATAACAAAAAACTCGAAGGGCATATTAAAGGCAAGGCAAAAACAGGTCAAAATGGCCAAATGGCTTACAAATTTTTTTTTTTACGGATTCTGCACAAAAAAAACTGGTAATCATCTTGTACTTATATAAATGATAAAATAATCTAACACTTAAGCATAGAGTTAAATATTTCACATGACATAAAAAATGGTTGAATTAGGATAAGAAAATAATCAAATTTATTACAAATAAATATATTTTTTCAGTAAGAAAAAGCACATTCTGTCTTTAAAAAGGGTAACTTATAAACTTTTTTTTACAATAAAAAATTTCCAACAGACTAAATAGTTTTTACTTTAAATATATTGCTTATAAAACATCATAAATATTATGTATACTACTGTATCCAACAAATTAATATTTCTTCAAGAAAATTATGTACAGGAAACATTAATTATATTAGCATTTAATGCATAAATTCCATTTATTCTTAACAACTATGTACAATAAATTACCAACTCAAAATGTTGGCAACTAAATATTTACATTTTTAATAGCCGTTATTAATTATCTTGAGCATTCTATACATTTCTATTTACAAATGATTTTTTTAAAAGATAATCTGTTTAATAATAAGCTAAAATGTTGAACGACAACACAACAAAAAAATTCATTCGCTGCACACCTTTCAAACATATTTATTTTAGTACATTAAATAGACAGTTTTACAAATAACGAGTCTAAGACTCAATGGGTTAAGTATTATTTTCTTTCTCGGTTTTCACTTTATTTTTTCAATTACAAAATAAAATAATAACAAAATATGTATTTATGGCAGAATATGTAAAAGTTTTGACAAAATATGTAAAATAAAAAACTGTTTAAATGCATTAAACGTGCAGAATTACATCAGCACTTTTTACGAATAGTAAAAAAATATGCAAATACAGTAACATCCATTCCCTAGTGATAATGGTCATCAAAGTGTTAATATAAGCCAGTTTAAGGACTTCCTTCAGCAATTTCGCACAAACTAACGATCTAGCTGAGGATTGTACTTAGTTATGGCAACTCCAGCCTGATTTTTAAATTATATATTTAATGTAAATTGTATGGAAACAGAATGAGAGAACAAAATTACTACAGAATGAAATTACATAATAAAGGTAAGAACCAAATATAACTTTTCAAAACAAGAGTCATAACCTAAATTAAAATATGCCAACAAATCAATATTTTAAGTTAATGGTTTTTGTTTTTAATTAAGTGTTCTTCTTGAATATATTAATAATATGTGTGTGTCTGTGTGGAATATTGTGGAAACTTAAGATAGTATTAAACAAGATGTAAATAAGAATATCATCTCTATTTTCGACTTGTGGATTTAAGATGTAACTGGTTTCATTTAAGTGGTTTAGTCAAGACCAACTCTGTATTTGTAACCAATAGCAGGCTCTGAATGTAGTAATACATTTAAAAATAAATTAATTTATGATAACGATTTTTGGTCCATCTGAATGTGGTAACTTTTCTCAAGTGACTAGGATATTTTGTACTTTAATTGTTTAATAATAAAAAACATAAAAATTAAAAATAGTCTCCTTTAACATTTTCCCTTACACATTCAAATAAGTTACACATTTTCATCAACAATTTAATCAACAGATTTAATATCTGTTGATTAAATTGTGAAATCAAACCTATTCAAAGGCCATCACCCCTCGTGGGTTGGATTCCCACTAGGGGTAGCGGCTTTTCTTTCAAAAAATAGAAGGCATCACCCCTATCCTGGCTAGAAAAGTGTCATGATCTCTAAAAAACCCCTCCCAAAAGTCTATTATATATAAGTAGGTGTTAAAATATAAATAAATAGTATCTTCAAAGCCATTCTTCCCAGTGAGATCATTTATTTAAAAAAGGGACTGATGTGTAAAGATTGGAGGAATGGATGATAAAGCACTTAAAGTTTTATTAGTAATCCCAGAGTTTCTTTTAGAAGATAAAAAATTTACTTTTTTAACTTTTTGATGAATGAGGATGACCACCAAATCAAAGATAAATTTTGAAAGAGATTTTTTGAGGCCCAACACTTTCCAGACTGGACAACAGAAATACTTTTCTTTGCTTATTATTATTTTTGTTATAACTTTCTTCAATTATTGAAATAAGTAACAAAATGAATAAAACTTTAATATAAAAACTTTCCTACTACTACTACATAATATAAACATTCCTAATAGAGGAGATGGAGATAGTTAGCCGTTGCGGTGATACAAAATCAAGGGATGGTTGGGATTCCTCCTTTCTTCTAGCCGAATCCCAAACATCCCTCGACTTCTTATCATTCCTAACAGAGTTTCCGATTTTTGTCTGAATCAAAGAGATATGTTTTTACTTTAGAGTCTGTAATTAAATTATTATTGTGGTATATAAGAAGATAGAGAGTAATTCAAATACAGTAGAACGCCGATTATCCAGGGGCCAATTAACCGAATCAACTCCCTCAAGCATGCCTGCAACGCGACGACAGATGACAATGAAGTTTGTATGTCTTTGATTTTTTTTATTGTGGTCTATGTTATAATGACATTTTCGCTGTTGAACTAAGATAAAACACGAACTAATAGTTCATTTTTATAAATGATCTAGAGGTAAAGGTAAGTAATTTTTTAGTTTGTATACATTTTTTCAGTAATGATTAATTAATCTGTGTTGGAAGTACTTTGAAAAGTTGATAAATAATATTTAACAATGTAATATTATCGTTTCTTTTTTATTACAATTACATGTCCAATTATCTGAATTTTTGATTATCAGAAGCACCCCCGGCCCCAATTAATTTGGGTAATCGGCGTTCTTTTGTATCTACAATTTCCTTTAATCGGATATATCTACCATTATTTTTACTTTGATTACTGGATCAATGCCAAGTAATTTTGGCAAATAAATTAAGTGTCCTACTAATTTTTAAATGGGGATATCTATGGTATATAAGTAATATTTCTTGAGTCGTTTTTCCTAAGTTTCCGCAATTGTAGAAACTTGGATGTTAAATAAACAACAATAATAAATAAATTATATATAGCCTTGATGATTTATTTTTTAAATAAAGGAAAGGCATCATTGTCATTCACTTTAAAAACCATTGACTATTCATCCAGTAACTAGATTCTGTCGTTTTCCACCTTTTCCAAATACATTTTCTGCTTTGGTACAAAGGTAACATACTCATGTAAACAAGTGACCAATTTTGTCTGCTCTTAAGATAATTTCTAAGGTTATTTATATTTAACCAGAATTCTTCGCACTTGAGCTAATTTGACTAAATTAAGACTAAGCAAAATGTTGGCCTGCACATTACCTATATTATGACTGTATATGCAAATTGATTTATCTTTATAAAACAAGAGAATAGTATTTTTTTTTTTAATGAGACAGAAAATTACATATTGTCCCTACCCTGACAAATTATCAAATATGCAAATCTGAGCAAATTAGGAACAAACATATTCTATGCATTGACGAAGTAACATATTGAAAAATGGTCTTATTCAATACTTTATTTAAGGCATTAAAGGCTATTCTATAACCTGATAAAGGGGTTAGAGTACCAACAATTTACGACAAGCCGTATCGTCCACAATCCAAGAGCAACGTCCCGAATCTAAAAACGAGATTTTTCATATTCGATAGTTTGACATGGCAGGGATGATATGTGCTTAGTCCACCACCTCAAGCTCAATTTGGAAAAATTTCCCTCTTTTATCTATTTAGTGTTAAGGCCTTTAGCACAAATGCTTAAATATAAATGTTTTGGAGCCCATGAAATTTATTATATGAATCTTTGCTGATTGTGAACCATTTAAACGTCTGGCAAAGATGAATCTTCCTGTCATTTAGAATTAACTTCAGAAAAATTATGTAAGTTGTCTCCATAATCAACTACAACAAAATTTCAATGGAAGGCAGAAATAATACTTAATAATAACCAAAACAAATTAAGAATAATTCTACATAAGTTGCTAAAAATGTTGCTCAACTTTCATGTTGACTCCACGTAAGTTTAAAAAAAAATAGTACAAATACATATTAAAATGTAGAAGTATTTACAGAATAACACAATTACTTTAAAAGCGGATATTGGAAGAAATAGGAGCTATTTTTTTTTTTTTTTTTTTTTTTTTTACAATGCTTAGCTTCCTCTATATGTCTCCTTAACTTTCATTGAACACTCATTTCACTGACTCCAAATTTTGCTGGCCTTCTTCTTGATACAATAACAATGCCAGGTGAATTTAAAGAAGTTTTATTAGGAGTGCTACAATTAAGAGGTTTATCAGGAAATAGTTTTTCAGATTCCCCAGATGAAGGGGCATCATCAGTATTAATAGCATCCATACTTTTCATATTATTCACTGGCAAAGCAACATTGAAATCTATGGGCTGCAAAAACCATTTCATTTTCGATTCACTTTTCAGTATTTGAGTTGAACTCTCAGGAGATTTTGTAGAAACAACATCAGATGTCGTGGAGGACCAGTCAATTTTTTTCGATAACCTTCTAATGTAGGTAGTTTTTTGTTGAGGCGTATCAGGTGAACAGGAAATTGGACTATTGTTGGTTTGAGAAAAGCCAAAATTTATATTTTTTTTAAGAGAACTATCTAACTTTGGCGAGAACATAGAGCTTTTTGAAAGACATACGTCAGGGCTGGATATAAATATCTGACTGGAATTTGGTTGTGTGTTCCTTTCCTGCTTATCTGATGCATTTTGTGGTTTTATTATGTGTGGATCAGGACCTTCTTCTTTCTTTATTACTCTCACTGGAGTGCTACGGATACGATTTGCATGTCTGTGATCTTTTAAAAGTTTCCTTTCTACACTAGAATGGCGAAAGCGGCAATTTTGTCGTTGGCGTGAATAATAACAGTTAGGTTTCTTAAAATGGTAACTTGACTTTTTATTATTTCTTTCTTCCTTTTTAAACCTGTAAGGAAAATTTTCTTTTTTGGCAACTGAAAATCCATTTTTAGGAGAATGTTCGTTTTTGGGAGACACTGAACCATTTCTTAGGGAATTGTCTCTTTTGGTTAACATTAAGCGAACTCTAGAACTTTCTTTTCTGGCTGGCGATGAATGAACTCTAGGAGAATTTTCTTTTCTGGCTGATGATGAACGAACTCTAGGAGAATTTTCTTTTCTGGCTGATGATGAACGAACTCTAGGAGAATTTTCCTTTTTGGCTGAGGAACGATATTTAGGAGAATTTTCTTTTTTGGCTGATGATGAACGATATTGAGGAGAATTTTCTTTTTTGGCTGATGAATGATTTTGAGGAGAATTCTCATTTTTGACTGACGAAGAACGATTTTGAGGAGAATTTTCTTTTTTGGCTGATGAACGACCTCTAGGAGAATTTTCTATTTTGGTCGATGAATGATTTCGAGGAGAATTTTCATTTCTGGCTGATGTAGAACGACTTCTATGGAAATTTTCTTTTTTGGTTGATGAGGAATGACAAGCAGGAGAATCATCTTTTTTATTTAATGAGGAATGTCTTCTGGGAGAATTTTCATTGTTAACTGATGAAGAATAACATCTAGGGGAACTTACTGGCTTGATTGATGATAAATTTTCTTTCTTTTCCAGCAATGAGCAATTTCTAGGAGAATTTTCATTCTTAACTGATGAAGGAGAACTTTCTGGTCTGATTGATGTAGAAACGTCGTCTTTATTTTCTGTAATTGAACAATTTTGAGGAGAATTTTCTATTTTAGGGGATGAAGGCCGGTTTTGGCAAGAATTGTTGGAGGAACCAAAACATTTTTCTTCATTATAAGACTTCATAGGAAAGTCAGATCCATCAATATTTACAACATTTGTGTCATTAGTGATAGCTTTATCCTTTCTACATTTCATCCTACAACCTTCATTTTTATATTTCCGGTAATTTTCTGACCTTTTTATTGCTCGAACTCTTTTAATAACTTCGTTGCTAACACAAGAAACCTTTAAATTTGCTGGCATTAATAGAGACGAATTCTTTACAACAGGTACTACAGCTGAATTAGAGACTTCCTTAGTTTCTTTATTTGGGCTCTCGGTCACTGAAGTAGAGCTTAATTCTGCCAAATTATCAGTATTGTCTTTTTTAGGCGAGTGAGCCTTTTTATAATAAATATTTCTAGGAGTCTTCCTGGGATGTAGAATATTAATAGGAGCATCAATAAGTATTGTCCTCTTTTCAGTTTTTTTAGTAGTACGTTGAGTCGCCAAAGGAGATATCTTTTTAGATGTATTAGGGGAATGATTGATTTGAGATTCAGATTTATTTAAAGAATGATCAGATTTGTTTTCTGGCGATAACTCTGCATTATATTTCTTTTCTTTAATGGGTGTGTGAATAGGTGATATCTTTGAATGATCACGAGCAAGAGCAGAAATCAATTGTGTAGTGTCATCAAACTGACCAAGAATGGAGTCATTGTATTTAGGGGATTTCAGAGAACCTTTTACCAGCTGGATTGATTGGGAACTTGACTGATCAACAGTTAAAGATAAACAAGGGATTTTGCAATCTTCTGCCTCTTGTAATGAGAGATTAACAAATGCTGAAAAATTTGGTGTTCCATCCTTAACCTGTTCAAATGGTCGTGCTGGAACATCTTCAAGTTTTTGGATCCCCATATAAATATGAGACTTTTTCAAAGACTCTGAAGTTTGAAAAACTTTTATTGACTGGGAACCGGCACCGTCAGTAAGAGTCACAGTTTTTTTAAGTGTATTTTCTTTAATAGTTTTTAAGCCTTCTACATTCGTGAACTTGTGAAATTTGGAATTTTCTATCTGAGCACTACAAGAATCTTCGTAAGCAGTTATTGGAGGATTTAAGTTGGGAGTTGTCTTTGAATCATCTTCAGAGTTCTCTGCCCACTTCAAGGGACTACCAAATAAATCTTCCATAATATCTACATTGTCTCCTTTCTTTTTATCCCTTGAAGGACTACCACAATGCTGTATTTGTTTCAATTCCTTACTAGCATCTCTCAGTACCTTTGCACTCCATTGATCAGATATGGGGCAGAAACTAGATTTGTTAGGCCTATTTGAAAACTTTAAACCGAAGGCATCATTAATCATATCTGATTCTTTGTGATTCTTTTTAACTTGAGAATTTGTTTTGGCATCATTGAGTCCCTTGCTCGATAACACAGGTGTTTTGTCTTTCAAATTGGAATTTTCGTTTTTTTTGGAGTGTCCAGTTTCTTTTTCCATATGAGAGTTCATAACATTTGAAATAATACTTTGTAATTCTTTCACTGGAATATTTTTTGAAAGTTCATGCAAATTACTAGGGATAGTAACAGAATTATTTCCCAAGTCGTCATTTTTTGTTTTGTTATCCGAAATGATGGGGGCAGGATGAAACTTTTTTCCTGAATTCAGATTTAGTACTTTTGAATTATTATTTTTTTCACAATTCTGTGTTATAACTTTTCTATTATCAGTCACACCAGTTTTATCAACACAAGGTTTTGATGCATTGCTTACACCTGAAGATTTTGATTTTACATCATTTAGTTTGCTGGTATGTTCAACAGAACTAACTTTATTTTGAGTTTCTTTATTGGCATTAGGAGAAGAACCCCCACGGACTTTACCATCCTCGAAATCTATTGAGACCCGATTTACTGGCTCTGCATTGTATATCTTCTTAAACATTCTCTGTGAGTATAATGTAGGACAATTGATGTTAGGCACGTGAACCTTTTTTTCGGGTTCTTCACATTTTCTAAATCCATCCTCCCTGATTGGTGGGGAGTTAGAATTATTTAACTCACCAGACTTTGAAGCAGCAGTATCAACTTCTGGCGCCTTATTAACAACTGGTTTTTCAGGTATATGTTTTATCTTTTTCGTAGGTTCATTGCTGTCTTCATTTAATAAGTCAGCACTGCTTCTTTTACGCTTATATCTAAAAGATCTAGTTTTAAGAGTAATAATCCTGAAACAAAGTACACAATAGTGTCAATTAAATAATATAGTTAACTCACACAATTATTTAAATTAAAAATATTTCTCTAATTTTATTTTTGGAATGTAGCCTGAAAACGTTTTAAACTGCTTTTTATATCAAACAGAATCATTCATAGGGAAAATTCTTGAAGAAGAGAGATTGCAGGGTAGAACTAAAAAAAGTCCGTCACGCAGGAGCTGCATAACTAAGCACTTTCCTCAGAATTTGGGTAGTGTAGACTGCTTTCCAGAACAATTTGCTTAAAATATCCTACATAAATAAAATAAAAACGTGAATAGTTCTCATATTGTAATGAGTAACTGATCAATTATTAATTTGCATCCAGAGTTATGTTTACACATGGTACCTACTACACTACGTAATAAATAAAAAAATCCTCATATTATCGTATTTTGATCTAACGCAGGAACAGGATACAGTCACTCTAGTGGTAGAAAGCGCTCCTTGCGGCGGCTTTGTGAACCTACGTCTGCCGGCTTTTCTATTCAAATATATTACAAATTAAACCCCCGCTTTCCGATTGACCGATTCAGCTCATTTTTACAACACTTCTTTCTCATGAGTTACCCACGACGTATACAGCGTTTCATTACAATACAGCAGAAATTACGACCGGTATGAGTACATTAGGAATTTGGGTCCGGAGTAAACCCCCCCTTCTAATGAACCGATTTAGTTTCTTTTTACAACACATATTTACATGTAGATTACCACTACGAATACCGAGTTTCGTCGAAACATACCAAAAATCACGGCTGGTAGTGGCGAATTGGTATTGTGGGTCCGGAGTAAACCCCCCCTCCTAATGAACCGATTTCGTTTATTTTTACAACACATATTTACCTGTGGATTAGCACTACGAATATCGAGTTTCGTCGAAATATACCAAAAATCAAGGCTGGTAGTGGCGAATTGGTATTGTGGGTCCGGAGTAAACCCCCCCTTCTAATGAACCGATTTAGTTCATTTTTATATCTCACTTTTCTCTCTATATTAACACTACGAATACCAAGTTTCGTTGAAATATAACAAATATTACGGCTGACATAGTTAAATAAGTGTTTTGGGTTTGGGGTAAACCCCCCCTTCCGGTGGACCGACTTTGGTGGTTAACGAACTCGTTCAATCGTTTGCTAATTGAATGCTATATACCAAGTTTTGTGACGAAAAAACAAAAACTCTGGCCGCTATCGTGTTAACAGACACATATATATATATATATATATATATATATATGCATATATATATATATATATATATATATATATATATATATATATAGATATAGATATAAATTTTAACGGGGGTCATTTTCGGTGTCTACTAGGTAGGATCGATAAAGATTTGAAGAAATTTTTCAAAAATTCCGTCATGAGTCCAACCTCAATAGCTACTTTCCTTCGGAGGAAAGTGCTAAAATGGCTCACGACATGCCTTTTGGAATATTGCTATTTGGACTCTGAAAGGATCACTTGAACGATTGGGACTAAATAAAAAAAATCATTGCCTAAAATTAGTGAAACGAAGCATTAACTGCTTGAATGCTATGCCTGAGGATACATGGGCTGCCTCAACACCCTCCACAGGCCATGCTTGAGAATTTTCGTGTTGAGAATCCCTCTTTCTGATGCTTTGTGAGATGTCAGATGGGAGTCAATCACCAAAAATTCAACTATTTTATTAGTACTAAGCTGAAATAACTTTTACGTACAAAAACAAAAACAGAAGTCAACATAGAGCTTAGACTTTTCTTTCTTATGTTTCATCATTTTTAAATTGTTCATTTCATTGGAAATATATTTTTTTAAATGTTATAACCCAGCTTTTATCCCATTAACGTAAAGGTAGTTAACCCTAAAACTGCTAATGACGGCATATGTGTGCCTCCACATGCACTTGTGTGCGCCTCCAGCGCTAACGTCGGCTTGAAGAGGATTTATGTAAATTTTCATAATGGAGAAAAAATTATTACTCCTGAGGGAGCTGGAGAATTTATGACTACGTCTGATAAACAAAATTTGAATTCCCTTCATTGCCAAGTCAAACTTAGTGTGAAAAAATGTTTAAGAAAAAAAGTATTCATCATGGGCATGTAGCACCACGAGGTACAGTAAAGCTGATGAGATGTAGCAGCTATAAAATATTCAGAGGACTCAAAACCTCAGTCCTCGACAGTAGAAAGATATTCCTTTGGTATTTCCAGATCCTTACATTATACAATCTTTAGGTTTCAAAATAATTCTAAAATAACATGGGTGTGGAGGGAGAGGAAAATAAAATCATGTTGTCTAAAACATGAAGATGCAGTTTCATTTCCTAACATGTTAATAATAACATACAAATAATTAAAACTTACTCTCTGTTCAGTTCATTTATTCTTTTGTCTTTTCTCTTAATTTCATTCTGAGCAGTCTTATAAATAGATGAAATATTAGTCTCTAAAGTGCTACATTTATCACGATATTCAGCATTTTCCTTAGTTAAATTTTCTAATTGTGCCTCCAAATCAGCCACCTTATCCAGAAGGTTCTTATTTGCAGTTTGAAGCTGAAATGTAATAATACCATACATTAATATTACAATAATTATTTATTGGGTGTATTATAGAGATGATACATTTTGATACTTCATAACTTACTCTAGCCACCGGTCAATTTATCAAATAGAATGAAACCATAATAGCATATAATTGGAAGTTGGTTGTACTGCTATCAGTAACTATGATCTCTCAAGAATAAAAAGATAGATAAATTGAACACAAATGATTTTCAGCACATTTTTACATTCCTATTACTTCCTAAGATAAATAACAATGTCTGCTTACAACAATTGTAATCTTATCCTTCTAGCAGCCTTGGAGCCCTAGCTCAGCAGTAGGTATAAACTAAATTCTATTTCCCCAGCAGGAATTGAAATCTGAAAAAGCATTCCTCATCCGAACTTAAGTGAAAATATCACAACTCAAGAAAAGTGACAAGTCAAAATCCCAAGTTAAAAGTATTGTGTCTTATCAATACTTTTAAGTCGAAAAATGTCCAATCAAGAAAAATGCAACCCTCTTCCGCCTTAAAATGATTATTAGGACAAGTTTGGGATTTTTACTTGTCACTTTTCTTGTATTTAGATTAGATTTAACGGAAGAGTAATTCATATCAAACTGTTAATAATCATAAAGCGACACACAAGGATGAACTAAGTTATAAAAACAGAATTTCTAATGAAAGTAAAACTAATGAGAACTTAAAATTCTCGTATTCCAAATGAAATATAATTGCATACAAAAATAGAGGAAGTAAAATTACTTACTTAAGACAATAAAAAAAAAGTAGTAAAATAAAATAAAATATTCCAAAGTATATGTGGTTAACAAAATAACATGAGTTTCTCAAATATCTGAACAGAGCAAATATCTTTGAGTCTTATTAGTCAGATATAGATGTAATAAACAATTGGAAATAATTAAAAAGGTGTTAAGAAAAACTAAATTAAAACAAAAATATATGAAAAATTAATGACTTAAAAGGAAAAAGAGACTATAATAAATGTATCAATCAAAATAAATAACGCAGTGATAGTACATTGAAACTCACTTCCAAGGAATCAGCAAGAGTGTAATAAAAATTAAAAAGTAGATAAAAAATAAAACGTACCTTATCCAGTGATTCATTATATTTAAAAGCAGGTAAGTCAGAATAAAGATCATCTTCGTCTTGAGAATCCATGACAAAATAAAATATAATATCACCAAATAATAAAACAGCAATATGCTAAAAATTAATTCATTGTTGATAGTCAAGAAACATAACCTTCACAAAATAGAACAGCTTTGAAGCCTCCTTGTAAAAAAGGAGGGACAGAGTAGGAAAAGTTAATGAAAGCATAACACATATATAAGTAAAAAGGGGATAAATAATTTTCAATTAAGGGCTTGAGTGAAGTATGTTTCTGGAAATTTAATGTCCTCAAGAAAGCAACGAATAAATTATTCATTGCAAATAAAAATTTTAAATGAGCAGAAGATAATAAAACTGTAAAATTCTAAAAAAAATAAGAGAAGAAGTATCTTAATAATTGCTACTCGAAGAACGTAATTTAGAACATATTAATGAAATAACAGCTATACGGCACGTCCTGTGTTAAAATTATTTATATTCCTGTAAATCATTTTCATAGCATTTGCAGAGGGGGAGGGGCAGCTTTGAATGGAATACTTCATAGACAACTCTTTCAGTTTAAGATGTTTGGAGACAGAATAAGAGAACATCCTGTAAACTGTATGTTTTACTCGTGGTAGGGATTTAATGGCATTACATGGGCGTATAAAGGGAAGGCTGCAGCCCCCCCCCCCGAAATTTTGATTTGATGGTAAAAATACGTCATAAAACCCTTAAAAATAAATTAAATAAGATCACTTAGTTCATACAAAATAGTTTATTTTAGGTGTAATAGCGTTTTAGTTGCCTAAAACTATTCCAACTTCTACATTTTTATTATTCCATACCACGGAAACGGTCCCAGCCCCCCCCCGGTATTATTCCCTATATACACCCATGTGGCATAAGGCATACCCCACAGTGGTTCTAAATGCCCGATTTTGGTATTATTTTGTAAGTATATTAGTGTGAACAAATGTTTTGATGAATACCAAAGAAAATTAAATTTGTATTTTATAATTAAAACATTATTTTACAACGAGAGTAAAAAAGAAAATATATTATGCACCTTCGCCAGCCAAACAACCACAATTGTTACAGAGTAGGAGTTTGATCATTTCGTCGCCCGAGTGACTGAAAAAAAAATGTTTTCGCTCCACCAGAGTCGGAAAAGGGCCCGAATCTAAAAGAAAAATAAAAATGGAATATATGGAATACACTAATGATTACTAAAGGCAGGATGAATGGTGGAATGCGAGTAAAAGTATTTATCATGGGCCGGTAGACGACTGACTCTCGCTTGAAGCACCATGAGGCACAGTAAAGCTGATTAGATATAACAGCTACTAGGTTAAACATATTTAAATAGTTGCGTTAGAAAGATGGTTTTATATTCAATAAAAGATATTTATCTCTAAACCCCTTATGTACAAAATAAATTTCTTTCCTCCTGCCATAAGATCCAAATGCGCTAGGTAAAAGCCCCCCTCCCCCCGAAATAGGTAGAAATGTGTCATAACAACCTTAAAAATAAATTAAATAAGATCACTTAGTTCAGAAAAAATAATTTTTATTAGTGTAATAGCGTTTTAATTGGCTACCTTTTTCATGTTCTAGATTATTAGTATTCTATAACCCCCAAACGCTCTCAGCCCTGCTCCCGCCAAATTATTCTTTTTTTATACGCCCATGAAATGGACCAGTTCATGAACATTTTTTGCAAATAAGAAATTTCTTTCAAAACCTACATATGTACATGAGACTTTCGAGGTAATAAGAATTTTTTTACCAATTAAAAAAGTGCTATAAAATATTGTCTCCCTTTTCACTACAAACTGTAAATTTCTACATGGTGAGAAAACGGTCAACAATATAATGTTTTGGGACCAAAGCTATTATTAAAATGGAAAAGCAATATTAGAGAATTATTCTACAAGGCTAAGATTTTTAAAAAATGTTGGGTCAAACAGGATTGAACATCTTCATTTTATGTTTTTTCCCCTGCTGGCACCACTTTGCACTGCAAGACCTATTTAGGCAAAATAATGGTAGGATGATGTATATAGCTGAATTTGACGAACTATTTCGGGCCAATCAAAAATGTTCTAGCCCAGTTAAGTAACAATGCCTTGTCTTAAAATGTTGGACATAAGTTTGAAAAAAAAAAAAAATGCATTTTGTAAAATAGTTTAATCACTCTTGAAACCAACAATAAAAAGAAAATGTATTGATTATTATGAAGTAATAAAGTGGACTACACACACTTCTTGGGATTCTGGCTACACAGAATGCTAATCCTTCATTATGAATTTTGATTTATTTCTATATTTTGAAGTATTTCCAAATTTGACCTTTATAGATATGTTGAAAGGGTGAAAATATTTTGCATGTAAATAAAATAATTTAGTGGAGATGGAGATAGTGAGCCGTTGCAGTGATACAAAGACAAGGTATGGTTGGGATTCGGCTAGGAGAAAAAAAACCATACCTTGTCTTCCTTAAAATAATTTAGTGAATGAAATTAAAATCATTGCCCAAAACAGTCATACAGCTTTCTAAAAAAAATATAAAACCTTAAAAAAATTCATATAAATGTTTCAGTGAAAATATTTTGATTTTAAAAATTCTACCTAGGTTTTAGCACTATTCGAATGAACCTAGCAATTGATACGTGTGTGTGTATATATATATATATATATATATATATATATATATATATATATATATATATATAAATAAATAAATAAATATATGTATATGCGCCTGCATGTGTTTTATAACAAAGTTTTTCCATAAAAACTGTTAGAGGAGTTTATTCATGTGCAAAATCAGTCCATCAGGGGAAGGGGTTACTTCATACAAATATTACTAATATGACTCTAAGGGTCGACATTTTTTTATGTTGTAACAAATCTAAGCTCACTTTGTGGTCATATAAGGGCCTAAATTGCTTCATTAAAAATGGGGGTTTAATCCAGAAGCAAATTAATTATTTGCCTAGACCAGCCTTATTTTTACTTACTTGAAACAAAAATTGGTTGATATCATACCCAACTAAGTAGGAATATGAGTTGAAAAAAAATAAAATAAAACGCAAGTCAGTCAATTAGAAGTTGATTCCTGAAAAAATAAAAAAAAAAAAAAAGAGCCGAAATATTAATATTTATGTTTTATTTAAATGGATTATTTTTAGCATATTCTTGAGGAATGTGGGTTACAATTATCACATTGCTAAGGGATGTGCTTAGATTTGCAGCTCCAGCATGACAATTTCTTTTCCCCTATTGTCCATCTTATTTTTAACCAAATTATTCTGAAAAATATAGAGGCATTTCCTCACAATTTCATTATAATGCTAGCATTTTTTAATAATTACATACATCCTTGAGAACTGTGAGTGAGAACACTTACATATCCTAGTTGACACATAAGTCATAGAGTGCCATTGAATTCCTGTGCTCACATGATGTGTTAATTCTCTAAAAACAGCTCCATCTTGGAGGATCAGTTTTTTTTTTATTCAATGAAAAGTGACTTGTTCAAATAAATTTGCTTTAATTAAAAAACATAATGGACTAGCTGAATACCCATGCCTCACCATTGCCAATAAGTATTTTTTATATTGAGTTAAATAAGATATGATCAAAATTAACGCTAAGCTACTACATAATTTTGTACAGCTTATTATTGCATGGACTTTAAAGTTACCCAGGAAATACCATGTGGAGGTAACCGTGCTTGTTTCCGTTGGAGTAAAAAAAATACAACAATAACTTAAAAAGTTAGGTAAAGAGATACAAATACTCGTTGAAAAGAATAAAACTAACAACTTTGAATTTTTAAGCACTTATCTCTTCTATTGACATCCACCGAACATTACAACAGAATCTTATTGTAGAGAATTTAGTAACCTTTCGAATAGCCAACTTCCACTTACTACGATTTCCCAACCGTTTTCGAGATATTTTAGAAAATATACTTAGATCCGAAAACATTGTATCACCATTCATACATTTTTTCCAACACTTCGTTTTTGAATACCCAAACAGAAAATTAGTTTTGAAAAGTATTTCTATCAATTTTTTTGGTAAATGGCTACAGAACTCGCTTTAAAAATGGTTTCATTCGTTTTCCTATATTAAGGAATCATTCGCACAAAGTTTGCTCCAAAAACAATGTTCCAGTAAACGGATTTAACTGGTTAAGGAACTTGACCTTTTAAATGAGAAGAAAGATTTTTGTACCAAATGTTATCAAAATCGAACCATTTTTGAGCCGATGAGGAACTTCTTAATAATTCAAACCCCCCTAAAAGTACTTAAACATTTGAATATCAAAAAAAACTTTCTTAGCGAGTGTTTACACTCTAAACATATTGTCCGTGCAAAATTTCAAATTTTTGTGTCAAGTGGTTCGGGATATTATTACCTCGGATGGGCCATCACCAGGGCGTAAACTCTATGAGGGGCAAAATCACATTTTATTTCTAGCAATTCAAGGACTGCCATCATAGTGGAAATTAACTTCAATTAAAAATAATACTATGAAATAGATAATGTACGGTAAAAGCTGTTCTTTGTCGTTCTAGAAACGCATGTTGCCTAGGCTTGCCTGCTCTAACAAACTAAAACCCCTCTAAAAATACTTAAAAATTCGAATATCAAAAAATCCTTTCTTAGTGAGTGCCTACGTTATATAGGGAGTGTCCATGCAAAATTTCAAAATTTTCTGTCGAGCGGTTTGGGCTGGGGATGATAGATCAGCGAGTGAGTGAGTGGTATTTGACAAATATATAGTAGATATGGGTAGATGACCTATAGTGCTTTTACCATGAACTATCCCTGGAAGATGATGTGTTCCTCTAGAACACTCTCCATAGTCTCTCCCTCGGCAAGAGTAAACTCACTCCTACTATCTATGTTTCAACCAAAGAGCTGAATACCCATTTCAGTGCCGTCTCCTCTTCCACTACTCATAACATGCCCTTCGTTCCTTCGAATATCATTAACTCCGATGATTTTTATTTCACAGACATATCGCTCTTCAGACCTCCACAAAACTGTCATGAAATTTTATTCCAAGTTCAAAGTTTGGTGCTCATGAAACCCTCTTCATGTTATTCTAAGTTACCTATATACTATTTCTATCTTGACTTTTCTACATACTGGAAGAATACCCATGATTTCCGTCCTATTTCATTTCTTTCCAGTCTTTCTAAACCACTTGAACACCTCGTCCAATCCCAAATATCCATCTTTCTACGTCTCCACTCAATCCTCATCTTACCGGCTTTTGTCCAGGTTATTCTATCTAATCCGCTTAAAAAATCCTTAAGACTTCCATCCGCTATTGATCTCAAAAGAATTCCCTTCCTTTTAGTGTGTGTTGTGTGTTATAGGTAGAGCTTAAATTAGAGGTAGATTAATAGAGAGTTAAAACTTAAATGTCTAACACAGAAATATATATATATATATATATATATATATATATATATATATATATATATATATAAAATGAGGACTTACTCATTTTAAAATACTTTTGCTAAAACACACAGAAAATTATAATTATAATTGATCCTCGGCCATGTATAATGTTTTTTCTTTAATTTCTTCTGTACATAAATTAGTATTAACTCTGTCCTCCTTGTTTTACAGCCCTGATGAAGGCTTGAATTTCAAGCCAAAACATCGGCAAAAAATGAAACAAATTTTCTTGTAAAATTTAAAAAAAAAAAGTTTTATTAAGATATCACGACCAAACCCTGACTAAATCTACCTTTTTATTCCTTAACGCTCTCAATTTGTTATCATTCCTAACCACCCCACTCCTCCTCCCTTTTCTTGGACTGTGGTTTGGCTTAGGGATCCTCTCTATATTCAATAATGTTTGCTGCTTAACCTTTAAGTACTGAGGTGTGGTCCCTGGGACCTTTTGTTTACTGAAATTTGAAATAAATTATATATTCATTGAGTGTGTGCAATCAAAAGGGAACTACTAGAGGGGATTTCTAGAAATGGCTACCATAAGGTCCCAGGGACCATACGTCAGTACTTAAAGGTTAAAAAAATGATCTCTCTTCTTCTATCCTATTCTGCAACTTCTACACGTATGCGGACAATTCCCAAATCTACTTTTCCTTCCCTCTCCCTGGGCTACCGGAGGCACCGAGGTTGGTACAAGAAGGCTTGGATAGGAAACTTGAACTAAGATTAACAAATTAAAAATTAAGTTCAAGGAGATCGTGATAGGTTCCCCTCTTGAAATTTTCCCTCCTATATTAGCTTTCTTCTCCATTAACTCAGGTCCTATTCAATATGTCTTCTCTTCTAAGAACCTTGGCCTCTTTTCAACCAAAATCTCACTTGGAAAGATCAAAGATCACTTATCCCCCATCCCCATCGATCCATAGCCACTCTTAAATTTCTCTTCTATCACTCATCCCCTCCTCGCACTCATCCCCCCGCAATTGCTCCCTCTCATTTTGAATATGTTGAGGCATTTCATTATTTGAGTAGTTAAGTTTTTGTAATTTTAGTATTTAAGTTTCGGTGAAGTTAATATTTTATTGAATTGCTATTCTAAAGGGACTAAAATGTCTCAGGATAAAGTGTTTTTTCATTCATATAAAACAGGTATGGGCAACCTTTGACATGTTGTGGGCCAAATTTTAGTGTGAAAATATGTTTGCTGGCTGCGTAGATGGTTCAGAATAAAATAATGTCAGATTTTAAAGTAGTGGTCATAATTTTTAGCAATAGATATAAACCAAAGCCTTTGGTGTTTGCTGACCCACTCTTTGATGATCGCCACCACTCGGCTTGCTCGCTCACTTGATTTCGCAGGAGCAAGTGACATCTCACTCGACCTTCCTCATTTGGAGTGAGAGTGAGTTAGCAGTTTAATCTTTTTTTTCTTAATTGGGTTTTTCAAAATGTCTCAAGGGCCGGATCAAATCTTAAAGCAGGCCCGCTTTGAGATTTTGCCCACATATGATATAAAAATTAGCAAAAAGGAAAGAAAGAAAACGAGACTCCTGTAAGAAATGGAGAGAGTAACGTTTCAATAAGGAGCTCCCACAAAATTGGAAAGGAAGTGATTGAACAAACCAATAGGAGAGGAAGCTATATTACTTGATCGGTATGAATTAATATAAAAATAATAACTACATTAAAAAAATGGTCTCCCCAAGGTTTTCTAACGGAAGATACTGGTTCGAGTCCTGGTTGCATATGGTTGAGTTCATACATCTATGGGCATGCTAAAAGAATTCCCTACTCCATCCTCTATGTTTAGGAAGGGTAACCTATATATGTTAAAAAAAAAAAAAAAAATTAACAAAAAGTATAATTTATACATAGATGAACAACTAATGCTCCAAATAAAGAACATGTAGCCTATAAATAAGCAGTTTTATGTATGAGTTTACATTGAAATTTAAATAAATAAATAACTATAACAATTAAGAAAAGATTGGTGATGAAGAATTCAAAATGAAAAGTTTTTATTTTTTTTAAATAGTTTCTTTACAGGTAGCCCATTTACATAAATTATTATTTTTGATAGAGTATTCAATAGGGTAATGTACATATGTATCCATGAAATATAGTAAAATTGTAATCTATCTTCTTCATGGTATGTGCAAGTAGTACTCATATTTGCCAACAGAGTGTACTAGTAGTACGTTCAAGCGGTTTGGCTTCGCGCATGCGCTCTTGTTACCGAGGGAACTGGAATCTCGTCAGTGGATAACTTGAAGTGGTCTTGGTTGATGGATGGTCAGTGATTTTCTTTTCGTGTCAAATTACTGTGCTTAGTAAATTTTTAGACGTTCGTTTCGTACCGGATTTTACATATTTAGCATATTATGACTGTGAACTATTTCTTTTAAGGAAAATGGAGTTTGTAAGGTGTTCAGTGGAAAGTGCCAACTTGTGTTTTTACTTCTACTTCTTTTTATTACCTGTCTGACGGGATACTTTTATTGAGGTGAGTGTTTAATTATTTTTTAATGGTTATTAAATTATTTTTGCGGTTTTTGAACAAATTTCTGTATGTTGTCAGATTTTTTTTTAATATGTTATGCATTGTTGTTACCTTGATACGAAGTGGAGAGGGAATACCTCCACAGGTAGGGCATTGGTTTGGATCATGATTTAAAGATGGCGTCAATTTTTTTTGGAATTTCATATTTTGTAAAATTGAAATGAGCCCTGAACAATATTTGTGAAATTACTGGAAGAAATACTGTTATTAAGGTTGTAAAATCCGGTTTTGTTTAAAATACCTGTTTTAATGTTTAACTACGTCTCCTTTATCGCGAACATTCGCAATTGTTAAAGGGTGTTTTATAGTTTTAATGGTTGTATTTTTGTAGTTAGTATGTTTAATTAAACCGATCTCGTGTTGAATAATGGCGCTATGCTATCCAGGTGGTTCATGCAACAAGTGGTTTCTGCCCTTCTATAGAGCCCTGGGCTATTTTTACGTTTGACTCAGTGAATCGAGTAGTTGCATATTTTTGTCGTTTGTGTAATTCTGAATTTTTAATCATATGAATGAACGTGAGAATATAAATTAAAAGGTTATGTTATTTGTTTGACCATGTTCGTCTTGTCTGTTAAGGGCATTAAAGTCTCCTGAACTAAAGCTCTAAAGTCTGCTTCTCATTGGAATGCTATAAATTTGGTTGTCGTTAATTACTATTTTTTCTAATTAAAACTATTAATTTAATTGTTGCTGAAAGTTAATAACAGAAATTTAGTATTAAACTTGCGATTTCGTACTTATTTTCTAGTCACAATTATTCTAGGGTTGAATCACAATGCAGTTGTTTTTCAAATCAGAAATACTCCTTTTATGTGGGATGTGGAGATTTAGATTATGCGCCTTTAGTGATATTTTCTGTTTAATTTATCTTGTTTAATCTCAACTATCATTTCTTGCATAATATTATGTTTAAAATTGTAATATTTTTCAGTTTATCAGTTTAATAGCGATGTTCTCTTTTGCTAACTCAGATAATAATATTGTAATTAAGATAATTTAGTTTAAGATCTTTAGTTATAGATTTAGTTAAATGATATTTTATTTTGTCTATTTTCGAGCTGGAAATGCAATGCTATGAATGTAAGTTCTTGAACACAATATTTTTGATACAGCATTAAAAGCTATCTGATATAATATTCGAACCTTTTCCTTTAAAACAACGAAGGGAAGACTTGAGTCTGCGAATTTTCGTTTAAAAGATTCTGAAGATTTTGACGGCTTGTTAGTAATATGTGAATATGTGCCTGCATATCTTTACTGTTTTTGTTTTGATGGTAACGATTTTTGAGTTCTGAACAGCCGATAATTAACACTATTCACTCAAAATTCACGTAAATATTAGTAACATTAATACTTATGAATTTTATTAAGGTAGCTTTAAGAAGATTCGGTCTTGGTATCTTAAAAAATTAATATATCTTCCTATGTTATCCATAAGTTTTAAATCTGTATCAATCCACCTTTAATTTAAGCTCACGCTATAACACACATTTACCATATGTATCATCCGTGGTCGCCTATGCATAGTTTTCCTTTTATTTCATCTGTATGTAAATTAATATTAACTCTGGCCTCCTTGTTTTACAGCCCCGAAACTTCAGCAATACTGAAAGGGGAAAATAAAACGCATTTTCATATAAAAAATGTATTTTCATTAAGATATTCCTCTCTTATGAATTTTATCAATATGACTTGAAAAAATATTTTAGACTAGTCTTGAAAGATTAAATTTGATTATTTATTGATGATTTGTCTTGGCAGATTTTGTTCTGCACATCAATATATGCACCTCTTTAATTAAAATGGGCTCTTGGGTTGCCTTCTTCTTGCGCATTATATTATTCTCAGACATTTTTTGACAAAGGGCGAACCTAATAAAATCCTCAAAGGGTATGAGGTATCTAAACACAATATAAATGAAGGAACGAAATTATTGGAGTTAATATGGAAATTGTTTATACCCTAAGATCCAAAACTAACTGTTATTTACATTCTAAGTATTGTTTTCATTTAAATTCTAATTAAGGGTTCTCAAGATGCTTTGCATAAGTTAGTAAGCAGGTAATCTACATCTTTGTCTCATAGCTACTAGTTTTTCTCCCATGGATATTTTATTCGAAGGCCGTTCAAGAACGGACTGATTTACATTATGGAAAGAAAAGCTATTGAGTATTGCGTAGTTCCGGGTCGACTTGTTTCCTGAGCATATCCTGTCGCCCGCACCTTCAGCCCAATAAATATGGTCTTTATCATCAGGGAATCTAGTTCGGTTTCCTTGAGATTTATAGGATACGGGCATCCTTTCCCTTTGATAAGAAAACATTTCTACCAGGGTGTAGGGGTTATTGCCCGCCCTCGTTCTGTTTTAACTAAACCGAACGAAATTGTTAGGGTTACTTCTTAATAATTAATTCAATTATTGACATTATAAGAAACAAATAAATAAATTATTTCTTATAGTTTAATTCTCTCAGCAAGAAGGAAACCCACTTGGTACATGTATCAAATGACGGTTTGGGCACAGAACTCGCATCGACGTCCCACTAGGACTCTCCACTGGGAATAGGAAAATGTACCTAATGCATTAAGTTCATATTGTTTTTAGAATCGTCTGTCTAAAAATAATTCAGGTTTTCAGTCGAATTTATACTTTGGACGTTTCGATAGGCTTCTTGGGCAGTATAGAGAGCAAAAGGTGACCATGGGGACTCTTTCCACTTTCTGTCATTTACTGCCTAAACTTCCAAAATATAAATTTTAATAAAAAGCTGATTTTGTTTTTAGCCGAAACTGGTCTATTCAATACCACTTATCACATATGGGGACCTTGGAAGTTAAAGGGCGAATCACAAAAGCCGGATATTCGGAAATGGAAGTCTAGGTTCTGAAAGGGCTTCAGGATAGCAAAGGCGAATGTCATTGAAATTCAATGTTTTAATTATAATTTATACGAGTGATTTATGGGTAACTAAATGTTAGGAGGGGGGTGTCTGACCAGGGATCGGACATTGAATTTTTCACAGCTGATGGAGCTGTTCACTTTAACATGAAACAGTGAGAGAACTAAAGACGAACCTGAGAAACAAGGCTAAGCGTCATTTTACCTACCTCTTTCTGACTAGGAAAATAAAATTAAAAAAGTAGATTTTCCAGATTCGCCCTTTCTCTTCCAAGGTCCTGATATGAAATCTTGAGGTTATAAAGGAAGCGACCTGTTTACAAAGGACTAGTCTAGACATTGGTACAGACAGTAAGTCCTGGGGTGGGGCTAAGTTGGCGCAAGTCCTACTTACTGGCTTGAGTGCAGGTTTCACATCCCCTGACCCGGATTCCCTGTCATACTCCTCGCCTCTTAAGGAAATTCACAACTCACAAGCTTGTGTTGACTTTCCTTAAACGTTCCTGGATAGGAATCCTCATTTTCCCAAAAGCGTTAATGATGTTTTTTCTTTGCAGACGTTTAAACGGTTTAGTTTAACCTTTCGTTTAAATATACAATGTTTCGCCTAGGTCAAAATTTAGATTACCTCTAAGATTTTGGATTCCATGGATTTGCGCAGTATAACCAACTACAATTAATTGCTAATAAAAGCTATTGAAAATGCACCTTTTTGAAGGAAAATATTATTAAATGTATCGTGGAAGATCCCGAAATTTCCTATATAACTAGATCCCAAAATTCATGTGTGAGACACAGTAGAAGAGGTGGTTATTTAACTGATTGAACAGAAACAAAAAGGGTATTATCAATATTCCTGTACACTCATCAATAGTTCAGTACATTTTCCTCCCGCTGATGATGTGGTGTTTTTGTTGAACGCGCTATGCGTAAATAAACGTATGTAATGGGTGGACCTTATTGTTTTTTCCTGTGATGATCACCTCCATTATCCAGCGCAATATCTTGTGGAAGTTGTTCACTTCCACTCAATTTCTTACATCTGTAATAATAGAAATGATTTCAAATCCGTCAGGCATAGTTCTCTTTCTTCTTATAGCCCTGATGACGGCGAAGATTTTAAGCCGAACCGTCTGCAAAAGTTTCTTATAAAAAAATGTAGTTCTATTAAGATAACACACGACCTACCCCCGACAATGTCTACCTTCGCATTTCTAACGCTCAAAGATCTCGTTCAATATATATTTATCTACAGGTTTGCTGAAACAACGGAAGGCTTATAAATGGATTGACTTAGGAGGACGGTCCTTCCGAAATTAGTTAACGGAAGCTATGGTACGTTAATGAAATGCATTTCGATGCATTTAGAGTCGTAGCCTCCTCCATGATCCTTCCTCTTTCATTTCACTTTATCTGTGAACATTAAGCGCCATCTGTGAACATTAAGCGCCATAGTCGTTTATTGAATTGTTGGAGATCTTCAACGTCACAAACCATCCCTTGGGCGGCCTTCCTCTCTTTCTTGGGCCTCCTGGTTGACCATGGCCGAGGTAGTCCGTAGGCATTGTTTGATCATGTCCGAACCGGCATAATCTTCTTTTCTTGAAACGTCCTTCTCTACCTGCTCGGCGGATAATGTGTCTTTTCATTATCCTATATCTCTGTCTCTAACGGTCCCAAATATTTTCCAATGGCAGACCTTTTTCCCATCTGGTTGGCAGATCTTCACTCGTAACTGCCATAAACAACGTTTCACGGCCATATTACTGTGGATGTTTTTATCTACTATCATATCGTCATCAGTTTAAAAATTATCCATTTAAATTTTAGGGGGGGGGGGAACATGAACTCTTTTAAATCTGGTGCGAGTTAAGGCAATAAGAAAGCTAGTTAAGTGGTTAGATAAAATTGAATTGTTCAAATCTCAATTTAATCAACGAACGATTTTTCAGAAAGGGAACAGTTTTCCTTTTCGTAGTAGAAATAATTACCGAAGTCCAAACCGATCTATTCCCACAACGGGAAGCATTCAACTTTACCCCAATCCCGTATGAACATAAGTTCCGTAGGCGAAATGTTGCAATGGAATTCGTAAATGCATACCATTGTCCCTGATAACACTAATGCCGTTATAGTTTTTACAGTTATTCCTGAAGCAGGGAGAAATAAATTATACCTAAGAGTGATTTCGTGTTCGATCTTCTGCTCCCGGGAGCAAGCGAATGTGAATTGGGAACCGTGGAATTTAAATTGGTTCTAGGAGTCAGACACCTGCTGTAAACGAACTAGTCCCTCGTCCACCTCCCACGTTCGGGCCTGGCCTTTTGGAGACGGAATACGGAGAAAGGTCCGACTCTCAGGGGGAAAATATTACTAATCATACTATCTCCCTAGCGTTCCTTATCGTCAAGCAACGGATACATCTACATTATCTGGGCCTTCGTTGCCTATTCAGGGACAAAAACAACGAGTTAATAAATTAATAAATAACGGTAACAAGTAGGATCAATGAAGAATTGAAGAAATTTTCTAAATATTCTTTCATGAGTGCAACCTCAATAGCTACATTCCTAGTGCTAAAAAGGACAGGATGTACATGTATGTCTTCCATATTATATACTATTAATGTGCTGTTTTCCTTTAGGACAGCGCATTTGTCAGTCTTCAAATCAATATACTGTATAGGAAGCCTTTCTATTTCACAATCCTATTATTTCCTGTATTCTCAGCCAACCATGTTGGAATTTGATCTTGCCTAAAAGATTTCGCCTCATGGTGGAATTAATTCTATAATTCTGTTCTATCGGACAAATTCCCAGGATCGGTTATTTGCGGTGGAGAAGCAAGAAAGAGTCTGAGGAAATGAGATTGATCTGCTACCCAAAAAAAACTCTTATTTTGAATGCTCATTGTAGATGTTTACTCGCTGAAAGTGGAAAAATATTTAATAAACTCCGTCTCTACAGGTTTTCTTCCAAACTCTTGGTGTTAGTTTTAGTAAGCGTTGTAATTCCTATTTCCACCGAAATTGTTACCCATTTTTTAAGTAAAAAAAACATCCATTTTTTATATACCTACAATTGCTGAATTTATTGAGGATTCTTAGCAATGAGAAGTGGGGAGCTGACAGATGTACTATGGTTAGATTTTATCCAGCCTTTATCAGGTCGCTGTTGGATTATGGCTCCATAGCCTTTTCATCTGCCAGCTCAAATAACCTGAGAGCGTTCGACTCAGTATACAATGCAGGAATCCGGATCGCCTTAGCTGCTTTTAGATCCAATCCTGTGAATAGTCTTTTTGGAGAATCTAGAGGGATTCCTCCTGTCAATAGACCTCAGTTGATTTGTCTAAAATTTATTACAAAATCTTAATCATTAAACTCACAGCGTGTAAGCTCGTTTTTAGACCATCCATATACAGATCTGTCTACCAAGGGGGAGCAGAACGAAAGCCGCTCGTAGTGCGCTGTTTGCTTGATGGAGAGAATGAACATGTTTTTACACAACCAACGAATTACTTAACAACTTTGTTATATAATTAATTACCTACCTAACAACATTTATTGCGACCGTGTTGATATTAATTAAGACTCATTTATTTTCATAATAATTGTGATGTTTTTGTACGTTGAATACACCGATCCTCGTTGATGTCCGAAGGTAAGGAACTTCGGGCGTGGCCAGTACTTGGATGGATGGACTGCCTGGAAATACCTCCTGCGGTTGCTATTATAAAAGGTTGGCAACCTGTAAGTAGCCCGGTGCGTCTATCCCAGGAGTTAAAAAAATGATGAGTATATTGTGAGACTATAGTAAGATACTCTGCGCGAATCATGGGACGGTATCAGGGCGTTCCTGTTGGCAGTCGTTGAACCAGGCCTTTATTTCGGTAGCACAATGACCCATCGCTCTATTATACCCTTCACCAGGGGGTCCCTTTACTATGTCCATGGTATTATAATCAACAAAACTTCCTTATAATATTCTTCGAAGCTGATGAAAATTGTGCTCTATTTACTCAATATATACTTCCCTGAAACGTTCCTCGACAATCAATCATCACATACCATGGAATGGCTTCTGAGAACGGTAGCTTCTGACGGAAATAGTAAATACTACTTTAATACATTATTGTCAAATGATTTGATAGGACATAGTGACGAATAACTTCCATTCTAAACCTAATCTGTTTTCTGGAATAGTTGAGCAATTAATTTCGACTTAGACAATTATGTAATGTATACTTACTAACTTCCCTTATTAATGATTTAGGAAGGATCCTAGGAAGTTTTTCTATGATATCAAATGGAATATTTTAGCTTTGACAAACGAGTACTAACTACAGTTCCACCTTTTATAGCCGGAATGAGAAGTATTCTTGCGCAACCCCTGGGACGTGTACAGAATATGTTCAAGCTCTCAATCGAATTAATAAAAAAAATGATTTCCTTAATTATAATCACCACGTTGATATAATAACTAAGATTTCTCACTAGGTATGTTCGAAATGTTTTTAGAACATGTTTTCCTTTATGAGTATTCTTGACTCAGTGGATAATACAATTTGTCACGTTAAAGAATCACGTTTTCTTTATTGATAAGTTGGAAATGTGATATCTTCAACTTCTGCGTTATATAAACTTGAAATGTATTAGAAAATAAATACAATTATATGACTTTTATCCGGGAAGTGTTTATTTGAAGAAATGCTACATTTTCTCATTTCCAGCTAATGCTTCCGTGGTGTGAAGGCATTTAAGGATGACTCGCTGGTTTAGTCATCACTCCCAAATTAAATGGAGTTAAAACATGTGTACTAATGGCCTACATCTAGGCTCAGACACATCCTGGATCTGGAGCACATATGCTCTTTCTTCGACTCGTTGTTGCGTAATAATTTTATTTTCTTTAAGCGCGTTCCTCTCTTCCTATCGGTAGAATGACGACGATCATAACCCGTAGGACGCTAAAAACGTCGCTAATTTTGTCGCGAAAATGGAATGGGATAGAAACTATTTTCGATACAAGGGGGGGGGAGACAAGAACTTTAGTTTCAAATCCAAAATGACGGTTTGAGTTTATCATTTTTTCCCACGTTTGACATTCATTCAGACTATTTTATTAACCGATATGAGTGGTTTTGGACTTTTTGTATACTTTCTTAAATATGTCGAAACAGGCGAGAATTCATGAGAGGATCATTCCCTAGCCTAATAACTCGCCTGTAAATCAGGTTCTGGCGGAGAGTTCCAAAGGTCCACCTCTTGGAGAAACGGTGCGTGATGTTTCGGTAGTGTTGGTTTAGTTCCATTCAAAATGGAATATTAAGAGTTTCACCTGATATAAACATTTTATGGAAACTTTTACTGTATATTAATACAGGTCTTAGTAGATCTAACGAGACTATAGCTGAGCGTGCATCGGTTCTCATAAGTGTTTTTAAACACGCTTGTGTTCTAAGAAGTGATGAATGAAGTACTAAGTATCAGATTGAATGCATGAATCAATTTTATTAAGTTAGGTTAATTTGGGTGCAAGCTTGCTGATATTGTTTACATTTTATTGACGAATACATCCAAATATTAACAAATTAAAAGAAATACATTTGTGAAATTATTATTATTTTTGAAAAGAGAAAATACTATTAATATTCGATTTTCTCTATTATTTTTCTAGGACGCCACCTACTGCTCGGTGGTACGCCCGGATGTGTAGGATTGAAGCTGTCTAAGTGTCAAAGCGTGACTCTTGAATGGACAAACTCACTTCTGTAGGCTCGACTAGGATGTCGTTCTTGCTGTAGTTTGAGTTAGTAATAAAGCAGAGGGAAAGATTTGTACGTACTTGCTTTGAAGTTTTCCTTATGTTCGGCGTGTGCTCATTCAAGAAGAATTTAAAGAAGTTTTAGTCATGCATGTTTCTGATTCCTACCCCCCCCCCCCTTTACTCGGCTCTCTTGTTGAAGAAAGTTTATTTCTGTGCAGAAGAAAGTTTGTTGAAGGAGTATAAATTTTCGCAGAATCTCATTTACTTAATATCAACTCTTAGAAGTATCACTAAGCCATCGATATAAGTTTATCTTTGTCCTGATACTTCATTACAATATGCAATAGGAAATCTTCCTGCAGAACAAACTGAATACCTACATTCCCCTTTAAAGTAATTTGTAGCCCCATATTGCTTAAGTACATTCGTAATCGAACCTGATTGTTATTGAATAAATACAAACATTTCAGTCCTCATCATTGTTTATTAACCAGCTTAAACCAAAATCTAATATAAAATTCTCTTTCTTTGGAAAAATAATGTTTCCCCTTGATTTGGAATGGTATATAGGTTGTTTGAATAAATGTAAACAAATTACGCACATTTACCTTATAGCTTGGGCTGAGATTGAATGTGAACATACCGTGACCCTGGTAGTAATTTTAGGTGTGCTCACTATTGAGGCTGCACATAAAGAAAAGTTGCGTACTAATAGAGCTGTAGTTAAAGAAATCGGATTTATTAGTTCAATTATATTTTTGACCTTCTGTCAGCTCGGAAAAGTGTAAGGGTCTTTTTCATTTAATACTCGCATCTCAAATTCAATCTAAAAATAAACAGTTTAAAAAAAAATACCCATTATCTTAGTTTTGTTTATCCATTACGTTACAAAGTAGACCTTTTTCCATTGGAAATTCTATGCTTTTTTCAGTGTCACAAATCACCATATAACTTGAATAATGCCGTGCTGGCAAAATAATCTATTGCGTACCAATATCACTAAAATAGTAATGCCTAAATTATAATTTGTTAATATATTTAAATTTTAACGTCCACTTATACATGCAACAGATTTTTAGAAGGGGTTATCTCTATGTTACCATCCTTTTCTAGCCAGGATGAGACTGATGCCTTTCCTTTTTTTGACTGAAAATCCATCACTCCTCGTGGAAATCGAACCCACGACCTTAGGCACGGATTGTTAATATATTTACTACGTTATTCAGCATTTGAGATGCAGATATTTAACGAAAACGACCACAGTTTAAAGCAAAAGGTGTTGGAAATTATGATCTTATTCTTTATCGTTAACATTTCTGATTATTTTACGTTCACTTATTTTTTTCCTGCCCTGAAGCAGATTTCTTTTCTATGTAGAGAGATGGGGAGGAAGCGAATTAAAATGAAACGGAAATTGTTGTTTTTTAACAGACTCATGTTTGTTCTACTTTTTCCAAATGGAATTCTAGCGTGTCCGAAGAGAGAGAGTTTTAACCATACGGTTGGTAGAGAGTGGACAGTTGGTTGGGTTAAGTAGGAGGTCGAGAATGGCGAATACCTGGTGTGTGTGAAGCTGGCGTCTCATTTCGTGGAAACTCAAAATTTTTTGAGAGTTCTGGCTTTATTTTGAATAGTTCTAGAGTTCTTGATAAGTTAAATTAATAGTTCCGGCCTTTAAAGCAAAAAAAAATGGCATAACAAATGATTTGCCAAGTTCACACAGCAAATCATTTTGTTTTTCGACAATTTCCGTATCAACAATCGTCAGAATTAAAAAAATCATAGATTTGTAAGAGTTCTGAGGATAGTTCTACATTTTAGAAGAAAAAAAAAACGATTAAAAAAGAAAAACATTTACAGAAATTATCCCGATATATACACGGTTTGAGATCTAAAGCCAATCAATAACTAGTTGTTTTGATTATTCTAAACCAGTTCTAATATAGTTAAAGTCATGTACAATGATTTTCCGACCAGCTCTGATACAAGGATTAATCGGAAGTATTTAAAAAAAATTATTATACTTGTAAAATACGTTCATATTTGTAAAAATAAAAAATTCAACGCCGCTCGAAATTTGACAGTTCTGATTATTCCAAAAGAGTTCTGATATAGTTAAAGACATGACTTATGATTTTCCCAAGAGTTCTGGTACAAGAAATGATGAGAAGTACTTTTCAACAATTATTATACTTGAAATCTGCATGTGGTAAATTTGAAATTGCAACCACGGCCTATAAGAAGGAGTTCTGATTATTCCAAAAGAGTTCTGATATAGTTAAAGACATGACTTATGATTTTCCCAAGAGTTCTGGTACATGAAATGATGAGAAGTATTTTTCAACAATTATAATACTTGAAAACTGCTGGTGGTAAATTTGAAATTGAAACCACGGCCTATAAAAAGGAGTTCTGATTATTCCAAAAGAGTTCTGATATAGATAAAGACATGAGTTATGATTTTCCATAGAGTTCTGGTACAAGAAATGATGAGAAGTATTTTTGAACAATTATTATACTGGAAAACTGCATGTGGTAAATTTAAAATTGCAACCACGGCCTATAAGAAGGAGTTCTGATTATTCCAAAAGAGTTCTGATATAGTTACAGACATGACTTATGATTTTCCCAAGAGTTCTGGTACAAGAAGTGATGAGAAGTATTTTTCAGCAATTATTATACTTGAAAACTGCATGTGATAAATTTGAAATTGCAACCACGGCCTATAAAAAGGAGTTCTGATTATTCCAAAAGAGTTCTGATATAGTTAAAGACATGACTTCTGATTTTCTAAAGAGTTCTGGTACAATAAATGATGAGAAGTATTTTTCAACAATTATTTTACTGGAAAACTGCATGTGGTAAATTTGAAATTGCAACCACGGCCTATAAGAAGGAGTTCTGATTATTCCAAAAGAGTTCTGATATAGTTAAAGACATGACTTATGATTTTCCCAAGAGTTCTGGTACATGAAATGATGAGAAGTATTTTTCAACAATTATAATACTTGAAAACTGCTGGTAGTAAATTTGAAATTGCAACCACGGCCTATAAAAAGGAGTTCTGATTATTCCAAAAGAGTTATGATATAGTTAAAGACATGACTTATGATTTTCCCAAGAGTTCTGGTACATGAAATGATGAGAAGTATTTTTCAACAATTATTATACTGGAAAACTGCATGTGATAAATTTAAAATTGCATCCACGGCCTATAAGAAGGAGTTCTGATTATTCCAAATGAGTTCTGATATAGTTAAAGACATGACTTATGATTTTCCAAAGAGTTCTGATACAAGAACTTATCGGAAGTATTTTTAAACAATTATTATACTTAAAAATGCATGTGTTAAATTTAAAAGTGCGACCACGTTCTATAAGAAGGAGTTCTGATTATTGTAAAAGTGTTCTGATATAGTAAAAGACATGGAAAATGATTTCCTGAAGAGTTCTGATCGGAAAAAGAATTAGAAGTATTTTTAAACAATTATTTTACTTCCAAAATGTATATTTCTGTGCATATACCTAATGTTAGAATATCTTATAATAAGTATGTCTAAATATCTTTTAGACTCTAAATAACTTTTAAATAATGTAATTTTTTTTAACTTATAAAATAAATGTTTTTCTAAAATGTACAACTTCCCTTATATAGTGTTAATAATGAACAACTTAGGTTGATGAAGATTTAATAAATATATTTTTTCTCATTCTTAGCGTTACCCGGAACTAACGGCCTGGACGTGACGAGAATATAGTCCCTTTTTTTTTTCTTTTTTTTTTCTTTTTTTTTAAATAACTTTAAGGAAGTTTGTTAATAATTAAAATAATTACGAAATATAAAGTACCGTATGGTCAAGAATCAGATACCTCTACAGTATCTGCCCCTCTGGGCCCTTGTGGCCTGTTACGGGACTGATTTTTTTTTTTTTTTTTTTATTTATATATATATATATATATATATATATATATATATTTATATATATATATATATATATATATATATATATATTTATATATATTTATATATATATTAATATATATATATATATTTATATATATATATATATATATATATATATATATATATATACATTGTAGTATAATAATAGAAATTATATTATAGTATGGTGAGTTGAAATTTAAATAATCATTTGTAATGAGAATAACTTAAAATAATTAATGAAATTTAAACTATTATATAATACAATAATAACATATTGTAATTATTTATACATATATATATATGTGTGTATATATATATATATATATGTACAAATATATATAGTATTGTATATAGTGTGGTAAGTTTTATTACTTATTTTATTTGAGAATATATTAAAACGTGTGGTGTGATTTGAAATTTTAAAGGTGATATTTCTTTTCTTTTTGGCTTTAAATCGTCATACTCGTACCAGGCTATGTCTGTAAATAATAATGGCGTGTAATGGCGTATACTATTAATATAATTTATTACGCCTCGAAGTATATATTTATTATTATTAAGGGTAATATGTTTTGCAACACTATTTAAATTGTAGGTTTTCTTTGTAAATCCGGAATTATTAATGTAATTATTATCCGTCAGAATACTTGTATCTATTATTATTTGTGGCCCGTATGTTTCTGTTATATCACATGTGTTTTTACATTTGACACATATGTGCTTGGAAATTGTTTCGTCTATAGCGTTTTGTACATATTCCAATCCTTTATCCAAAATTACGTTGACATTTATACTTAATAATATAAATTTAATATTTTTTGAATAGTCACACACTTTGCAGGTTTGGACTCTTTTTAGACTAGGCAAAGAAAGAAATGTATGTTCTGCTAAGTGAGCAGCGTTACACATTGCATCTAATGTGGTGAATGTCCTAGTATACCTCGTCGACTCGAATAGTGATGTACTATTTAGAAAAGAAGCTCTTTCCATATAATCGTTCCGTGTTATTTTACCGCGAGATATTATTCTTTCTGCCAATCGTAAAAAATGATCATCGGTACTTTGTGCGATACTTTTATATTCGGTGCTCATTCCTATCATATGCGCTGTTATGTGTAAAAGAGAATCGAAAGCGCACGTATTGTGAACCATAATAGTTTTTCCTTGTAATTTAACGGGTTCACATAAATTGCCGTTTTTGATTATAGGGATGAAAACAGAAACATTCGATTTGACACTATCCCATTCAGGACATTTGTCTAAATAAGTTTTTTTTTTTAGGAGTGCCACATGATTTAGAACCTTTATTGGTCAACCCCATCCAGTTTTCCTCATAGTTTAGCGAATCTATAGCATCATTAGAAGAAGAATCCGATACATCATATATAACTGCCTTTACAGCATCCTGTGAATTTTGATTATTTCCATCTGAGCTGCTTTTATATAAATCATGGATATTTTCTCGAATATTTTCACAATCGGATGTTGCATTAAAGTTATTACTGGAAATAGATAAATCCGAAGTGCATATGCTTATTTGTTCCTGCTTCGGAGATATTTTGTTTTCTTGTTCCAAAGTAGCAGAGGAAATATTTTATGCAAAATCTAATCGTAATTTGCCATCGAGATAATTTAGATGGCTAATGACAAATTTGTCTACTCTCATCGGAAGACTACCTTTAAAAACTCTTGTTTTATATTCCGCAAAGATTGATTCTACCGAAGAAGATGTCGCAATTTCCATATCATTGTTAAAATAAGGACGCATAAGACCGGTCCACAATGGTAAAATGTTTATTAAATCCTTTATTTTCTTTGCAGCTTCTGAATTATAAAAAGCATTGACAACATTACCATTTTGCGATTTTAACGCAAGATTATGAGCTTTATAATATATGTCATTACTCCAATTTTGCAGTGTTCAAGTATAATAATTGTTGAAAAATACTTCTCATAATTTCTTGTCCCAGAACTCTTTGGAAAATCATAAGTCATGTCTTTAACTATATCAGAACTCTTTTGGAATAATGAGAACTCCTTTTTATAGGCCGTGGTTGCAATTTCAAATTTACCACCAGCAGTGTTCAAGTATAATAATTGTTCAAAAATACTTCTCATCATTTCATGTCCCAGAACTCTTTGGAAAATCATAAGTCATGTCTTTAACTATATCAGAACTCTTTTGGAATAATCAGAACTCCTTCTTATAGGCCGTGGTTGCAATTTTAAATTTACCACATGCAGTTTTCCAGTATAATAATTGTTCAAAAATACTTCTCATCATTTCTTGTACCAGAACTCTTTGGAAAATCATAAGTCATGTCTTTAACTATATCAGAACTCTTTTGGAATAATCAGAACTCCTTCTTATAGGCCGTGGTTGCAATTTCAAATTTACCACATGCAGTTTTCCAGTAAAATAATTGTTGAAAAATACTTCTCATCATTTATTGTACCAGAACTCTTTAGAAAATCATAAGTCATGTCTTTAACTATATCAGAACTCTTTTGGAATAATCAGAACTCCTTTTTATAGGCCGTGGTTGCAATTTCAAATTTATCACATGCAGTTTTCAAGTATAATAATTGTTCAAAAATACTTCTCATCATTTCTTGTACCAGAACTCTTTGGAAAATCATAATTCATGTCTTTAACTATATCAGAACTCTTTTGGAATAATCAGAACTCCTTTTTATAGGCCGTGGTTTCAATTTCAAATTTACCACCAGCAGTTTTCAAGTATTATAATTGTTGAAAAATACTTCTCATCATTTCATGTACCAGAACTCTTGGGAAAATCATAAGTCATGTCTTTAACTATATCAGAACTCTTTTGGAATAATCAGAACTCCTTCTTATAGGCCGTGGTTGCAATTTCAAATTTACCACATGCAGTTTTCCAGTAAAATAATTGTTGAAAAATACTTCTCATCATTTATTGTACCAGAACTCTTTAGAAAATCATAAGTCATGTCTTTAACTATATCAGAACTCTTTTGGAATAATCAGAACTCCTTTTTATAGGCCGTGGTTGCAATTTCAAATTTATCACATGCAGTTTTCAAGTATAATAATTGCTGAAAAATACTTCTCATCACTTCTTGTACCAGAACTCTTGGGAAAATCATAAGTCATGTCTGTAACTATATCAGAACTCTTTTGGAATAATCAGAACTCCTTCTTATAGGCCGTGGTTGCAATTTTAAATTTACCACATGCAGTTTTCCAGTATAATAATTGTTCAAAAATACTTCTCATCATTTCTTGTACCAGAACTCTTTGGAAAATCATAAGTCATGTCTTTAACTATATCAGAACTCTTTTGGAATAATCAGAACTCCTTTTTATAGGCCGTGGTTGCAATTTCAAATTTATCACATGCAGTTTTCAAGTATAATAATTGCTGAAAAATACTTCTCATCACTTCTTGTACCAGAACTCTTGGGAAAATCATAAGTCATGTCTGTAACTATATCAGAACTCTTTTGGAATAATCAGAACTCCTTCTTATAGGCCGTGGTTGCAATTTTAAATTTACCACATGCAGTTTTCCAGTATAATAATTGTTCAAAAATACTTCTCATCATTTCTTGTACCAGAACTCTTTGGAAAATCATAAGTCATGTCTTTAACTATATCAGAACTCTTTTGGAATAATCAGAACTCCTTTTTATAGGCCGTGGTTGCAATTTCAAATTTACCACCAGCAGTGTTCAAGTATAATAATTGTTCAAAAATACTTCTCATCATTTCATGTCCCAGAACTCTTTGGAAAATCATAAGTCATGTCTTTAACTATATCAGAACTCTTTTGGAATAATCAGAACTCCTTCTTATAGGCCGTGGTTGCAATTTTAAATTTACCACATGCAGTTTTCCAGTATAATAATTGTTCAAAAATACTTCTCATCATTTCTTGTACCAGAACTCTTTGGAAAATCATAAGTCATGTCTTTAACTATATCAGAACTCTTTTGGAATAATCAGAACTCCTTCTTATAGGCCGTGGTTGCAATTTCAAATTTACCACATGCAGTTTTCCAGTAAAATAATTGTTGAAAAATACTTCTCATCATTTATTGTACCAGAACTCTTTAGAAAATCATAAGTCATGTCTTTAACTATATCAGAACTCTTTTGGAATAATCAGAACTCCTTTTTATAGGCCGTGGTTGCAATTTCAAATTTATCACATGCAGTTTTCAAGTATAATAATTGCTGAAAAATACTTCTCATCACTTCTTGTACCAGAACTCTTGGGAAAATCATAAGTCATGTCTGTAACTATATCAGAACTCTTTTGGAATAATCAGAACTCCTTCTTATAGGCCGTGGTTGCAATTTTAAATTTACCACATGCAGTTTTCAAGTATAATAATTGTTCAAAAATACTTCTCATCATTTCTTGTACCAGAACTCTTTGGAAAATCATAATTCATGTCTTTAACTATATCAGAACTCTTTTGGAATAATCAGAACTCCTTTTTATAGGCCGTGGTTTCAATTTCAAATTTACCACCAGCAGTTTTCAAGTATTATAATTGTTGAAAAATACTTCTCATCATTTCATGTACCAGAACTCTTGGGAAAATCATAAGTCATGTCTTTAACTATATCAGAACTCTTTTGGAATAATCAGAACTCCTTCTTATAGGCCGTGGTTGCAATTTCAAATTTACCACATGCAGTTTTCCAGTAAAATAATTGTTGAAAAATACTTCTCATCATTTATTGTACCAGAACTCTTTAGAAAATCATAAGTCATGTCTTTAACTATATCAGAACTCTTTTGGAATAATCAGAACTCCTTTTTATAGGCCGTGGTTGCAATTTCAAATTTATCACATGCAGTTTTCAAGTATAATAATTGCTGAAAAATACTTCTCATCACTTCTTGTACCAGAACTCTTGGGAAAATCATAAGTCATGTCTGTAACTATATCAGAACTCTTTTGGAATAATCAGAACTCCTTCTTATAGGCCGTGGTTGCAATTTTAAATTTACCACATGCAGTTTTCCAGTATAATAATTGTTCAAAAATACTTCTCATCATTTCTTGTACCAGAACTCTTTGGAAAATCATAAGTCATGTCTTTAACTATATCAGAACTCTTTTGGAATAATCAGAACTCCTTTTTATAGGCCGTGGTTTCAATTTCAAATTTACCACCAGCAGTTTTCAAGTATTATAATTGTTGAAAAATACTTCTCATCATTTCATGTACCAGAACTCTTGGGAAAATCATAAGTCATGTCTTTAACTATATCAGAACTCTTTTGGAATAATTAGAACTCCTTCTTATAGGCCGTGGTTGCAATTTCAAATTTACCACCAGCAGTATTCAAGTATTATAATTGTTGAAAAATACTTCTCATCATTTCATGTACCAGAACTCTTGGGAAAATCATAAGTCATGTCTTTAACTATATCAGAACTCTTTTGGAATAATCAGAACTCCTTCTTATAGGCCGTGGTTGCAATTTCAAATTTACCACATGCAGATTTCAAGTATAATAATTGTTGAAAAGTACTTCTCATCATTTCTTGTACCAGAACTCTTGGGAAAATCATAAGTCATGTCTTTAACTATATCAGAACTCTTTTGGAATAATCAGAACTGTCAAATTTCGAGCGGCGTTGAATGTTTTATTTTTACAAATATGAACGTATTTTACAAGTATAATAATTTTTTTTAAATACTTCCGATTAATCCTTGTATCAGAGCTGGTCGGAAAATCATTGTACATGACTTTAACTATATTAGAACTGGTTTAGAATAATCAAAACAACTAGTTATTGATTGGCTTTAGATCTCAAACCGTGTATATATCGGGATAATTTCTGTAAATGTTTTTCTTTTTTAATCTTTTTTTTTTCTTCTAAAATGTAGAACTATCCTCAGAACTCTTACAAATCTATGATTTTTTGAATTCTGACGATTGTTGATACGGAAATTGTCGAAAAACAAAATGATTTGCTGTGTGAACTTGGCAAATCATTTGTTATGCCATTTTTTTTGCTTTAAAGGCCGGAACTATTAATTTAACTTATCAAGAACTCTAGAACTATTCAAAATAAAGCCAGAACTCTCAAAAAATTTTGAGTTTCCACGAAATGAGACGCCAGCTTCACACACACGAATACCTGTAATAATTGTGTGTGACACAGGCTGGACACACGAGGATAAGCTTGGCCAGCCAACCATAACCTTTATCTCTGCTACCTACCTACCTCTCTGGCTAACCTGCTTTTCAGATATTTCCTTTCATTTTATAAAAGCATTTTCTAACTCATAAATGCCTTAGGTCTCGGGATCATCCGTGGGCGTAAATAAGGGGGGCTGTAGCCCCCCACCCGAAATTTTGATTTAATCGGTAAAAATGTGTCACAAAAACCTTAAAAATAAATTGAATAAGATAACAGTCTAGAAAAAATATTTTGTAGCGTTTTAGTTGGCCTACTGTCCCAAGTTCTAGATTGTTAGGATTCCATACCCCCCTGTATTCTATATACGTCCCTGGGATGAGCAACACTCTTGAACTGGTGTACTTCAGATGATGAGGAATTGTAATCGATTTTATTTCTCTATTGACATTGCTGATAACTCCCTGATTAAGTGCACACGTATGGTAATTTGTAAGTTCTGTAATATTTCGTTAATGGGTACAATTGAGCACGGACTAGTCATGTTAGATCTGATGCTATTCACACTTGTTGATCTTCAAAGGTAAAATTGAACATTTTTCACTGTTGTAAAATAGGAAATGACGATAGATTGTTAGGAATGATCTGCTGGTGACTTTGTCATGGAACCAGCCGATTTAAGGCCTCCTTTATTTTCTATTGTAACCTACATATTTTGAGTTCTATCTAAGTTATTCATAATATCAATTGTTGATGATATTAAAATTATAACAGTATGTGAATTGTATTACAAGTGCTGCATATAATGTGAATATTTTTTGACTTATTTCTAACAAGCTGACCTGCTAGATACATCTAGATAATTTGAGGTGTGGAGCCTCTAGTACCAAAGGTAATGGAATGTTTCGGTTCTATGTAACTCTCTTCTTGGTGGAATCTTTATCAAATAATGGAAAAGAAGAAGTTGGAGAAACAAACTTGAGAGGAAGAAAACTTCCCAAACATCTTTCAGGAAGGTATGTTTCAACTTTGAGGGCAATTTTGCTGTCCCCATCCTTTATGAAGTTCTGAGTTTTGCCGTGTGTTGGAGATGTGTTCTAAGATTTAACTGGTTCTGGTATATGATTGTTATGAATTTATTCTTTGATTCAAACATTTGTACACGTGCACGTCAACACACACTCACCCAGGGATTCCCGCTTAACAGTTATTACTTTTCAGCATCTGATTTCAAGAGGATATCCTAGTTATAATGGTTTGCTTATAGAATTATTGTAAATAAAACGAGTTCCTTATCGCTATCGATACAATTTAAGAAGGAGAGTTATTAGTGGTCTCTCTTCTCGCCAACAGGCTTATGTCTTGTATAAACATCCTGGCCTACAGCTGTGTCAACAAACGTTTCAGGACCTACACTCAATACATTTTTATTTCCCTTGTGAAAATATTTTCTTCCTTGACGAAATATGGAGCTTATTTAACCTTTAAGTGCTGAGGTATGGTCCCTGGGACCTTATGGTAGCCATTTCTAGAAATCCCCCCTACTATTTCCCTTTTGTTTACTGAAATTTTAAAGAAATTATATGTTCATTGATTGTGTGCAATCAAAAGGGAAATAGTAGGGGGGATTTCTAGAAATGGCTACCATAAGGTCCCAGGGACCATACCTCAGTACTTAAACGTTAAATAAGCTATAAACTCGAGATTAATATTTTTAGAACATTCTGAGGTAATGTTCCTTTTGAGGTTCCATAATATATTTATGCATACATAGATTATAATATAATCGATATGACATAGAAATATCAAATATAAATTTTGATTATATTAGAATCAAAATTTATATGGTTTTAGTCGTTGCATTCATGAAGAAGGCGCTTAACTCACACATCTGCAGACAGACGTATTAACGCTTTATATGTCAAGCAAATAGAGTTTGGTGGTGTCACTGTAAGCCATTAATATATAATTTTACTGCCAATGCTTATCACAAAATATACATATTTACGTAATCCGTAGTTACATAACCCATATTAACTTTGTAGGCATTTTTATATATCGAGATATTTATATAGTACGTACAAGTTTATAACATTTATTTCTGAGGAGGCCCGCGAGCGAGTTGTTTTGGATTCTGTTAATAAAAATGTTCTGTATAAACGTGCAAGATTGTCCAGCGATTCGTTTTTACAAATATTTATTATATTTTGAACAAGAAAATATTCTTAAAATGACTGGGGTTGAGAGTGTGTCTCAAAAGAACTTTGTTCAGAAGAGAATCCCCGGATTACAAAAGTTTAAGAACCTTTGCTTTAGGACATTTTGTGTATTTTCGATATTTAAGTAACTCTCCGAGGAATAAAACGTATCGTGATTTTTATGAAATATCCGTTGAAGAAAATTTTGTTTAGATAAATAAGTCAAATATCGAGGAGCGAGAAAACTGGTTGTCCGTAAGAAGTTCATCATTCAGCTGTCCTGTTTTCATATGGTCTATATGGCTCGGGGCCAAATAATTAGTCCTCTGAAATACGCTGCTGGGAAAAAAGTTTATTTATTTATTCATGAGACCCCGCTACAAAGGCGACTCATCCAATATAATCATTAAACATACCTACAATTACACAATTAAATTACAACATCCAATTATACTTCATATACCGACAATTTTATTGTTAATTAATTCATATTTGAACTTAGTATACAAATTTAATTCATATGAATAACATAATAAAATATAACTGAAGGGAGTGGTGGGAATCAGCTAAACAAGCTCTTAACTTCATAAAAAAAAAGTAACTACCTAAAACAAATAATATGATGTAGATTGCGACATACATGCATATATAAATATGCATTAACAATTACATACGTAATTGTATATTTATATCCGTACGGGTAGCCACGCGATCGTGATTTTGCGCATTTCCGGTATATGGTTATATTTTAGAATTTATTTTAATTTGTTTAAAATGTTGGATTGTATTGTTAAGATTTGGGCTACCTTCATTGAGTAACCTTCAGTTGTGTATGTCATGTGGGATGAGTAAGTTTTCAAGTTCTTGCAGTCTGTCAGTATGTGTTTTATAGTCAACTGTAAGTTAAACTCAGGGAAAATTGGCCTTCTATTAAGTAGGAGTTTGTAAGAGGCGAATGACCAATCCTTAGACTTGTGCAGACAACTTGTTCTCTTCTTGAAGGGTCATTCTTCTTAAGAGGCCAGACCTTAACGGAGAGTTTTATTTCACCCAGTTTGTTTTCAGCCCTTGTCTATTTCTGTTGCCATTCGTTCATGCAATTCGTGTGTGCGGCCTTAAACAGGATATATATAATACAGGGCTTATTCCTTGTGTTTCTTGAAGAATTCTGTTATAAGAAGTACAATAATGCCGAAGGTGATTTATAGAATGAGAGTTACTATATAGAACAAATTGTTGTAGGTTTATTCCTTTATTCTCGACACAATAGAGTCCTCCGACGGAAGTTAGCGTGGTGTTAGGGGACGTGGGAGATCCTAGGTCGTTACCCTTTCGCGGGAGAAAAGTATCCGCTTTCCTGGGAAATCTCCCATTATTTCCCTTGATTTACTCAGCAGATCCCGGTTCATGACGCCCTCATCCTAACTACACGGTAGTATATCGGTAGAAGATATCGTTTCCTCGGAAGCAATGAGTGTTTCTCGTTACTATAGCAGTGGCGTATCGATTCACTCATTCTAGCTCCGTTCGGCGTTGTTCCGGGGTGGCCCTGGTGCCTGGCACGTCCGCAGACAGTCTCTTACTACTTTACGCCTATTTTCATTCCGTCATGTTGAAATTCTGCTCTAAGCCCCATTCCGTAAGTCATATGTGGATAATTATTTTCTAAATCCTGTTTGCGCAGGAGTTGTCAAGTAAAACGCACGCTTAAAACGCTTTATGTCACAAGACAGACATTCACTTCAGTCACTTTCATTGAAAGTTTCATATTACTCGATTGTTTACTAAAATACTCAAACGTATGTATATATACTTTGATGTTCGCAGTCAAGTATGCACAAACGTTCAACATTGATATAATCAAAAAAATACTTTGTTCGTTACCTAGCACAATCTGATTACCAGAACAATGCATTTTTAAGGCAGAATATTCATAAAACGTTTACGGTTTTGTCTTCTCTTTACTGATTATAGATAACTTAACGCGAGAAGCCAAATGAAAATACTTTTTTGACAAATATTCAACCGCTCATCGAGAAAATTTGTATAACTAAATTTTTATTCTTGATAAAAAGACATTTATAATTTTCATTACGCTTAGAGCAAGGAGTGTTAATTATATATCTGTATATGTATACTTACACACACGTGCATATATTCTTTGCTGTTTGCATCCTAGCAATCACATCAACATTGACATAAATTCATAAATATTTTGCCTCGTGCAAGAAGTCTTGCAGTCTCTGTGTAAGTGTAAGTGTTACATCATGTGCACCTCTGGACGTTTACTGTATTTTGATGACAATATCTTAGAGAAATGATGTCAAGTGAATGGTGACTATTAAAAGATCTTCAAGTGCCTAGAAAAATTGTCGACAAGCTTTACTGCAGCTTTCTTTCCATTGTGTTTTTAATTTAGTTTTAACTGATAGAAAATATGTAATCAATAATATTCTGTTATTATATGTGTTGTTGATATTAAAAGCGACAATGTTGGTGTTGAAGATAATAAATCTATTCAAAACGTCGTCCAATCATTGTTTTCTGCCAGACACCCATATTATGTATTTTACTTGTTTATTAAATTCATTCTGGTCATTATGTGATAATGGAAACAAATCATTGTGCTGTTAAAAAAAAAGAATATTAAGAATTTATGAAAATTAAAAGAAGAACCTGGAAATGAAATTAGATATATCTCGGCACAGTCGTTTCTGTTTTATTTTTCGTGTGTTTATACTAGTAGTGTTGTTATTTTTTAACGTTTGCTGAATGTACCTTCTGTTTATTCGTATTTACTTGCACATAATGGAATATTAATAGTTGGGGAGGCACACAAATGAACCATCCATGGGAACAAATTTTCGAACCTTCTTGGATCTTAGGTGTCGAATATGAAAAGTGTAAATATATGGCGGTTAGGAGTCTGCGATTGTAGTAATGCTCTTTCAGAGAATGTTCTATTTGGTCAAGACTAGCAACCCTATTTATAGAAAGGTCTGTTGATCTGCTTCCTGTTTTCCTTCTGTAGTTTGATCCTAAGACATTTTATGCACTTCCTGGGAGGTCAGTAACTTTTTCTGGTTTTATTTTACCTAGTGTTTACCCTTTCTTTGATATCCTATTTCGCAGTGAAACAACTGGTTGTATCATGTTGATATTCCTTTGGCTCTATTATTCCTTCAGTCAATCTGTTCCTGCCAATAACATTATCAAAATTATCATTACGAAATTTATGTGCAATGATCTATCATTTTAGACAACGTACTTTTTTGCTGAATTTTATCGAAATCGGATGATAGAGACGGAACCGTACACGCAGTCACACTCACACTCTCTCACACACACACACTTTGAACTACCTCGAGTCCTGATTGCGTCAAAGAGTATAAGCCATCCCGGATTTCCTCCCAGTGGGAAAAAATATAACGCGCGAAAAGAGACGATTTAGATTTATACGAACCTAGTAGTTTTTATTGCTAGATTAATTTTTGTCCGGTCACCTTTGAAATTTCCATTACTTGTTAGTGAAATAGATTATTTGAAGCTATTTTCTTCCTGAATGAAAATCCTTCGGAAAGTGAAGTTTCATATATATGTCCAAAAAATAACCCCTTCCTAGAATAAAAAAGTCCGACTTGCAGGAACTGCATCATCTTAGCGCGGTTCCGTTCTTATCCCTAGACTCATTTGGAATGATTAAAATAAAAGCAGTTATTATTTTGGGTCCACATTTCTAGAAAGGTCTGGATTTATGATCTTACCTGGATGGGTCGGCTAACCCTAGGAAGGCCCCGGCTAGGCAGATGAAAAGCTATATCTTGGAAATCCATATCTCTAACATTAAATGGTTTTTCTTATTTTAATTAACCTATATTATTTTCAAATACATTATCCAACTATGAGCAATTAAAAAATAACAAGGAATAAAAACAGACAAATAGAATAGTTCGAATAAGCGAAATCAATTACTTTAAAGTTTTAAGCACTTGTTTCTCCGATTGACATCGCCTAATCAAAACTTTCTTCAGAACCTTTTTTGTAGAGCATTTAGTAAGCTTTCTAATGGTAACCTTCCGTTTACCAAGATTCTCAACCGTTTTCGAAATACTAAGGAAAGTATACAAAGTTACCAAAACTTTTTATGTCTGTTAATAAAATATTTTATTCTAACCCTTCCTTTACTCCAAACGTAACCAAAATTTCAACATATTAGTTTTAATGAAAGTAGAACATACAGAAAATGTTTCAACTGAATCCCATGATTCTCTTTGCCAAACCAAAAAAGGTATTCAACAAATATTTTTCCAATTTTCTCAAAAACGGTTAAAGCTATCGACTTGAAAATGGTTTCATTCGTTTTCCTAGGCCAAGAAGCATATAAAACAAGTACTTGCAAGCATATGAAGTAAGTGGAACGATTTTTTTCGCGCAACATTCGCTCCAAAAACCATGTTCCAGTGGGCGGATTCTGCTGGTTAACGAACTTGATCTTACAAATTGAACGAAAGATTTCTACGAAATTTCATCAAAATTGACCATTTTGGAGCTATATATATATATATATATATATATATATATATATATACATACACATACATACATACATACATACATACATATATATACATAGATACACACACACAAATTTGAACTTGGGAGATACTGAAGCCAGTAATATGTTCTGGCGAAAAGATATTCCCTTTTGCATCCATTCCATTAAAGGCCGGGTAAACGTAGGACCGGTCTCCGGCTCGAACCCTAGAGGATAAAACCTTAGAGGCGCGTCCGAAATTAAAACACTGGTACTCGGGAATATAAGTGGACTGCTCCACCACAGCTTTATAATGCTGTTGGCATTATAAAAGGGTGGCGACCTATAGATAGCCCGGCGCTAATAGCCAAATAGTTGATGCGCCGATAAATTGAAAAAAAAAAAAAATCATTATTATCTATGGTTATTTTATCAAGGAAATTGATGCGGCAATTGGCAAAAGTACTCAAAAACAAATCAGGCAACGTCATATTACACAAACCAAATACAAAAACAACAGTGGCAAAGAGCATCGTTTAGCATTGCTGACAATAAACTACGACAAATTAGAAAAACAGTTTTAAGTAAACTATGAATTGGCCATCCTCAACACACTCACACACATCTTCAAATGCACAAGACGTACAAACATTTAGAAGGTGCAAAGCTTTCCGGAACAAGGACAACGAAAATTTCATTCTTTTGGCCGATGGAAGCCATTAAATGGACACGACATTCAAACACATTGAAAGTACTCATATAAATTTCAAAAAATACAAATAAAAAAAATAAAGCTTCTCTCATTTTTTTAAATTACTCTTTTATTTATTGTCAGTTTTAGTTTTATTCAATTTTTGCCGAAATTATTTTTATTTTGCACTTCATTTAAAGCAGTCATTTCTTTAAATGCTTTCAAATTTTTAAATAGCCTTTAATGAGGTCCAACCATAAAAATAAATAATAATAAATTGCATTTAGTAAGGATATTTGCCTGAAATATGAAGAACTGAGGAAAGAATGTATAAAAAGCCCCATCATAGCATTACACGGGCTAGTTTAAAAGTATAACTTTTCTTCAATTATTGACTCAAATTGAAAAAAAAAGTAACAAATGTCCAAATAATAAATTTATTTTCAAATACTTAACATTTATTTTATCAATTTCATTTCTTTGTTTATCTTATTTCTTAAATTTGTATATATACTCTCAATTATTATTACGAATAATTATTTATATCTTGTAGTTCTGTGAGCGGAGCAAGCCTGTTTTTATTGTGTACATAAATAAATAAATAAATAGTAAGGATATATTCGCTATACTTATTTCAAGTTTTACTAGTAATCAGAGTCTCTGACATGAGTTTTTTTTTTCTTTTATTCTGATCCTGAAACATTCGCTGAAAGGGGTTTATCACAAAAGCAGCCTGAGTATCTAGTACTTTGAAGCTGGCATACTTCCAGACGAGAACTCAATTCCCGTGAGATGTGATTCCATCGGCGTTATACGTCTTGGATATCTGCCTTCAACCTCTTATTCATCCTTTCAGACTTGTTTTTTCACAGGTCGTGGCGATATAAAGTTCACTTTATAAATCAATCTCGAAGTTCTTTTAAAAATTTGAAAGCATTTAAAGAAATGACTGCTTTAAATGAAGTGCAAAATAAAAATAATTTCGGCAAAAATTAAATAAAACTAAAACTGACAGTAAATAAAAGAGTAATTTAAAAAAAATGAGAGAAGCTTTATTTTTTTTTATTTGTACTTTTTGAAATTTATATGAGTACTTTCTATGGGCTTGAATGTCGTGTCCATTTAATGGCTTCCATCGGGCAAAAGAATGAATGGTCGTTGTCCTTGTTCCGGAAAGCTTTGCACCTTCTAAATGTTTGTACGTCTTGTGTAGTTGAAGATGTGTGTGAGTGTGTTGAGGATGGCCAATTCATAGTTTACTTAAAACTGTTTTTCTAATTTGTCGTAGTTTATTGTCAGTAATGCTAAACGATGCTCTTTGCCACTGTTGTTTTTGTATTTGGTTTGTGTAATATGATGTTGCCTGATTTGTTTTTGAGTACTTTTGCTAATTGCCGCATCAATTTCCTTGATAAAATCACCATAGATAATAATGATTTTTGGTAGTTTTTTTTTTTTCAATTTAACGGCGCATCAACTATTTCGCTATTAGCGCCGGACTATCTATTGGTCGCCACCCTTTTATAATGCCAACAGCACGTGGTCGGTCACCCATTTAGGTACTGACCACGCCCGACGTTGCTTAACTTCGGTGATCTACGGGAACCGGTGCATTCAACGTGGCTATGGCCGTTGGCTTTTTGGTAGTTGATACATGTGTCTGTATATGTCACAGGAGGACTAGATAGATAATAGAATGGGCGTGGAGTATATTTGTGGAGGCCATAGCCCCATGACAAATTGTTTAGTGATAGGAGGGTATGCCAATGGGGCCGGAACTAAGCCCTCTGGCCGGATCTTATAATTACCACTTGTTTAGTCCACTTGTCCCAATTTGATGAGTTACCTCATGCAATTGTGTTAAGGCCATTAGAGCTTATCTACAGGAAGGACGGACCACAGGCAATCCTAGAAACATACCTTAGGCCGATGACAATAATGAAATAAAGTTGTTCAATATTTTATTTCATTTTAGCTTAGATATGGAAATCTGCTTATTACGACGTAACAAACACACACACATATATTATGTGTGTGTTTGGTTCGGTGGTGGAGCAGTCCCCTTATATTCCCGAGTACCGGTGTTTTAATTTTGGACGCGCACTGAAGGTTTTATCCTCCAGGGTTCGAGTCGGAGACCGGTCCTACGTTTACCCGGCCTTTAATGGAATGGATGCAAAAGGGAATATCTTTTCGCCAGAACATATTACTGGCTTCAGTATCTCCCTAGTGTGCCGCATGATCAAGAATCAGATACTCAGAAGAATTTGATTCGGTGTTGAGTTTATAAATTATTACAAAAACGAAAAAAAAAAAAAAAATTTTCAGCAGACATTAGCAGCTTTGGTATGGTCTTACATTTTGTTAAATACCTAAAAAATCGTTGAGAAATCGTTGTATGTGGAAAGGAACTATTCAAAAATCTGAACATTGTCTTCAAGAAGAGATCCGTTGCAAAGTTCGATGATGCCACCTCTAGGACTGAGATGGCACTTAAACAGTGCTTTAAGTTTAAGGTGTGTTAATTTATAGCAGAATATATTAGAATATTATATATGTTTTTCACATTACATCATTGATTATCGTTTTAAGTTAAAGCAGCTCCTTTAACTCTGAATTTGTATAGTACCAAAAAAATGTACCAACTTCTCCTATCGTGTTTAGAGAAATATTTAAGAAGTAAAAGGGAGGGATTCGACAAAACAAATGTGGTTAGTTAAGAAGTTTCTTTTCATTGTTGTTCTCTGCCTAAAACATGATTAGAAGTAATTTAATTTACATTCGAGTACCTATGTTGTTAATTATTATTTCAAAATTGGGCTGAGTTGTATTTCTGCTTCGCCCTTTTGTAAATGAATACTATTAATTATCTTGAAAGGGATCATGAATATGTACGTCTACTTCGGAAGGGATGCTAGTGTCCATTCTGCATATATTCAGGTTGTAATATAATCCGTCATCTATTAAAATTCAGCGCTCATCCTGTAGAAATTATCATAAATGGAGGGAGTGGGGGAGGGGGAGGATAAATGGACGTAATACAAAAATATAAATTTCTAAAATTGTTTTTCATTTTGCCTTTTCACCCGATCTTAAAAATTTTGACTTAACCGGAACGTTCTAAAGCCTATATTAGTTTTAAGAAGTCTAACGTATTATTTTTTATAAATTTATGACGTTCGCTAGTACGGCGATTTTACTCCTCCGAGATATTTATGGTCTAATGAATCAGCATTGTGATCAAAATTTTTTTATACTACTTTTTATGCTACTATTATCTATTACTATTTTTCTTTTAATATTAAAATATTATCAATTGTATAAATGTATATAAAAACTACCAGTGACTCTTAGAGTTGTTTGTATTGGATGTCGTAACATTGCTTGTAAATATTATGACGTTTTAGAAGTTGACCTTCATCGCTTTATATTAGCCTAGTTCCACCATGTGTTTTCCTTGTCTGTATATATTAAATCCATATAATTATTTAAATGGTTGAATCAAGTTTATATATCCTTATGAGATAGAGGCTTGGCGAAGTACTTATTAAATTAATAAATGTATTCTAAATAAAAATAAGAAAATAGAATCAAGCTATATAGAAACAGGCAATAGAAATACTTTACTGTAGAAAGCGTTATAGACTATGGCCTAGATTTAATAAATTGTACAACTTGTAACTTACCTTGAATAATTATGTAACAGAAATTCTCAAGGGCAAATATCTAAATAAATTTAATTTATTAAACAGTGCGGTGCTAATGACCCTAGCAGTAGAAGCACCCATAAGCAAACAAAAAAAAAAAAAAAAAAAAATTAAACAGTGAGTGCAATAAACCTGTTTACATCATACTGCTGATCTAGCGATGAGAGCTTGAAAAACATAAAGCGTTGTTTCCATTGCTATTTTTTTTTGTTTGAGCTTTGAAATGTGTGAATTGTAGCTCATTTGATCTTATTGAATATTTTTAACCAGACAGTATATTTACTTTAATGGAACGCGAATAGTCAGTCGATGTCATGTCTCTAATCTTTACATGCAATTATGTAACTAACCTTATTCGAAGTTATTATGTCACCGCCAAAAGATAGTACATATTCGGAATTTATTTAATAGATTCTCCTTATAGCAACTCTTTAAAAATTGCATCCTTTAATCAGGTGAAATATATAGATACCCATAAGGATTTCTCTTTTAGTGGCTAGTGTTAAGTGTAGTGTTTCTTGGTATCGGCCAATGTCCCTGAAGTTCTTTGCTAGTTATTGTAACACATGCCTTTTCGTGTCTCCTCAATCCTCAATTAAGCTGCTATCCATGCGATATACATTGGGTATTTTGGAATTTCATTGCTCTTCTTTTCTACATGGATAATAGCCTGATATTCGCACTACAAATATTAATGCTAATTGGCAAACCGTAAATTCATACGTGTACAATAAAATGACTCCTTCATAAACCTCTCATATGACAATATGTGTTTGATGATGTGTCTCCTCGAGTGGGATTAAGATCCGATTACAACCTGCCCATGGAGTGCCCTCGGTATACAATAGGTCGTAGGGAAAAGAGGTAGTTCTTTTTAAATTGGCTGACAAAGGATCTCAAGTAGCTACGGGGCGAGTGCATTACTCTGGCCCGCATATAGGTTTACTCAACACTTGTACGGGTCCATTCTAGGCCATCTTATGTCTACACCTGCTCCTTAGGCATTATTTTTTTAGGCATCTCTCCCTTTTATCAGCTCAACGACCGAGTTTTGTTCCTATTCTTTACAATTTTTAAGCGTGTTCCTAACCCTTGTTGTAGGGTGGAAAGCATGCTTAATACCCACATTTTATGAAGAATATCTCTCTCTCTCTCTCTCTCTATATATATATATATATATATATATATAGCGCCAACGTTTCGGCTTGAAGGTATACAAGCCTTCTTCAGGGCTATGAAGGAGAGGGAGAACTGTCCCGTTTCATGTACGCTAGATTTCTGAGAGTAGGGGAAATCTAGCGTACATGAAACGGGACAGTTCTCCCTCTTCTCCATAGCCCTGAAGAAGGCTTGTATTCCAAGCCGAAACGTTGTCGCTAATAAAATAAATTTTAACTATAAAATGTGGTTTTATTGAATAAAAAAATAGACCGAAACCCCGACGATCAACACCTTCTACTTCCCAACGGTCGACCATATCTTTTCAATATAAATACACACACACACACACACACACACACACACACACACACACACACACACACACACACACACACACACACACACACACGCACTCACACATACATACATACAGTCGAGTCCCACTAATCCGAACTAATTGCTACCGTACCCTGTACGGATTAGGCTGAAATTTTTGTAATGCTATATATGATGTGCCAAGAATTGAATGTTAAAAAATGTTTTTGTTCCTTGCGTCAGAAGATCACTGAATTTATACACAAATCCTGCGTATGTGAGGAAATTCTAACTTGATTCAGTTTTTAGTATGACTGCATTTTGGTTTTTGAATTAGCTTACGAAATTTAAAAATTGCGAGTTTCTTAAAATTAAATAAAATATACGACATAACTTTAAAAATCTTGTCTTTACTTTTTTAGTTTAGAAATTTTATAAAAATAATTTTTTCCCTATATATGCTTAGAACGAACGGTCAAACAAACAGAACACCACAGGTAAAAACAGAACACCGTTTTTATTCGGAGAAATTCATGCGAAAAAATTGAGGCGTGTGTTTACTGACATTTTGACTTGGGAAATTAAATAAACCCCCTTTCTAGTTTTTTTTAATCCATTTTTTTTATACACGTGCCTTGCCAATAGAAATAAGCGACATTTCTCAAGCTCACTTAAAGCTAAAATTATGTTTTTCCTCCTATTCATTTTGTATAGAAATAACAAATGAGTACAAATATGAGCGCACCAAAGAAAAAGCAGCATTAAAACAAGATTCTTTCAAATATGTGATCCAGGTGTAATAATACATGATAAAATGTAGAGAGTGCATATCCATTTAGCAGAACATGCAACACAAGATTTTTTCCCACAGTCCATAGCGAGAAAGTCGCTTTCTACAGAGGAATCCTAAAGGCGTTTCAGACCTTGCAAGCCAATGTATAGTTTTCTCTTAGTTAATTTCAGTCCATAAAAAACCTGTTTCCGTTGTCAATTGTGTTTATGATTTTTCTATGTTTAAGACTTCTGTGACGTTTTGTTTTCTATTTATTTATTTAGTGCATTTTCTTGCTTCGTCGTTTCACAGGGCCTATAATATTTTGGCCAAATATCTTTTAGAAATTTGAACATTTTATTTCCATGATTTATGACTGTGCTGCGTAATTAAGTTGGGTACTTACAACAAATAGAAATTGGGAATGGCTTCGAATAAAAAGGTTATTTATGGGTTATCGAATGTGGCTGACATCCATTCTAGAGAAGATTACTTGGTGCTTGATTTTGGCTATTAAGAGCCATAGTTCTCATGGAAGAACTTTTCAAAAATGTCTTGACAGACAAACTTACACGAAAAAACCTTTTAAATACACGTAAATATTGTTCTTGAGAAAAGTAAATACTTACTATATTGTATACATTTTTATTTGTTTTAATTAATAAACTTGATTAACTGTAAAATTGAATGTATATATAATATTGTATATTTTTATATCTAATTGAGGGGATATGTATGCATGATTACAATTATGTAATTAAAAGTATAAGTATTCAATTGGGCGAATTTTCTTGAATCGAACAATGAAATAAAAAATAAAGTAATCCGTCTAAAATTATTGTGAGGTAATACATTTTGGCACATTTTAAAGTTTATGTTGGTATCAAAGAAATTAATTAGGCCTGGGGACGCTTTGAGTCCAACTCATTACCGACTAGTCACTAGAAGATAAAATATTCGAACTCAAATCCTCGAGAACTACTGAAGTAATCTCGTCTCATATGCATATGTGTGTGTGTGTGTGGCAGGGCGGTTTTAGCGACATGAGGCTTGGAGTAGTATATACTTATAACAAAAGTAAGGACGAGATAGTTCAGCAAAACGGTCCATGTGGAGTGTGGTGGTGTCAGATTCACAGAAACAATATGAAGAGGTGTTATGTGAAAATTAGCGAAAAACGATTCTGATTCCATTCTCTAGATGTGTTTCAGGTGGTCGTCATGTTTGTCTCATTCCCCCGAAAGTAAACTATAAAATCTTTGCAAGCAACAGGAATAATGTAATTTCTATTCACAAACCTCCAAAACTGGACCTTTGGAAATTAGTTCCCACCTGAACGGTTTTTATTATTATTCTTTTAAATTAAGTCATCTGCTTATAACAAATAAAAAGTCCGACTCGCAGGAACTGCGTCATCTTAGCGCGGTTCCAGTTTTTTTTTTTTTTTTTTTTTTTTTTTTTTTTTTTTTTTTTTTTTTTTTTTTTACGGCACATCTACATCTAGGTCATTAGCGCCGACATCCAGGGTGTAGCGAGGAATTTCACCAGCGAGCCGTGGGATGATAAAATTCCTGCCGGAGGTTGGGAATCGAACCCACCATCTCCCGCTTATGAATCCAAGGCGCTAGCCATTAGACCACGGGAGACCCCGGTTCCTGTTCATATCCCTATTCTCATTTGAAAAGCATAGAATAGAAACAGATAATATTTTCCTCGGCCTTTGTTCAAAGGGTTTTATGGCTGGCTATACCTGGGGTCAGGTCCGCAAGACCCTAGAATCCTCTTCTACCGATACTTCATTTCATACGTTTCAATGAATTGGAAAATATCAAATATTTTCACACATTCCTGTGTTCTTTTACTATAGTAATAATTCTACAGATAAAATCAATTAAAAAATAAAATAAAAAAACCAACAGCATAAAGGCAATTGAAAATATTCAAAAGACGTCAACGAATCTTTTTCTCTTGGCAAGCTATATTTCTAACAATGAATTGTTTTTCTTATTTTGCCTAATCTGTTTTATTGAAAAATACATTATCCAACAATAAGCAATTAAAAAATAACAAGGAATAAAAACAGACAAAAAGAACAGTTCGAATAAGCAAAATCAATTACTTTAATGTTTTAAGCACTTATTTCTCCGATTGACATCGCCTAATCAAAACTTTCATCAGAACCTTTTTTGTAGAGCATTTAGTAAGCTTTCTAATGGTATTCTTTCGTTTACCAAATTCTTAACCTTTTTCGAGATATTAAGGAAAATATACAAAGTTACCAAAACTTTTTATGTCTGTTAATAAAATATTTTATTCTAACCCTTCCTTAACTCCAAACGTAACCAAAATTTCAACATATTAGTTTTAATGAAAGTAGAACATGCAGAAAATGTTTCTACTGAATCCCATGATTCTAAGTACCCAAACCAAAAACGGTATTCAAAAACTATTTTTCCAATTTTCTCGAAAACGGTTAAAGCTATCGCCTTGAAAATGGTTTCATTCGTTTTCCTAGCCCAAGAAGCCTATAAAAAGAGTACTTACAAGGTTATGAACTCAAAAACGTAAGCGTTACGATTTTTTCTGCGCGAATTTCGCCCCAAACTCCATCTTCCAGTGGGCGGATTTTGCTGGTTAACGAACTTGACCTTTCATATTGGACGACTGATTTTTGTACCAAATTTCATCAAAATCGGACCATTCGTCTTCGAGCTAGAGAGCGAACAGACAAATATATATATATATATATATATATATATATATAAATATATACATATATATATATATACAAATTTGAACCACCGTTATTTTCGGTCTCTAGGGGTTCTGAAACGCGAAATTTTCTTGTCGGCACTTCCGGATTGTTTCATTGTATCAACCTTATAAGCGGGGTTCCTCCCTATGGGGGAGGGAGGAACCGCGCTAAAAAGTGACTGACTTCTTATGCCCTATGTGGCCTATGCCTTGCGTATAAATGCGCCCAAATTACAAACGGTCTTTACCAATTCTTTCTAACATTTAAAAAAAAAAAAAAATGAAAACTACCAGTATGCGTAACTATTTGATTACATGGTGTCTATTGCATATAAGCTGGGTTCCTGGAAGGTAGTTGTGTACACAAGAGCCTGCTGAAAAGGTAGCAGTCAGGTTTGGGAAGGGAATGTGCGACGCTATCTTTGTATAGAGCTAGTTTCACGGCAACCAACTAACAATGCCCTTCGTCTCTAGCTCCCCATCCCGTGAAGTAGTCCTTCTCTCAGGACTAGCTTTACATTATCCTAAAATCCCTCAAGACTTTTCAAAAACTTCATACAAACTAACAATGAAAATTTTAGCCATGTCCGTTATTTGGATTTATAAAATTGCAACTAATAAAATTATCATTAATAATTGTCTATTATAAGAAATTTCTATAAGAATAGAACGGTCTTCTAGAGCAGTGTTTCTCAATATTTTTTGGTATGTTGTCTACTTTAGGATGATTTGAATACCCAAACATTAGAGGCTACAAGAAATGAAGGAAAAGTTGGGATTTGGCTAAGAGAAAACTTCAGAAAAACTATTGCGATCGATTTGGTAAAAAAACTTAACGTGTTGTTTCTCACCTAATCATTAAGTGCTGAAGATGGCTGCCAGATGAGTTTACATTTAATACATACTATGTAGTGGTTGTTCTGCTTATTCTTACAATCAATTCTGACATAATAAAGGAATTTACAAATTAAAACATAATTATATTTATTCTCTACTAAGAAATTCCAATAATTTCTTTGTGTTCCATAAAAAGGCATTCGAAACTTGTTCGACTAATGTCTCTGGACTTGTTGAATTTTTTGTCGTAATCTCTTTCTGAAGAAACGTATTCTTAATCACAATATATTTTTAGGATTTTGATGTTGCGAGAGTTCCGGTGTTGAGTGATATTAATTTCCAATTAATTTTGAAGAATAAAATTGGAAAGTTTTTCAGTAAAAAGGATAGAAAATTAATATGAATCATGTAATTTGAAGTATTGTCGCTTTACAGTATTTTTTACTCAAGAATAGAATACTGCAATCTGTGTACGTGAATTCTTTGGAAAGTTTTATTATTTTTTTACTGTGAATTTCTCAACTTACATTCGGAATTTGTAAAATATTTATTTTGATTTAGATATTTAAAAGTGGTTCTCTGCATGTGTTTGGTTGGGCGGGGGTTTCTGAAATACGACAATAATACGTCGTTTGCGTTGATATGCCATTTGCTTTTCTGTTTTGACTGGAGTTTTTTGCCAGATTTTTTTTTCCCCTACAGAACAATTTTCTTTTCTATTAAACGGATTTTTTGCGTTCATATTAAATTGTAATGTGTCGCTTTCAGAATGTCAATCGTGAACTGCCATTGCAGGTATTGTGAGATCTCTCAGTCAACAGAAAAGAGCCCATTCTTTGTATATTATATGAGTGACGTGTTCACTAACCATTTCAACGTCAAACCTCCTGGCAGCTGCCCCAGAATCGCTCTTTTTCTCTTATTTCTTTAACGGTAAAATGTATTGCAGCTTCTTAAAATATCATATGATGTGAACAAGGAAAGCCTTAAAAAGAATTTCCCTCTTGTGAATATAAATATCTTTGTGTTTATGAATATATATATATTACGAATAATCGCCGAAAATAGTAAGTTCGTCGTAAGTGTCTTAATTAAGGATTTAATTATAATTGTCACTGTAAATCTCTTGAAATCTTGATTATATAAAACTTGAAAATGATATATAAAACTTCAGATAACTCACTAAAATTCACTTTGTGACAAATGATGTTTCAAGTTGCCTTTTTAGAGCAGATATTGTTACACGAAAATATAAATGCAGCCTATTTTTGTGTCCCTGGAACAACTCAAGTTTCAATACTAATGTGAAAAATATATTCTTAAAACCATCAAAAGTCTTTATTAATTGTGGGAATTATACCAAAAAACCTGTATCGCCTCAATAAATTAAATGTTTAACTCCAACTTTTTTATTTTATTATTTCGTTAGATTTATTACATACTTTGGCCAGCTGAGAATTTCGCTTATTACTCTCCCTGAATAATCGAATCTATATTGGACTTAAGATAATTATTATTATTTCAGATTACTACCGGTCTGAATATTCATGACTACCCTAAAGATTTCATGACACAACTAGTTTTAAATTATTATTTTAAGAATTTTCTATTTAGTATTCGCTCATTGATTTAAATTCATTAGTATTCCTGGATTTAAAAAGTCCTGCCAGGGAACAATAGGCTTGTATCTGGGCACGAATATACTGGACAACAGCTCGTGCGAAGCGTCATGACTGAAGTCTTCCTTTTCCTATTTTTTTACATATTTTATTATCTCTCGTTTGTACATTTTTGAATTATTCTGTCCACATCTTCTCCACAATAGTTGGACGAGTATTCTGGCTTATGAATTTGCGATATATCAGAATTTTATTTTCTATCTATCGCTCTAATCCCTTTGACCCTCAGAAATATTTTAAATTTCCCAATCGTCTGTGGGCGTTATGCCCGATAAAACCTCCATTGAGATTAGTGATAAAAGCAACCGGCCGTATTGGCTGAAACGATGAAATTAAAGGTATATATATCCCAAAGTAATTGAATTAAATTACACATACTCCCCGTTTTCCTGTTTTTTATGCTTCGTTTGGCGTTCGGGGACTAATTATTTTAGAATCGATAATTTTCTGCGTGAAAGCTTTATGTTTTAAGCTTTATTTCGGTAAATAGTACTAAAGTGCTCCCGCAATAATCCTCTCAATATTTGTGTATCTGTAATCAGCTTCTTCTCGAATACAGACACATATAAATGAGAAAAACTCGGAAACTCTGTTTATTAACATTTTTCAGTGAGACAGCTAGGATAAATATAAAACATCTTACTGCCTTAGATTTCACATTCCTCTATCCTTGTCTATCTTTCTCACTGATTTCAAAGAATACACAGTTAGTAGTCTAGAAATGCCTGGGAGAGAAAAGTCAGATTTTCAGAAAAATATATATTTCGAACGTTTGAATCTGTATGTGGCCTCGTTTTTTTTTTGTGCTCACCGTTCATAAAAAGTTTTTTTTAATAGACAAATTGATCAGTGGTATATAGAACTTCGTTGAGAGTAAGTTAAGAAACAAATAATACGACAAAGGCTCCAAGTTAAAACATGGAACAGATAGAAGTACAGAAGTATTTTGTAAATATTTTTTATAATTAACAGATCTTGAGCTCTAGTATCAGTCTTATGTGGGTGACATTAAGACCACATTCTGTTCCGATTGCAGATTTTTAAAATAAAGTGTTGTAAATAGCAAACGTCGTGCCGACCTTTTAGTGTCCCAAACCTTACTCTCAAAGTTGATAATTTTCAGAATAATTATCTTCTATTTGTTTAGAATATAATAAATAACACTGAGCAAGTAAGTGTGAAAATTGAAACCTTCCTTCAGGCGAAAATATAAATATGCCGTTACTGCTGTTGTTTTTAATATTTATTAATTGAATGAATTGTTTATTAACTAAGATTATAAGGGGAAAATATTGTATGAAAAAAAGAAGATTTTTTCAGAAGAGGTCGTTAACGGTGGTGATTAACCAATGTGCAAATAGACGAGTTTCACTCATGATATTTAATCATACTACATTTTAACATATGAATTCGTTTTTAGCACTTTCCTCCGAAGGAAAGTAGCTATTGTGTTGCACTCATGACGGAATTTTTGAAAAATTTCTTCGAATCTTTATCGATCCTACCTAGTAGACACCAAAAATGACCCAGTTAAAATGTATATGTATATATATATATATATATATATATATATATATATATATATATATATATATATAAAATGTCCTATGTAAATTGAAATCTCAAAGGGAAGCAAGATCGTAGATGCCACCAAAGAAAACTGATAGTATCATAAGCGGGAATTATTCCATTTAAGCACTAATTTCTCCTAATGAGTTCGCTCTGTTAAATCTGACATCAGAAATGTATTTTTTGGAAACTTAATAAGCTTTCCACTAGGTGCTATACATTTACTACGATTTTCTTCCCGGTTTCCAAAAATATAGGAATATGTTTATGATGGAACGCCCCAACTATTTCCTTACTAATAAAAAAAGTTTTTGTGAGGAGATAGTTGACCGTTGGTCATGTGAAAAAAGGATTTCGGTTTGTTCGACCTGTTGCAATGCTAAATAATTACTTTTATTTACGCAGTTTCTGGAAGACCGACGTTGAATTTCTTTGATTTAAACATTTGACTACTGTCGATTTGTAAATATCGAAGCCGACAGGAGATTGGAATGAAGGAGCCCGGTGTAACTGGCCGGCGTTAGTATAATGGAATCTGGTAGAAGGAAGTATAGGAGGGGCTAATTTCCGACCTAACCGGTTTCTAGGGTTACTATCCTAGGCTAAAGGTAACATGTGGGATTTTCTTTTCCAAGTCTTCTTCTGAGTCCAAAATTGCAAACGTTATATATATATATATATATATATATATATATATATATATATATATATATGTGTGTATATTTATTTATTTACCTGATTCCTATAAATCTTATCACCAGAAGAGGTACAGGAAGCGTGGATAGAATTTATGCTACTAATGTGTGGAAAGAAGTCTGTTAAATAAAATATGAAATTAATGTAATTTTATTTAGGTATTTAAAATTCAAGTAATTATTTACTTTTATTTTTTCACATTGAATATTCCCGATGAGACGCATGAATGGTTTCCTAAAGGAAGATGCTAATAAGCCTGCTAAAACTTTTCTCATTAAGGATTCTTCTTATTGAGTTGTCTTTAATACCGAAAAGCCCCACTGCCGTATTTACGTTTCTGCTAATGATGAATATAATAATTCTATCTTCTGTTGTGGGATTGTTTATATTTAGTGACATTATGATGTTGATATTATACTATTGTTAGTTTTTAGTGGGCTAATATATTGCGCTTCGCACTGCTCCCTTGAAAACATAGGATTTCCACTTCTCTGTATATAAATATATAAAGCTGATAGAAAATTACAATGATACTGAATTTCCAACCCGAGTAACGAGTATACATGTTATATTCTTCGTAGAGCCAGGAGGATTAAAAAAAGATTAGAAAAGGCAAGAATGAAGAGTTGGGTGTTCTGAAAACATAGAAATTAAAGATTATAAATGTATCACTACCACCGGTGATGACAGTAGCCGTGGAAACAAAAACCCAGGGAGGAACTTAAAAAATAAAAACAAAAAACAAGTGTGTAGACCTATAATCTTACGTGAATTTTGTCAACAATCCAAAAGGAAACAATAATGGATCAATAATTATGGTTACATTTTGAAATGTGTCAATTTTAATCTGTGCGAAACTCTTGGAAAACAATAATTTAGGTGGTGTTTTTCAATTTTAAGTGATATATTGAAGGGATTTATTGTTATTAAGATGGACTGCTAAAACAGAGCATCGAAAAATAAATGGGTATACAAGAAATCACCTTCCTATGGAGATGTATTCACTTTTCATGATATGGGTGTCACTTACAGATGTGGTGATACCCAGCGAGTCTACGATAATGGACTGAAAACCTGGAGCTTGAGTACAGACAAATTTTCTTTATCGAAAACTTCGACCAATCTGCTTTAGTCTTTGGAATTGCTCCTCTTTCCCCGAACCAAATACCTATTACTTCGAAATCTCTTTCTTATATTTCTATGGATTTCTCTTTTAGATAAGGAAGGCATTATTCCATAGATTGCCTTTTTTTCGTGGTCTTCTTTTGAGCAGAGTTGGGCAAACGTTAGCGCGCGCTAATATCTAATACCTTCCCGCTAATTTAGTGGTACTGATAAGAGCCTGCGCTAACGTTTAGCGCATAGCGACGTCAGTGCGCTAATCGCTAATTCACCTATAATGTTTAAATATCTTTGTAGCTAACTAGAAGGAATATTGAAGGTGGAATAAAAAAAGGATATTGGAAGTGTGATTCCTTAGGATATTGAAGGTCGTATTAGGAAGTATATAGGAGGTGGTATTAGGAAGGATGTAAAAGGTCGTTTTAGGAAGGATATACAAGGTGGCATTAGGAAGGATATAGAAGGTGGTAATAGGAAGGGAATAGAAGGTGGTATTAGAAAGGATATTAAAGGCGGTATTTGGAAGTATATTGGAGGTGGTATTAGGAAGGATATACAAGGTGGTATTAGGAAGGATATAGAAGGTCGTTTTAGGAAGGATATACAAGGAGGCATTAGGAAGTATATAAAAGGTGGTATTAGGAAGGGTATAGAATATGGTATTAGAAAGAATATTAAATGCGGTATTAGGAAGGATATTGGAGGTGGCATTAGGAAGGATATTGGAGGTCCATTAGGAAGAATATTGGAAATGGTATCAGAAAGGGTAAAAAAGGTGGTATTAGGAAGGATATTAAAGGCGGGTTTAGGAAGGATATTGGAGGTGGTATTAGAAAGTGTATAGAAGGTGATATTAGGAAGGATATACAAGGTGGCATTAGGAAGGATATTAAAGGCGGTATTTGGAAGGATAATGAAGGCCGTATTAGGAAGGGTATAGAAGGTGGTATAAGGAAGGTTATTGGAGGTGGTATTAGGGAGGATATAGGAGGTGGTATTAACAAGGGTATTGGAGGTGGTATTAGGGAGGATATAGGAGGTGGTATTAGCAAGGGTATTGGAGGTGGTATTAGGAAGGATATACAAGGTGGCATTAGGAAGGATATAGAAGGTGGTTTTAGGAAGGGTATAGAAGGTGGTATTAGGAAGGGTATAGAAGGTTGTATTAGGAAGGATATTAAAGGCGGTATTTGGAAGGATTTTGGAGGTGGTTTTAGGAAGGATATAGAAGGTGGTATTAGGAAGGGTATTGGAGGTGGCATTAGGAAGAGTATAGAAGATGGTATTATGAAGGGTATAGAAGGTGGTATTAGAAAGGATATTAAAGGCGGTATTAGGAAGGAAATAGAAGGCGGTATTAGGGAGTATATAGAAGGTGGCAATAGCAAGTATATTGAAGGTCGTAATAGGAAGGATATAGAAGGTGATATTAAGAAGTATAATGAAGGTCGTATTAGGAAGGGTTATAGAAGGTGGTATACGGAAGGTTATTGGAGGTGGTATTAGGAAGAATGTAGAAGGTGGTATTAGGAAGTGTATTGGAGGTGGTATTAAGAAGGATATACAAGTTGGCAATAGGAAGGATATAGAAGGTGGTATTAGGAAGGGTATAGAAGGTTGTATTAGGAACGGTATACAAGGTGGTATTAGGAAGGATATTAGCTATTACCGCCTCCAATATCCTTCCTAATACCGCCTTCAATATCCTTCCAATACCGACCTCCAATATACTTCCTAATACCGCCTTTAATATCCTTCCTAATACCACCTTTTATACCCTTCCTGATACCATCTCCATTATCCTTCCTAATACCACCTCCAATAACCTTCCTAATATCACCTTCTATGTCCTTCCTAATACCACCTCCAATATCCTCTCTAATACCGCCATTAATATCCTTTCTAATACCACCTTATATATCCTTCCTAATACCACCTTCTATATCCTTCCTAATACGACCTCCAATATCCTTCCTAATATCAGCTTTTATATTCTTCATAATACTACTTCCAATATCCGTCCTTATGCCACCTTCTATATCCTTCCTAATACGAACTTCGATATACTTCTTAATATCAGCTTTTATATCCTTGCTATTACGACCTTCAATATCCTTCCTTTTTCCACCTTCTATATACTCCCTAATACCGCCTTCTACTCCCTTCCTAATACCGCCTTTAATATCCTTCCTAATACCACCTTCTATACCCTTCCTAATACCACCTTCTATACCCTTCTTAATGCCACCTTGTATATCCTTCCTAATACCACCTCCAATACCTTTCCTAATACCGCCTTTAATATCCTTCTTAATACCGCCTTTAATATCCTTCCTAATATCACCTTCTATACACTTCCTAATACCACCTCCTATACCCTTCCTAAGGTCACCTTCTATATCCTTCCTAATACCACCTCCAATATCCTTCCTAAACCCGCCTTTAATATCCTTCCTAATACCACCTTCTTTACCATTTCCAATATTCTTCCTAATGTACCTCCAATATCCTTCCTAATGCCACCTCCAATATCCTTCCTAATACCGCCTTTAATATCCTTCCTAATGCCACCTTGTATATCCTTCCTAATACCACCTCCAATAAACTTCCAAATACCGCCTTTAATATCCTTCATAATACCACCTTCTATACCCGTCCTAATACCACCTCCTATACCCTTCTTAATGCCACCTTGTATATCCTTCCTAATACCACCTCCAATACCCTTCCTAATACCGCCTTTAATATCCTTCTTAATACCGCCTTTAATATCCTTCCTAATATCACCTTCTATACACTTCCTAATACCACCTCCAATACCCTTCCTAAGACCACCTTCTATATCCTTCCTAATACCACCTCCAATATCCTTCCTAAACCCGCCTTTAATATCCTTCCTAATACCACCTTCTTTACCCTTTCTGATACCATTTCCAATATTCTTCCTAATGTACCTCCAATATCCTTCCTAATGCCACCTCCAATATCCTTCCTAATACCGCCTTTAATATCCTTCCTAATGCCACCTTGTATATCCTTCCTAATACCACCTCCAATATACTTCCAAATACCGCCTTTAATATCCTTTCTAATACCACCTTCTATACCCTTCCTATTACCACCTTCTATATCCTTCCTAATGCCACCTTGTATATCCTTCCTAAAACGACCTTTTACATCCTTCCTAATACCACCTTGTATATCCGTCCTAATACCACCTCCTATATACTTCCTAATACGACCTTCAATATCCTAAGTAATCACACTTTCAATATCCTTTTTTTATTCCACCTTCAATATTCCTCCTAGTTAGCTACAAAGATATTTAAACATTATAGGTGAATTAGCGATTAGCGCACTGACGTCGCTATGCGCTAATCGTTAGCGCAGGCTCTTATCAGTACCGCTAAATTAGCGGGAAGGTATTAGATAGCGCGCGCTAACGTTTGCCCAACTCTGCTTTTGAGGCTTGGTCGAGATCATTACATCGCATCCCACTGTAAGGTCCACCATAAAGACTTCTGCTTTTCTTAAGATCCTCACGTATACCTAGGGAAACCTTGAAAATGGTATATAGTATTGATCTTCACTACGATCTACTGGCTGGTGTATAATATACATTTACGGATGTATAGACTCCCCTTATTGGTCAGCAGCAGATTTGCAAGGATTCTAAGTAAGATGATACAAGATAGCACCACAAGCTGAAGCTCTAACCACATTGTTCTTACTCCCCGACCCTTATATAGCCTAGGCATTTATGTAAGTATGTCAACTATTACATTGTTCCATTGTAGCACTCAATATGTCGTTAGCCTCATATTATTGTTCTAAAAAGTGACGTAATTTGCTGATGAATAAGATGCTCAGGGGAGCAAGTTCATTGTTTTGTGTATTACATAATGGCGAACCTTGGTTAGTAAGGAATAAAATAATGGATTACATTAGATTTTTTTACGGCCTTTAAAGCATGCATAAACCTTTTCTATGACATCAATACGTTGTAGGCTAATGAAGAAGGTGTTTCATATTTTTTTTTTTTTGTTTATTACAATATCTAACATGTTTCAATAAGTATTACCTCTAGTCTGAAATAATCCGAGGATAGACCTGTCCGAAAAATATTTATCATTTATAAAAGGTAATAATTTACCACGTCATGGGAGGCTTTTTAAATGTATCAAAATATGTATTCTGTGAGATAAATTCCTTATAATTTAGTTTAGTGCTTCTGGAGGAACTATATGGAACTGGAATACCTTGGATTCTATTACAAGGTCTTCCCAAGCTTGTAATGTAGAGCTTCTCAGGCTGAGTTAATTAATTAATGTCGTATAGGGAAGCTCCTGTTTGTATGAAATGTTCTCATAGATCTGCCTTGTATACTGATCCCGACCCATAACATTCCAGATATCAAATACCATACTCCTGACATCATATTCTGTTACTTATTTAGTATATTTTTTTTTTTTTTTTGGCACAAACAAAAAAAAAAAGCCATTTAGCTTACATTGATGAAAGAATGTTTGAAAAATATTTTCGAATTAACATTCTTGCTAATCAAAATAATCCTCTTTATTGTATTGACTCCCTTTGATCTTGTGGTCTGTTACGGAACTGATTCATATGTAAAAATCAGTCCGTTAGAGATGCAGTTACTGTAGAGGCATCTGTTTCTTGAACATAAGGCACGCTATGCTGATAATAATTATCAGATGGGTAGAATTAAAGATGGGCAGTGAACCTTACAAATTATTTTTCATTGACCAATGTACTGCAGCGTTCATACTTCATATACTTCCTTGGCTTCAGCCATAATACTGTAATTTCACAATTTTAAGTAATATTAGATATAAATTATCACAAATTATTGTATTATATTATGTAAGGTATGACATTATATTAATATTGCCTAATAATTTAATACAATATGCCACACAAAAAACCTATATATGTGTATATATATATCTGTCTATTTGCGGTCTAGCAGCCTCTAATATATTTCGATTTCGATGAAATTTGGTACATAAATACTTTGGCCAAAACAAAAAGTCAAGTTTGTGAACCTTTAAAATCGCCTCGAAATTCGCTTGGTTTGCGTTTTTTTCAGATTTGCGGGTACACTTTTGTATAGATAATGTAAAAAACAACATCCCGACTATATCTACCTTCCTAATAAACATACGACTTGTGTTAGTATTGAAACCGAGATTTACATAACAACATTGCGAGTTCAGCTTAGTACGGCATATCTCTAATTGATATCTATGTTTTATGGGTACAACTGTGGAGTTGAGGAAAGAGTAAATAATGCCCACAGCGTTGGAATTCAAGAATTGACTATTTACAAAGTTATGTATTACAAATCAAGGATACGGTCAAGTTTTATTTTCTGAAGCAATAATCGTGATATGGCGTATAATGGATAAATAAGTTACTTTGAAACTGTAAGGTTTCTGTGTTAGATATATTGAAACTACTTTTATTCCTTTATGAATAAAACCTATGGAAAAGAATCTTCTTCCATTTGTTCCAAAGATATACTGCTCATTGTCATGGCCACCAGGAACTTTTATGTCATGATTACAACATCAGATTTATGACTTTGAAGACAACTATTGACAATGGAGGGCGTAGGAAGACTGCAATTAAAGCCATTCTTTTGTTTACTTTGGCAGCTCCTCCTAGTTGGTCTCCTTGAATTGTTAATTCCGATTGTGGTGGTTTGAATATTCAAGAGTTGGTCTACACAAGAATATAGCCTTCTCCTGCTCCGTACATATCCACTCCTTATTGGTTTCTACGACCTTAAGGCATTTCATTGCTTTATCATTCATTTAAAGTTATCCTAAATATGTTGGTGATTAATAACGTCTGTCACGGAGGAACTGCATAAGAAAGCATACTCTTCATAGGAAAGGTAGTGTTCGCTGCATTCATAAATAATTTGCTTAAAATAATCTATACAAATAAAAACAATACATATTTATTTTTTTTAAATTATAGGTGTTTAAAAAAGATAGGTACATAAATAGTAATGTGCAGCTCACTCTATTCAGAAACCGAATAGAGCTGTTCAGCGCTTCTAGTGGTAGCAGTAAAAACTAATGCCAAATGCTATTAATGGCGTCTTAATTTAATTTGAAGATACTACGGAATAAACCTCGACTTCTAATGAGCCTATTTAGTTTATTTTTTGAACAGATCAGTCACGAAGTATTCGGAGTTTCGTTACAAAACAACGGAAATGGCGACCAGTATGGGTAAATTTATAATTTTACCGTAGTAAACCCCTTTAAATGGACCGTTTTTGGTAGTTAATGAATTCCCAGACGATCGTTTTCGGATATATATATATATATATATATATATATATATATATATATATATATATATATATATATATATATATATATTGATGACTATGAAGATTTGAAGACATTTTTCAGAAAATGTTCTACAGCTATATTTCTTTGGAAAGTGCTAACAGCTGTTTCGCAAGAGCTACTCAGCTCCTATATTCCTCAGCACGTCAACGTGTACAATAAATTTGAGTTTCCTCAACTATATTTTTTATAACCATCAGGTTAATAAATGAGCATGATGGCATAAATAGACAAGAAAGAATTATTATTTAATAATTTTTTCCGATTTAAATGTGTTAACAGGAAACATCCTTGGCTGTTATGAGATTGCACACCCGCGTTCTTCGTCGTGAATGCTTATATCGTCGATACAAAAGCAAACTAACGAATATGAAAATTCGTATTCATTATTCGTATGAAAACCACTTTTCAGAGTGGAAAAGTATTTATTCATAACTTTTTTTTTGGACGGTCAAATATTCGGCAGATTTGACCTTTTGATAGTGGAATATTGTCCCTTTAATAGAGTGAAATCAGATTCAAGAATTTGCCGCACGTAAGTCCAGCAGAAATTAGTATAGATTGACAATGAAAGATGCATTTTTTCATATTCGTTAGTTTTCTTTTGTATCGACGATATGTGTCCAGCGAGGTTTTTTTTTTTATTGTTCCTCAGAAGGAAAGGTTGAGGGCTTTAAGATGGCCTATTTCTGTCCTTTTAGCGACACGTGTGAAAGGACAGTTTCCAGGGAGTCGAATTGGATCTTGGAAGCAGGACTTGCCTGATCCGTGAACACCCGTCCGATATGAAATATTGCTCTCCTACTGTCCATTCCTATCACGTCTCTTCCTTGATCTTCCCCTCTCAGGTTGTCCCAACACCCAGGGGGAAACCATTATTTTTTACCCCTGATATCTTTAAAGGTAGTCGACATTCGATTAATCCTGTCCTGAGAAAAATATCTTTCTCTTATTATCTGCAATATTTCTGGATATATTGTACGAATAGTTTTTAATGGTAAAATTAAATTATCTGAGGTATGCACTAATGGGCAGGGTTGGGCGCACATGTATGCAATTAATTGCCATTAATGTCTTTAGAAATGAAACACATGTTCCAGTCGGCCGGGTTCATAATCTTCACTGAAGTACATGCTTTATGGACACGCATCGTACACTTGGTGGTCCGTAGCTGACAAACGAGACTGCTGTCTTGGCAGTAAGCGAGTGCCAGAGCCTTCCTTTGAGATTATTTAACTTCATTCTAAAGCCACCACTGAAGCATATACCATACCATATGGCATGTTGAATTTAGCACCATTTTATAGATATTAAATCCTTGCAGATCTTTGTAGCAGGGTGATCTTTTTAAGCATATAATGTAAATAAAAAAACTGTTTGAATAAAGAGAATAACTTTTTTAAAAACAAGAAATGCTGAAAAAAGTCAGTTTCTAGTTAAGTGGGTAGGCAATAGATTACACACGTGTCAAATCAGCAGCTATATTAACAGATAATATACTTCTTTTTTTTTTCTTTTTTTTTTTTTTTTTTTGTAATTTCTTTATTCAATAAATATAAATATTACAATTGTAATTCAGTTACAATATAGTGTTCCTCTAGACCACATAACTTCGAAATTATTTATTATATATGAACTTAGATATTATACATTTAATGTACAGTAATTGTAATGCGAGAGGAAAAATAGCCTGGATTCTTCTCGCTATCTTATAGACTTTCTAATGATAACAATAAGTAGGGCTTATTGTTTACAGCTTTATGTCTTAATCCAGTCTGTGTTTGTCTTTATTGGTAGGATGGGGTCTAGTGTCTTTATTTTAGTAAGATGTGTATAGTCCTCTTGTGTATGTATCTACAACAGAGTTCCGTATTGATTAAAAAAAAAAAAAAATTAAAAATGCGGTTTTTATTTGACAACGTTTCGTTTTAATTTTATAGACTTCGTCAGGGGTATGTGTAGAGCAAAAACTCTAAGCAATGAAAGTTGCTACAACACTCATAGAAATGTGATGTATATTAATATGAGAGCAGCTCCAAATTCAGAAAATTACCCCCTTTTCCTTATAAACCTGATAAATGCTTGGAAATAACCTCAGTGAAATATCCTTTCAGAATTATATGCTCTTAATGGGTCGTGTGATGTAACAAAAAAAATATTAAATATACCACGGAATCAACGACAGCCAAGAAATCAAATTGTGTTACATTACATCATAATGCCTATTTAACCTTTAAAATAAGAACTAAACAAAAACGATCACTGGTTATAGTTGTTTATTAGAAAAAATAAGTTTATATCTACGTTTTAACGAGTAATATTATTTTTACTAATTAGTCGATAGTAGACGTTTTTTATGAATCTTGCGAGTAAAACCTTAATTGAAACATTCCATCAATAGATTTGAAAAAATGTTATTCTGATTGTATATACACCTTATTTTGTCGATTAGATGAGACATAGGCCAGAGACTAAAATAGAAATGATGGATGCTCGAGCAATTACAACCCACTCAGCAGCTTCTCGACCACTTATCACTAATTAAAAATATATAAATGTTTAATGATTCTTTATTTCTCAAGTGTTGTCTTAGTCCTCTACAGATGATTTTAATTATTTTAAATTTTCCGTGGATCTTGTAGTTCGGTGATAAAATGAAAATGTATTGGTTCCTGTCTCATTCAGGAAAATGAAGGGGTCCAATGAGGAAAAAGAAAAATTTGCACTGCCGATTTTGAGCCACTATTGTTGTCTGGAGTATGCAGGTAATGGTTATTACTTTCGGTATGTGCTGAAATGCAGACGAGGTCCTTGCAATATCGCTATACAAACACTACCGTAACTACTTCTCAGTAAATGTGCTGAAATGCAGACGAGGTCCGTGCAATATCTCTATACAAACACTACCGTAACTACTTCTCAGTAAATGTGCTGAAATGCAGACGAGGTCCGTGCAATATCTCTATACAAACACAATACCGTAACTACTTCTCAGTAAATGAAAACTAAACTTGTATAAAATATAACATCGCTTGATTATTCTATTTTTATGGGATATACATACCAATAATAGTTTGGCTGAAAACGATGATCAATTTTATTTTAATTTATACGTAAAGTTAAGTTTGCCGTGCGCTTTAAGCGTATAACAACTACTGAGCACTCATGATGATTGTTATATATTAAGTTTTTGATGCACAAAAATTATTTATTTATTTCTTGTGAGCTCCGCAACAGTGGCGACGAGCTCGTTGGGACGACAGAAGAAAAGTCCGTTAAATATCAGTCAGTTTGTTTAATAAAATAAAATTAAATATAAAGAAAAAAACAAAGTGAAAAACAAGATGGTGATTTTAAATAAAACCAAAATAAAATATTACTTATAGTTATACCTTTAAATATTAAGTCTACTGCTTTTAAGTGTGAACAAAAATTAACTTTAATTTTATTGAATTTTAATCAACTTCTTTCTCCATAAATGACATCGTCACAAGGTTATCCAAAACTCTGAATCCTTACTCTCTGGTTTAATATTAGCCTAATTAGTCTTCTTTTAATTTTATTTTTATGATATTTTGAAAGTATCAGAAGTCTTAGTAACGAAAACATACTTTTATTTTGTAATGATAGCCGGCGATGTAGGGACTGCCATACCGTAAGGATTCAAATTCGAACCAAAAATTTGCCAATAATAACTCATATTTTTATTTTTTATTTACTCTTATTGCTGAATCCCTAGAGTCTTTACCATGATCTTTTTTATTTCGTTGGGTGCTATATGTATGTATGTATATATATATATATATATATATATATATATATATATATATATATATATATATATATATTTATTTTAAACCACAGAACGAGAGTGATTTATCCGTAACTACGCAGTATTCTGCTCTCCCTCCAAATTTTTTTTAAAAGCTTCTATGAAAGATGAAATTCTAGAAATAATTTATATGCAGATTCAAACCCTCTAACTCGCTATTAATTTTTTGTAGAGATAAAAGAGAGCTTAACATCGCTTCAAACCCCTGAAGTAGATTCAAGCGTTGCAAAGCTCTCTTCAATATTCTAAAAAATGCTCTGCCGGTAGCTTGACAGACAGTTTGCGTTTCCTTATCTCATTCTCTCTCTCTCTGTTTTCATGTTTAGCTCAAAAGTGAAATGTACATAAATTATTCTCGCTACTTGTCATATGAACATACAACGCAGCTACCTAGGCTTGGTAAACAATTAGAAATAGCGCGTTTCCTAAGGGAAATATTCTACAGAACAGAGGAATTCTTAAAACCTCTAATCTTAAAGATATAACACTGTAATATTGTTTAACATTTCGGTCATAATTATTGAAAAGGAGTTCTATTAAATCTGGTGAAACATTAAACAATAAATAATTTTATTAATAAATATGATTTATTAATTAATGCTTTACAAGTTTCACACCATTTGAGTTCTAATCAGAGGCGTTTCACGTGACCCTGATACCGGAAGGTTTACTTGTCTACTGTGGCTATAAATCATTTTTATTTTATTTTTTAAAATTTATTTGTGATCATCCGGAACAATGGCGGTTCGCCCAATACAATTATTACATTTACTTATACAATTAAAATTATACCTTATATCTTCTTCTGCAATTAAGAATTTGGATTATTAAACTTTCAAACATTTCATACTAAATGAAGTTTATATTGTAGTTATTATTCTCAAAAACAATATTTACATGTACCTATTCAAGAATTCTATTTTATAGTTTCTTGTATATATTTTTATTAGGTAAATATTCAAATATTTTGTCTAAGTGTAGTCTACCTTGAGTCAGTAAGTCATGCATGTCTTGTGGGATGTCCAAGTAATCCCTGTCCTTGCAGTCTGTCAGGATGTGTTTGATAGTTAGTTGCATGTTCCAAATTATGTTCAAGGTTATCATCATAATTCTTTGTTATGTTTATTTTTGTTTTATTTTTTTATTTTTATTTTTTAATGGCGCATCTACATCTAGGTCATTAGCGCCGACATCCAGGGTGCAGCGAGGAATTTTACCAGCGAGCCGTGGGATGATAAAATTCCTGCCGGAGGTTGGGAATCGAACCCACCATCTCCCGCTTATGAATCCAAGGCGCTAGCCATTAGACCACGGGAGACCCCCATAATTCTTTGTATTTAAAATATTATCAAAATTCGTTTAATATTACTTTTTTTTAAAAAAAGTATTTTTCCAATTAATATAAAAACCTTTTTAACAAACTAAAATGAATTTTCGCATGATTGATAAGTATGCTGTATGTATAGTGCCCCAAAACATTTGGACATCAAACATTATTTATTTTTAAATAAAGAATTTCTCTCTCTCTCTCTCTCTCTCTCTCTCTCTCTCTCTCTATATATATATATATATATATATATATATATATATATATATATATATATATATAAAATATTTTCTGAAGACAGAGAGAAGTAAATCCTACTGTAATGGATGTTTAGGATAGGGCATTAGATGAAGAAGAAGCCTGGAAGTAATGTATTCATACCGTCCTCTAGTTTTAAGGAAAGGCTTGGCTTCTCTTAGAAATCCCCTGGTCTTGGTACCCAATTTAGGACCAGCGAAAGTAATAGCTCTTTCGGATTCTATTCAGAAGTCTCAGACCGTTACTCACCTGCTTCCCTTTACACTGTCTGAGCACGGGCAAATATCTTACAAAGCCATCAAAAGCAGCTTGAGGCCGTTAGTTTAAGCGGTTCTAGTTTCAAAACTCGGTCTTGTTCGGGTTTTAGTCTATACTAAAAGACAATGCCAGACTCCTAATCGATAAGACTAAAAGGAAAACAAGATAAAGTATCTTTCGATTAGGATTTTTGATGTCTGAATCTCACATACTGAAATAGTCCAGTCAAATTAGGTAAGAGTGTAGTGTTGCTGAACAAACATCGGTGGGGGTCTCGAAACGGTTTTATTTTTCATATGGGCCTCACACTAATAATCTAATGTTTGTCCCAATTTCTGAGTTCAGCTAGAGCCATACTTTGGGGAAAGCCTATATATTTCGGGACTTTTCGGCTGTTTTATATGAAAATGAGTTTTATTGTTAGCCAACGTTTCGGCTTGAAATTGAAGCCTTCATCAGGGCGATGAGAAGACGGAGAACTATGCTTCATCTATGCATATGCGGGATCATTTCTCGGACTAACATTGAAAATGCGTATCCGCGATAGTTCTCTCTCTTCAACATCTACAATAAGTAACGTTGGCTAACAATAAAACTCATTTTAGCACTTTCCTCCGAAGGAAAGTAGCTATTGAGGTTGGACTCATGACGGAATTTTTAAAAAATTTCTTCAAATCTTTATCGATCCTACCTAGTAGACACCGAAAATGACCCCCGTTAAAATTTTTATATATATATATATATATATATATATATATATATATATATATATATATATGTGTCTGTTAACACGATAGCGGCCAGAGTTTTTGTTTTTTCGTCACGAAACTTGGTATATAGCATTCAATTAGCAAACGATTGAACGAGTTCGTTAACCACCAAAGTCGGTCCACCGGAAGGGGGGGTTTACCCCGAACCCAAAACACTAATTTGACTATGTCAGCCGTAATATTTGTTATATTTCAACGAAACTTGGCATTCGTAGTGGTAATATAGAGAGAAAAGTGAGATATAAAAATGAACTAAATTGGTTCATTAGAAGGGGGGGGGGGTTTACTCCGGACCCACAATACCAATTCGCCACTACCAGCCGTGAGTTTTGGTACATTTCGACGAAACTCGTTATTCGTAGTGGTAATCCACAGGTAAATATGTGTTGTAAAACTAAACTAAATCGGTTCATTAGGAGGGGGGGTTTACTCCGGACACACAATACCAATTCGCCACTACCAGCCGTGATTTTTGGTATATTTCGACGAAACTCGGTATTCGTAGTGGTAATCTACAGGTAAATATGTGTTGTAAAAATAAACTAAATCGGTTCATTAGAAGGGGGGGTTTACTCCGGACCCAAATTCCTAATATATTCATACCGGTCGTAATTTCTGCTGTATTGTAGCGAAACGCGGTATACGTCGTGGGTATCTCATGAGAAAGAAGTGTTGTAAAAATGAGCTGAATCGGTCAATCGGGAAGCAGGGGTTTAATTTGTAATATATTTCAATAGAAAAGCCCGTCAGACGTAGGTTCACAAAGCCGCCGCAAGGAGCGCTTTCTACCACTAGAGTGACTGTATCCTGTTCCTGCGTTAGATCAAAATACGATAATATGAGGTTTTTTGTATTTATTACGTAGTGTAATAGGTACCATGTGTAAACATAACTCTGGAAGCAAATTAATAATTGATCAGTTACTCATTACAAATTTAAAAGAGAACTATTCATGTTTTTATTTTATTTATGTAGGATATTTTAAGCAAATTGTTCTGGAAAGCAGTCTAAACTACCCAAATTCTGAGGAAAGTGCTTAGTTATGCAGCTCCTGCGCGACGGACTTTTCATATAAAAAATGTACTTTTATTAACACACCGAACCCTGACATCACCAACGGTCGCATCAACAACGGTCAACGATCTCCTCTCAAATTCTTCTAAAATTATATAAAATATATTTAATGAAGCATCATAGTTATTTCAAGAAGGCCCAAAAAAAACATAAAAAGTTCCCAAATGTTATGGCGTCAAAATTTGAATTTACACCAAAGTGAAAAAAATGATTTGTCGTATTTGTAACCACTCGGTCGAATTGAAACAGTTTAGTAGTACTCAATCGCCTTTGTTATTAAATACTTGGATTCAGAGGAAATTTAGAAAAACCTTGAAAAGTCCGAAACCCTCAAGGGTTTCCTTACATCAATTTAGGAATTAGGGCAAACATTACATTATTGACATTCGATGCCTATTTGACTAATTAAAACCGTTTCCAACTTCCTTTTTTCGTAGCAAAATTTCTAATTTGCTGGCTCTCAAGGTGCTGTAGTTTTTTATTCTTCTTCAACGGTTCACATACCTGGAATGTGCTTATTAGTGGAACAATAATCAATAATGGGAGTCATAAATAAACTAATTTTTGGTTGTACATTGCAAATGTACATTTTTTATTCTTCTATGTTTCTTTGTACGAAATTGGTAAAAAGAAATTTCTCTTTAAGTATTAAAAAAAAAAAAAGCAGCAGTTTGAACGCAGCTGTAGACTTTAGAGTACATATTACATCGTTTGAAATCAATTTCGAATAATTAATAATAATTATATAATAAAAATTAATAATACATTCTTCGAAAAAGCAGAAGGATCTCATATTTATTCATAAAAATATTTGATTAAGAGAAGAAAATATTTTAATTGTTGTATTATAATTTTGTGTTTTTAATAAAACTATTTAGTAGTAAACTAAATAAAACAAAATAATAGGGTTCCCGTGGTCTAGTGACTAGCGCCTTGGACTCATAAGCGGGAGATGGTGGGTTCGATTCCCATCCGGCGGCAGGAATTTTCTCATCCCACGGCTCGTTGGGAAAATTCCTCGCTGCACCCTGGACGTCGGCGCTAATGGCCTAGATGTTGATGCGCCGTAAGAAAAAAAAATAGATTAAAACGAAGTTTTAAACCAACACATATACCTACATAGATATTTATGGTACAGTGAGTTTATAATCCGGCGTATCAAAATAATTTGTCTTATTATTCTTCATAAACAAAATGATTAAAAACGCTTTTTTATACAAATATAAAATGAACGATGTTCTATTTAGTAGTGATTGTTTTATTATATTGTATTAATTGTTTTGTTATATTATATTGTAGTGGTTATTATTATTATGACACTAGTTTGTAGTACCAATTTTTTTACAAATTTGTAGAACTTTTTAACGAAATATAGTTATTAAGGAGATGAAGATAGTGTGGAGGTGATGAGAAGTTAATTTGTTATAGTTGACAGCAAGAATTGATTTTTTCTTTAAAAATCTTTTCATATATTGTTTGTTAATCTGCTCAGCTCGCGGAGCCTGATTTGGTATAACTTCTACTGGAAGACGGTGGGAATGGGTTCATCGTCTGTTTCACCAGAAGAAACCGGATTCTCGCCTTAAATATCATCATTATGTGGTGACTGAAACACGAGGCGTTGATTTCGGCGTTTCTTTCTCTGGGGATAATTTTGAAGGAAACATTCGCAACAACCCGCTTTTTGGCCATTAAATAATTTATTAAATTACCCCCGCGTAGTGAATTTTTGATACTAGGTTCCGATCTTGTCTATACATTAAACGATTAGAGTTTCTAAGTTCTTTATTTTTGGAAGAGTTTTCAGAATTCCTACTCTCCGTTGTCATACATTCTGAAGTTGACGTTATTATTATTTTGTTCGTTTGCTTTTCTTACTTTTTGTGTTTCGCTCCTTTTTTTGAACCACATTTAATGAAGCAGAACATTCTGACCGTAATACACATAGTCTATTAGACTTACTAATAGACAAACGTTCCTGGGGGCTAATTTAGTATGGGCTAATAAATTCCTATAGGGACCGCAGTGCCTGGGGGTGTAGAATCAAATTGGAAGTCATTAAGGAAGTATTTGATAAACTAAGAACATAAATTAATTAGAACTTCTTACTATTAATTTACCTAAAAAAATTATTTTTCTAACTTAACCGAAAAAGATTGTGATTTTCCCCCGTTCTGGGGGGACTAAGCCTCTCCCCTCTTTAGCCGCTAATACATCGCAGGAAAAGTTAGTCTCTTAGAATCTGAGTAAGTAATTCTTCGGGAAAGCTAATGGTTAATCGCAGCAATAATTTAAGGCGACAAAGCATACTGAATCATGTTTAGTGTTAATAATTGATTTAATTGTCATGTTAAAGATTTTCACAGGAATTTTTCACAGGGGCCATCTTTTTTTATTTCCTTTTTTTTTTTTTTTTTTTTTTTTTTTACATTTTTAACGTTTTAATAGGCAATAAATAAAGATGGTTGACGTGAAGATCGTATGCAATTAAGAATGTAAATAATTGATTTAAGTTATACTAGAAATGCCATATTCTGTAAAAAAATGTGTAATTAATCCCTTTTCCGGTGTTACCCATTTAGTGGTGGTTCCTTCATGATGACTTTTTGGTATAATTTTTCAAATGTTCCATAGAAGCTCTTCATCCTTTATATGTTCACCAATCCTGATGAAATCCGCTGAAATTCCTCACGAAAAACTACCACTGCTAACGATACATCGTACAGAAAACGATTCTGAAGTAGACAAATCAAGGATTAGGTGTAATACATATATTCGCTAACTTGTTCTGATCCCAATACTTCATAACAATAGTTAACAACTTTCAGTATAAGTCGTAACTTTTAATTGGGATTCATATTGTGTATTTTCAATTTTAAAAAAAGTGTTCTGTATATTGCTTTTTCTTATGATGAAATATAAACGTTGGTCCTTTATCGCTGAAGCTACAGTGGAGTTAATTAAATGTTTGCAGTAACTAATGAATTTCATAGCCCCCAGAAGCCACACAGCGTGTTAAAATGAAGCGGAATACCAGTGTAGTATCGAACTAGGACTAAATAAGGTACTTCAGAATATTTTTGTGTAGGGGATGAATTTGCATTCTTGTAATTTGGATAGTTTGACTTGCACGTTTTTAAAGAAAACTGTATTGCGGGTTAACTCTTCATTTCTTCTGGTGGATATGATATTAACCTCTACATGTTTCTTAGGAGGATTATAGGGGATTTAAAAACGTAAAACTAAGTCTTTAATTAGAACATTAAGCTATAATTACAACATAGTGTGTCACGTAAACAACGGCACCGAAGCTCTCAACTAGTTGCACGCATAATTTAAGTAAACTAAAATATTTGGTTCTATACCCCACAAAAATCTACTTCTGAAATTGTACCAGTATGAAATTCTCTCAAGGCTTTTGTGTATTTTACCTATCCACTGAGCTGACAGACTATTGTTGTATACAATTTTTTCCCTTTGACAGTACTGGCAGACTACTGCGGAGTGTCGTTCTTACCTATGTAAAATACTAGCAGATTACTGCTGAATATGATTTAGGTTACGTCTGCACAATATCGTAATTGTTTATATGTTGTGGTTTACCTATTACTGGCAGACTACTGATGTGTATGGTTGGGTTTACCTCTGCACAATATCGGCAGGATATTGCTGCATATGGTTGTACTTAACTTTGGGCAATACTAGTAGACTTCTTCTAAACATTATTGGATTTATCTCTGCACAATATCGGCAGGGTATAAAAATGTATATGGTGGGGTTTACCCAATACTCTTGTTCTGCTGGTGTATATAGTTAGGTTTATCTCTGCACAATATCGGCAGGGTATAAAAATGTATATGGTGGGGTTTACCCAATACTCTTGTTCTGCTGGTGTATATAGTTGGGTTTATCTCTGCACAATATCGGCAGGGTATAAAAATGTATATGGTGGGGTTTACCCAATACTCTTGTTCTGCTGGTGTATATAGTTGGGTTTATCTCTGCACAATATCGGCAGGGTATAAAAATGTATATGGTGGGGTTTACCCAATACTCTTGTTCTGCTGGTGTATATAGTTGGGTTTATCTCTGCACAATATCGGCAGGGTATAAAAATGTATATGGTGGGGTTTACCCAATACTCTTGTTCTGCTGGTGTATATAGTTGGGTTTATCTCTGCACAATATCGGCAGGGTATTGCTTTAGATGGCGGTTCATACCTTTGGACTATACTAGTAGACTGCTGCTGAATATTATCGGATTTACCTCTGCAGAATATCGGCAGACTACTACTGTATAGGTTCTGCAACATCCCTTTCCACTCGTCTAAATTTACTTCTCTACTTTTAGTCAAGGAGCCGTCTGGTTTTCATCCTCCTTTGGATAGATATTCTCGTACCTTTTTACTGCTGATTTATTTTTAGTTTCCTTTTATTCTCTCTCGCTATAGGCGATGTCTGATTTTTTGTGTTGTCTTCAAATATATACTAAGAAAACGATTATAAATAAATCAAATGGAAGTATGATTTTTCTACATTTTTTAGTTAATAGTCATTAAATATAGTGATTTATGTGAAGCTAAATGGAAGTTTAAAATTTGTCTTCTTTTTTTTTTGACAAACCCATTCAAATCTTCTTGAATTCTCTCGGTTTGGTACAATAAATCTTTTTATTTTGTGTATAAATATGTTTTCCTTGCTAATTGACATTTCATATTTGGAATTTGAAAAATGATGTAATCCGATTTTCGAAGCCCAAACCTTTGAAAAACTCAACAATTTGTTTTTCGGCAAATTTCACAAAAAAAAAAAAAAACAAAAAAAAAAAAAACAAAAAAAAACAACTTGTCATTACTTCTGAGACAAAGTATCTTTGTACTAGATATTATTAAATTCGGAACATTTTTGAGGCTGCTGAATCTCGCAATCCGATGTAGAGCACTTGTATTAATAAAGTGACAACTCAAAAATCCGTGTTTTTCAGTTATGACTAAAAGAAATTGGTAAATATTTATTTATCAATAATCAAAACTGTATGAACCTATCTTCAGAGCTTGTCTGCCAACACATAGGCAAGAGTGACACATTTTCAGTTGAGTTTTTTTTTAGTTGTGTCACAGAAATACTAGTGCGATATGTATATGCATACATACAATTTTGAACGATCGATCCTGAAACAAATGTATTTCTCATCGTCACATCTGGATTTCGTCAGCGATGTCAAAAGCGGCTTTCGTACCTATGAAGGGAGCGAGAAAACTCGTTAAAGTTGCCGAAGATTGCAAGATCCACCGCCACTCAAAAAATAAGTCTTCTTCTCTCTATCGCCAATCCTCTCTTGTAAAGCATGCAGACAAGATGGCTTTATAGGATAGATTTGTGGCGAGAGAATGGCCCGTTAAGTTTCCAGGAGGGACCGAGGCCACATTCTCATTGCGACGGAAGAAGCCCTCCGCTTTCTGAATACGGTATCAGAACCTTGTAAACACGTTGCATAGTAATTTTTCTCAGGTGTTTCTAGATGTGACTGCCTTACTAATGCCGTTGGATTTCACCGTCCTAGCTTCTCCTAGAGAATAAAATGTCTTACAAACAGCGCATATCGGTTATGGCCTATTGTTCCTCTGGCATCTGTTATTAGTTTATGGTTAGCGACGTTTGCATTACATGGTTTTTGTCTGATTTATTTTTTTCTATGTATTAACTATTCAGTAATTGTTTAAAAAGGCAAACATAAATCTTTAAGGTTTAATTGCTTAATAAACGAAAGAAATAAAATAAAATTACCCTAAGAGCAATAAAAACTAATTAAATTTCTCTGCAACAACTACAATAAATTATGTTTTACCCTTCCAAATGTCTTATTCCAAACTGAGTAATTTATTCAATTTTTTTTTTTTTTTTTTTTTTTTTTCAATTGTCAATAGTGATTTAACAACTTCCTTACAGATTTTAAAGCCTCCACTCCTTATCCCCACAATGAATGCTTAAATATAAAAAAAGGGATAGTATTAAATTATTATGACCGAGCCAGACTATCTCCATTCTATTGATTTTTCTAATTAGCTTTTTTAGAGAAAAATCTCTGCTAATTAACTGATTATTTTTTGTTTCATTCTGTTTTTCTTGTATGCTTATTATCTACTAGTTGTCATACTTTCTGAATTTCCATTTGACAGTCGGGAACATTTTCAGTTAGGCGTTGGTGTTAAGAATTGACTCGTTTCTAGAGGGATTCGCACCCATATCTTTAAAATCCGGACGTTAACCGCCACTGGGTGCGCTGATTTTACTTATTTTCAAAATACTTGTTTTTCACTTCGGGCGCATTAACATTTCGTCCTGAGAGAGGTTGGGGTTGGATAACAAATCCGTTTTACTAATAAACAAAATAGTCCTTACTTTCGATAAGGAAATGTTTGTCGAGTTCTTCCGCACAAATTGTAGCTGTAATCACAATATACTTTGTATGTCGATTAATATTTGTTAGAGTGCCCATATTTGGGGAGAAAAATCTCAAGATTTGGACCTCGCAGTCCTAAACTTGAGATATTCCTCACCGTGAATGGGACAACCTTGAGGCCAGAGTTGAACTGTACAATCCATCGAAGTAGATTAACTGTCAAACCACAATAGAGTAACTATTAAGTCCAATGAGGCCGGGCCATAAGTGTGTGGACAAGAGGATATTTGCTTCACATACAACTGGGTCAACTATAACTGGACTATGCAGTCCCTGCCTTGAGATTTGAATTGAAGGTGTATTGCCACCTTTAGGAATATGCTCTAAACATTTGCAAATAAAACATCTTCGCAGATAGCCAAGGTCATATTATAAGGAGTAGAGGTTCATTGTCCTTTGTTGCCATATTATGGCGTCCCCGACTTCCATCATCGCAGGACAACATTGTCTGAGTACTGTCCGGCTCATGAAGCTACAAGCGGATGTGGTAAACCTCCCCAGAGAGAGGACATAGTATGACTGCTACGACTCAATGTCATTTCTACTGCTTGTTTACTTGCCTACTCAGATTAGTACAGTCAGCTGTGACCGAGGACTAGGTACAGTCCGGCTAGGAAATATTTCAAGGCCCTCTCACTCTCTCTCTCTCTCTCCCTGACCGGCCGTGGTGTAATCTCCAGAGGCATCTAGCTACGGAAATGATAGCTTAGAGTTCTACCGCTCCCTCATTCTACGAGATATACATTAGCATCTGGATTGGTCATTTCACGACAGGTGATTCTATACACGCATCTCTTACAACTAACTACACGCTTTGCAAGATATATCTCTTAACGTCAATTTTAGTGACACTCTTCTATTGTAACAGAGAAAATAAACCAAATCAGTAAATTAAGGCCGGTAGCTTATCAATAATATCCACAGTACCCCAAAATATGTATAAAGAGGTGTAGATAGTTCGCCATCGAGATGATAGCAGCCAGGAAATAGTTGTGCTAAGAAATAACAACCATATTTTCGTACAAATTTAAATATAGGCCGTTTTTGCATGGTCTTTGGCAACCTTCTTCCGCAATGAATGACTAGGGAATGGAGGAAGACCAATGATTGCAGCTAGGTGACCATAGTGAAAATATTCTTCATCACTGAAGAAAGAAAGAAAACCAAGCTTCTTGTTTTTTTGTAAAAACCTATATTTCGAAGGCTTCGGCATGCTTTTTGACGCCGAAACGTCCTAAATATTGAGTTTTACGAAAATTCAAAAAGTTATATTTATGTTTTTCTTTTTTTCTTCTTTTTCATCCAAAAAAGAATCAAATAATTCAGGTAGTTCTATTGTTTTATTTTGTTCTTGATGTATAAGTTTTTTTAACCTCACAAAGGAATAATTTCATTTACTAACATAGATAACTAGCGATATTATATAAGAGATGCAATGAGTTATTACTTAAAAGCAAATAAAAAAATTGAAATTAATTCAATGATAACGAAGTAAAATTTGCTGTTTTCCTCCCTGATCCCCGTAAATCATTACATATGACAATTTATTTTAATTGTGGCTTTGAAAGTAACCCTGACTAAATACATCGATCATACGCATGTAACATTTACGGTCTCCATTCTCAATTATTTCGAATTTAAATAAATAAATAATCTTTTCTAGTGATTTTACAGTCAGTTACCTCAAATGTTATGTGCAAATCAGAGAAAATAACATTTCCCTCATATTTCTATGGTCTCTCAAGTCAGGAAAATATGACATACAAGGATGAAATATATATTGTTTTTCAGTAAGTCTTAGGTGTCAAATACTCTTCCATTTTCATTACCTGCAAGCAGAAAAGGTCTTCTTACCTGTAAATCTCCTCAGACAAGCTTGGTACCTGCCGTTGGTATACTTCTAGACGGGACGCACATGGTGCCAGGGGGTTTCCCATGGGGTGACCGGCCTACCGTGTCGCCTTCCCCCCCCCCCCCTACCCAAACACCCAGGCGTGCCACCTTCAGCAAGGGTAACTACCCCAACAGTCATCCTACATCTGTCATGAAGGAAAGGTTATTCAGTGTCAGTGATAAACAGGTTCGTCTAAATCTTACTTCCCCCCATTGTGTCAGTGTTTTCGTTTCGACCCTTTTTTTCCGTGCAGAAATATATACATAATGAGATGCAAATAGTTTGCCATCCAGGTGTTTAGACGACAAGAAATGGTTGGGATTTGGCTGAGGGCAGAAATCATATTTCCGTAAAAATATATATTTAGAACATTTCGGCATATACTTTAGCAGCCTTCATCTGGTAAAAAAACAAATCTAATATGGAGCATTACTGTAGAGAAAAATTAAATACATTAAAACCATATATTTGGCCATAAACATAGGTTACTAAACATTTTAAAAAAGAAAATGGACAATAGTTTTCCTTAGATCTAAGTTACGAATAATGACAAGTTATCGAGACAAGGAAGCAAAATGACATAAGCAGTTAAGTATTATTCATACATTTTTATGTAGTATTTTATTTATTATATCTGTTTATCTGTACTACATTTTACTAGCTTGCTTTAATAATTTGTCCTTATTCTTAACAAAGAATAACTTTTACAAAAAACTATTGTTCATTTGCCTTTAATAATGTTTAGTTACTTATTAGGCACAGAACATTTTTTATTATAACCGATGTTTAAAATCTAATGTGTCGTTTTAATTGTTTTCCTCGGTAATTTTGTATATCTTTTGTTTTTTTTTTTAGCTGAAGAAGGCTGCCAAAGAGCATGCCGAAAGGTTCTACCTATAGATTTAGACGAAACCCTGGTTGTTATTCTTAACGAAATCCCAACTATTCTCCGACTATATATATATATATATATATATATATATATATATATATATATATATATATATGTGTGTGTTTGTGATACGGCATCTTTCTCCAGCGGTCTTACTCCTCCTTTCTGCGCGATATTTCGCCGGATTCCTCTCCGGCTACTATTATCTAAAACAAAACATAAACATACATATACACACGCACGCTCAGTAGAATTTTAGGAAAAGTTTCTTCCTAACTTGTATAGCCCCTTCGTAACGCACAATTCTGAAATAAACTAATTATAAGCCAAACTCGATTAAGAACGAACCAGCACGGAGTAGGCGTATGGTTTATGAGACTTCTAATTTCGCCTTTTTCTAAATATTTTTATTAAATAGATTAAAAAAAAAGCCAAAAAATCATTTATGTCATAACTTTACGACATGATATATTTCTTTTTGAATATATAGTTAATATGTATTTTATTGTTTTACTTAAATTTCAATGTTTTAATTACAATTACATAGGTTTAATATTTTGTTGAATCAATACTTCTCAATTTCCACTTCGGCTATCGATTCTCCTATCTTATCTTTAACGAACTTCAAATAAAAATGAAGGATGTTTTCAAGTAGATATTTTCCTTGCTGTCACGGTTTTTATTGATTCTTGCATCACGTTTCTTGCTATTTTTTATCAAAGCAGTTTCCTTGCCATCTCTTTTTCTAAAACCCGAATGTAAAAACCTTTTGTATTTTTTCTTGCAGTTAATTACTGAATATTTACAGGTATCCGTGCTTTCTTGGTTATATTCTTAAGAACAAAGTAGTTAGGACTAAGGGGTTATAGACGTTTTCTGATTATTTTTTTACCCATTTAGACTTGGGGAATATTATGAAACTCCTTTCAAGGATATGCTTTTACTCAGATCTTAGAAAGCTTTGTAATTCTAGACTTCTGATATTGGTTGCTAAACATAATGGCTTTTTTTCCCAAATGTGCCCCATTTAAGCAAACAAAGATATACAAATTTGAGAACTATTTAAAGCATTATTATAACAACGTACAAGAGTAGTTTTGTTCTTCTCGTAAAATTTCTTGAATTATAGTTGGAGATAGTTCGCCGTTGTGAGGATAAGAAGTCAATGAATCATTGAGATTCGACATGGAATAAAAAAAACATAAAATTTTAAGAAAAATCTATATTTCGAAAGTTCCAGCATGGTCTTTGAACTCCTGAATAAATTCAACTTAACATTCAAATAAATTCGTTAAATTTGTCGAAAACTGTTAGGAGATCGCTTCAATTGAAGGGTGGGGCATTCGTTTTTCCTATTAGAAAGTCAAAATTTTTACCGGACCCCATTGATTGGCAAAAGAGAGCTTAAAGTTAACTAGTAAATTAACGTTACGCAAAATCACGGTAAGTTTCTACTAGGCGTAGATTTTGACTTTATGTTGAAATTGTGGTTCAACAAATATCCGAAAGAGGACATAGTTTCCTTAGTTGTGCATATACAGACAATATTTGCTTAATATGGTGTTCCTAAGTACACTGTGCTGTATACTGACAATGAAATGACGGAACCAGTTTGTTGTTGTAGTGTTTTGAAAATGCCATGTAGTTATGGGTCAAGGAGAGTATGTTAATGTGAGATACTTTCGCCTCTACCTGCACCCGGTTCCAGGCCAGTCATCTCCCGTCCTGGCGGGTAGGCCTTGACAAATTATACAGATTCGTCACCTCCCCCCACTCGGTTGTAGCAGGGGGGGGGGGTGAGGTTCATTGATGCTCGTGACGTCATGCTACAATTATCACATTCTAGCTCGTGCATCGGGTAGGACTACAGATCATTGTGTGAATATTTTCATTTTTCTTCTATTTTTATTGGCTGCATTCTTCTTAAGTTCTACACTTGTTACCTTTGAAGAATATAGCTACTGAAGGTAGAACTAAAAGCTGTAGCACTTACTACCTTGAAAAGCAAATGTCTAGCATTTTTTTGTAGCTGGGAATTAATTATTCTTCAATCATTGCTTTAATTTCCCTCAATTAGGTCAGGTTACTCGGTGGCTACTTTTTCGTCCTGCTTATACAAGTTTTTGTATCAACCCAACACTAATCAACATTTATCTTGCTCTTATTATAGTTTTTTTTCTGTAGGAAATTAGTTATCGGTTAGTCCAGTTATATTGATGATTTTAATTCATTGAGGCTGCCTACGTGGAGAGATTGTATTATTTATTGATTATTATAACCGAACATCAGTAATCATTCATCTACCTTGATGAATTTAATTTGAAGAGTCTTCACAAGTGGGTTATTTCTATATGTTTTTTTTTTTTTAAATCGATTTTCGGGTGATTTCCATAGGTATTTTATTATATTCCATTCTTCAGATCTGATATCCTTCCTTTTAGAGGTATCGCTCTGGAATGCTTGTTTTATTTTGGTCTAACATTACTTTCATTTTCGTTTAGGAATTTACAATTTCCTAACTTCCTTCTTAATCGCTAGGCTGAGTAATACAAAATTTTCAATCATGGATGAAAAACGGTCTATGTTTATTAATGGTCATCATCAAGGAACGCATTATGAATTTACAATTTCCTAACTTCCTTCTTAATCGCTAGGCTGAGTAATACAATCATGGATGAAAAACGGTCTATGTTTATTAATGGTCATCATCAAGGAAAGCATTATGAATTTACAATTTCCTAACTTCCTTCTTAATCGCTAGGCTGAGTAATACAATCATGGATGAAAAACGGTCTATGTTTATTAATGGTCATCATCAAGGAAAGCATTATGAATTTACAATTTCCTAACTTCCTTCTTAATCGCTAGGCTGAGTAATACAATCATGGATGAAAAACGGTCTATGTTTATTAATGGTCATCATCAAGGAACGCATTATGAATTTACAATTTCCTAACTTCCTTCTTAATCGCTAGGCTGAGTAATACAATCATGGATGAAAAACGGTCTATGTTTATTAATGGTCATCATCAAGGAACGCATTATGAATTTACAATTTCCTAACTTCCTTCTTAATCGCTAGGCTGAGTAATACAATCATGGATGAAAAACGGTCTATGTTTATTAATGGTCATCATCAAGGAAAGCATTATGAATTTACAATTTCCTAACTTCCTTCTTAATCGCTAGGCTGAGTAATACAATCATGGATGAAAAACGGTCTATGTTTATTAATGGTCATCATCAAGGAACGCATTATGAATTTACAATTTCCTAACTTCCTTCTTAATCGCTAGGCTGAGTAATACAATCATGGATGAAAAACGGTCTATGTTTATTAATGGTCATCATCAAGGAAAGCATTATGAATTTACAATTTCCTAACTTCCTTCTTAATCGCTAGGCTGAGTAATACAAAATTTTCAATCATGGATGAAAAACGGTCTATGTTTATTAATGGTCATCATCAAGGAACGCATTATGAATTTACAATTTCCTAACTTCCTTCTTAATCGCTAGGCTGAGTAATACAATCATGGATGAAAAACGGTCTATGTTTATTAATGGTCATCATCAAGGAAAGCATTATGAATTTACAATTTCCTAACTTCCTTCTTAATCGCTAGGCTGAGTAATACAAAATTTTCAATCATGGATGAAAAACGGTCTATGTTTATTAATGGTCATCATCAAGGAACGCATTATGAATTTACAATTTCCTAACTTCCTTCTTAATCGCTAGGCTGAGTAATACAATCATGGATGAAAAACGGTCTATGTTTATTAATGGTCATCATCAAGGAAAGCATTATGAATTTACAATTTCCTAACTTCCTTCTTAATCGCTAGGCTGAGTAATACAATCATGGATGAAAAACGGTCTATGTTTATTAATGGTCATCATCAAGGAACGCATTATGAATTTACAATTTCCTAACTTCCTTCTTAATCGCTAGGCTGAGTAATACAATCATGGATGAAAAACGGTCTATGTTTATTAATGGTCATCATCAAGGAAAGCATTATGAATTTACAATTTCCTAACTTCCTTCTTAATCGCTAGGCTGAGTAATACAAAATTTTCAATCATGGATGAAAAACGGTCTATGTTTATTAATGGTCATCATCAAGGAACGCATTATGAATTTACAATTTCCTAACTTCCTTCTTAATCGCTAGGCTGAGTAATACAATCATGGATGAAAAACGGTCTATGTTTATTAATGGTCATCATCAAGGAAAGCATTATGAATTTACAATTTCCTAACTTCCTTCTTAATCGCTAGGCTGAGTAATACAAAATTTTCAATCATGGATGAAAAACGGTCTATGTTTATTAATGGTCATCATCAAGGAACGCATTATGAATTTACAATTTCCTAACTTCCTTCTTAATCGCTAGGCTGAGTAATACAATCATGGATGAAAAACGGTCTATGTTTATTAATGGTCATCATCAAGGAAAGCATTATGAATTTACAATTTCCTAACTTCCTTCTTAATCGCTAGGCTGAGTAATACAAAATTTTCAATCATGGATGAAAAACGGTCTATGTTTATTAATGGTCATCATCAAGGAACGCATTATGAATTTACAATTTCCTAACTTCCTTCTTAATCGCTAGGCTGAGTAATACAATCATGGATGAAAAACGGTCTATGTTTATTAATGGTCATCATCAAGGAAAGCATTATGAATTTACAATTTCCTAACTTCCTTCTTAATCGCTAGGCTGAGTAATACAATCATGGATGAAAAACGGTCTATGTTTATTAATGGTCATCATCAAGGAAAGCATTATGAATTTACAATTTCCTAACTTCCTTCTTAATCGCTAGGCTGAGTAATACAATCATGGATGAAAAACGGTCTATGTTTATTAATGGTCATCATCAAGGAAAGCATTATGAATTTACAATTTCCTAACTTCCTTCTTAATCGTTAGGCTGAGTAATACAAAATTTTCAATCATGGATGAAAAACGGTCTATGCTTATTAATGGTCATCATCAAGGAAAGCATTATGAATTTACAATTTCCTAACTTCCTTCTTAATCGCTAGGCTGAGTAATACAATCATGGATGAAAAACGGTCTATGTTTATTAATGGTCATCATCAAGGAAAGCATTATGAATTTACAATTTCCTAACTTCCTTCTTAATCGCTAGGCTGAGTAATACAATCATGGATGAAAAACGGTCTATGCTTATTAATGGTCATCATCAAGGAAAGCATTATGAATTTACAATTTCCTAACTTCCTTCTTAATCGCTAGGCTGAGTAATACAATCATGGATGAAAAACGGTCTATGTTTATTAATGGTCATCATCAAGGAAAGCATTATGAATTTACAATTTCCTAACTTCCTTCTTAATCGCTAGGCTGAGTAATACAATCATGGATGAAAAACGGTCTATGTTTATTAATGGTCATCATCAAGGAAAGCATTATGAATTTACAATTTCCTAACTTCCTTCTTAATCGTTAGGCTGAGTAATACAAAATTTTCAATCATGGATGAAAAACGGTCTATGCTTATTAATGGTCATCATCAAGGAAAGCATTATGAATTAAGCAAGTTGACCTTTGTATTTTTATACATTTTTTATGAAACTTCATTTTATTCCGAATATTCTGAGGTTTTATGTGTTTTCTTTATTGAAATTCGGCAGGGTATTTTCTTACTTTCGCTGTTATATTATGAAAATCATCGCATGCCAAACATTTTAATTATATATAATCTAATTTCTATTGTCAAAATTGAAACAAGACACGATCAATAATATTTATCGAATAATAAAAATTAATTTTATTGTGATAATTGAAACATCCGTCTCGATTCCTTAAATAATCTTTCCTCGCATTCTTAACTAGTATAAATCTTTGAGTTCTAGGGAATCTGAGGATACCGACCTTATCAGTGTATTTATGACGAATCGAGATAAGAGAGTATTTATAGCCGTTATCGAACATCTTTATGTTTCCTTCTCGTCTTGCAAACTTTCATGCATCTTTCTACTACATATATCATTCCGGTTGTCCTCATACTTCTTGATAAATTATTATTATTTGTTGGTTTTGCGAAAGTTAGTAATTTACGCTTGGTATTAAATTTCATTCCACAGAAAAAGTCTGTGAAATTAGGGTCATTATATTTTCTGGACGGTGTCAGAGGAAAGGGTATTACTGCTGATTAGTTGTAGGTATTCACATCATGCTGATTTTAGGGGAGGGATGCTGAGTTGAATTAAAAGAATAATAATTTAATAATAGTACTAGCAATACTCTTTTACGTTTGGGCTTTAGTTTCCAGCCTTCTTTAGGGCTATGAGTACAGTAAGAACTACTTAAAATCCTTATGACTTCTAAAAAAACTAACAACGATAAATGTCTGATTCATCTATATCTATAAATAATGAAAATAGGACTGTTTTTTAATTCAGTGACACATCCACCTGGTAATATACGTTTGGATCCTAAAGATACTTTAAACAGCTGACTAGAAACACAGCTGACTGGTGCTATATAGATGATCTTCATTTCTGACGTGGCCATTCTACCGGAAGGTTCACCTTCGTTACATTTGGCTGTATCTAGTTTTTAGTATCCTAAAAAGAGATCTGATAATGCGTAACATTTAGAGCAATTTTTAAATAATTGACGAATTCTTCTAGTCCTTGACTTCTTTCTCCAGCGGTGTCAGGTTGTTGGCCGTTATATTTCACCCACATCCCAATGGGCTTCATCTGACGTTGTTCACACTTTTTTCAGGCACGCAGGAGCTATATGATATAGCTCCAGGAGCGGGAGCTATATGTTCTTAGGTTCAACTAAATTACACTTCCTGTTTCTTCTTATCTGTACAGGAGAATTAATGAAATCAACTATTTTTTTATTTCTGATAAAGAATATTAAAATATCCGGTCACAAATCGTTATCAATTTTTCTATATGTGGGATTATTATTATTCGCATGGATAAATATTGATTAGATCTTCAGAACCACTTCCTGTATATTTATTAATGATGCCCTCTAGGGAGACTAAAGACCTCTTAAATTTGTCAACATGTTATGTGGACCTGTGAAAATATTTCCAATAGGATCTCCTTTTCATAAGCTCTCCATTAAAAGTTAATTGATAGTATTAATTTAATTATTATACATTACGGCAGCCGATTCATTAAGAAAATAAAAACTATATATTATGAATTTTCTGAATCGTGGTTCCTCGATCGGAAGTCGAGTGAGTCATTTTAGTGACTAGAATCTCACTTTCCTTCAAGATGTTATTATAGTAGGTGTCTAAAGGTTTCACAAAATTAACTGTTTCTATACTCATTTATACTCGAGATAAGAACGTGATGGAATAGCGCTAAGACGACGCATTTCCTACATGCTGGACTTATATTTTTTTTAGTATAAATAATGAAATGTTGAATTAATAATTTATTTGTAATTTTTTTTTTTTTAGGGGTCGAAGATGAACCCCGAGATGGCGATGGTGGTTCGGCGGAACGAAGAGCGAGAAGCACTTCGTTCTGTCATTGCCCAGTGGAACGCCAATAGGCTGGACCTGTTCGAATTGTCGGAACCAAATCAGGTATTTATTTGCATATCATTAATATAACAGAAATCTATCAATTTTATTTCAGGTTATTATCATTTAGGCTCTTCAAACACAAACAAGAATAAGGTAAAAAATACTTTTTTCCCCTGTATAGGGAGAAAAAACGCCGACCCAATGGCGCAAACCAGAATTGCCGAATAGTAAATTTCACGTTTCAAAACTCATATATTATGAAATAGCGGGGGTTTAAATTGGTTTAGATTTATATATTTGATTTTTCTCTCTCTTAGGTTTTTGCGTTACTAGGCATCCAGGTACAAGTTTTATAATTGGGCATTGGGTATCTAACGAAACCATTCCCAAGTCCATATCTATAATCGTTGGCAAGGAAAATGGAATTATCTTTCTTGGGAATTTCGGATATATTATTATAAATCGTATGAATGCTTATTAAATTGTCTACAAATATGGTTTTTAACCCGTTTATTTTTGTAACTTATTTCAAGTTCAAGCTCATTTTACGGGTTCATTCGTCTTGATAAATCAAATATAATTTAATCTAAGGTTCTTATTTTTTCTTTTGAGAAATGCTACAACTTGTTTTTCTCAATTTTTTGATTTACTCTTTACTGAGCTGAGATACTCACATATGAGGAGCTTGGTATCAAAGTTGGACAACTCTATTTTTTCATCTGAAAAAAATGGAGTTGTCCAACTTTGATGCCAAGCTCCTCATATAATACTGTAAAACTTCTTCAATAAGTTAAGGACGAATATTGAAGTCTATCGAATGCCACAAACATAATGTCGAATCTCAGGAACATTTATTTTCGGGGTCTAAGTATTCCAACCCCCCCCCCCCCAAAAGTACTTGATTAGATATACGCTAAAACAGAAGAATGTGACGTGGGGCAGTAGGGTGTCTTTTTAACTTTCTAAAGAAATTTAAAATTAAATGATAATTTTCGACATTTTTACTCTCTGTTTATTACTAGTTTTCTGCTTCAATTATTTAATGATCGATATCAAATGAATTATTTAGGTATATAATTCTGGAATATTCTATAAATACCGAAACCAAATAAATGCTGAAGGCATGCGTGGTATCTCTTTTTTATTTATTTTTTTAATAATTTATTTACATGTCTTATCTTACATATTTCAGTCTTCACAAATAGATAATGTCCCCATTATCGGCGCCAGACACTGCACTGGTTTATGATAGCTTCTGCTATCACTGGGCGGGCGTGTTCTTATCATCGGAGGTAACATAAGAGCTGCGTTAGGTGAACATATTCCGCAGCCAGCCACGTCTAGAATAAATGTGTACCTAAAATCTATATATTCTCTCTGTTCAACTATCAAAACATCCAGTCTGTTCATTGTGAAATATTTGAAATTTGACTTCTATATGTTTGAAAACAGCTGTCTTCTTGAAAAATGTTCATATTTGTTGGCTGTTTATCCGTTGTGGCTATTTCAATGATTATCTATGTGAAATATTGTTTTATGCCTAATATGATCAAGGTTATGTAAGTTATATTCCCGCAGAATCGTTAGAAACATATCCTCCTAAATATTTGCGGTTTTAGGAATAAACAATCGATCATATCGTAATATTATGGTAGCTCATTATTACGCCATGGATATAAATGTTATTTTTGCAATATAGAATGATAACATCTCTATTCTATTAATGTATCACAGTAATACTTACGCTCATGCGACAATTGTGGTGTTTTGTGTTGTAGGTAAATTATTCATGTTATGTCACGTTTTCCACTGAAATCGTGTACAAGAGGTTACATAATCTAGCGTGTTGATTATAAAACCATGTACCCCTGTTAGGGAATGTGCATCGGTATTAAGAACAATATCTATTACGTGCAACTAATATTAAATCGCTTACTCAAAATAAAAAATGCATGAAAGTAACAATTTATTTTTATTCGAACAAATGTTGATAAGGTGGAGATGGTCGGGTTTCGAGTATGATAGTAATAAGGGAGGTCCGATGGCAGTGAGTACTTACTAAGGTGTACGCATTTCGTGCCTAAGGTCGTGGGTTCGATTCCCACTGGGGGTGGTGGCTTTTTTTTGGGAAAAAATGCCAACTGCCATATTCTGACGAGAAAAAGGGTGATAATCTATATATAAGCCGTCCTAAAATTCTGTGCCAATTATAGAAAAGTTAATGTTATTTTTCGTTTAATCATATTTAATTTAGTATTAAAAAAATTAATATATTTTATCACTAAGATAACTTATGCATTACTATTTTAGTGATATTCGGACGTTACTTAGCATCATGACTTTATTCAAGTTATGTGATGATTGGAAGACCCAGAAAAAAATAAAATAGAGGGCGGTGCAAATAGAACATTGATTTCTATTTTTTTTAAAACAGAAATAAAAACTAAAACTTTTTCAGGTAATATTGGAAGACATTTCTAATGTGAACATCGGTTTATTTTTAGACTAAATTAAATTAGAGTTGTGAGTATTAAACGAAAAAGACCCAAACTCAAAATGAATTATTTATGTCCATATTAAAAAATAATCTAACTAAAATCTACTCCATTGAGAGGAGATCGTTGACCGTGGATGATTCAAGGTAGGTATTATCAGGGTTCGGTCACTGCTACTTAATAAAACTACATTTTACCGTGAAAATGGTTTTATTGTTGCCGACGTTTTGGCAACAATTAAATCTGGCCTAATTGTTTTACAGCCCTGATGAAGGCTTGAATCTCAAGCCGAAACCTCGGCAACAATAAAACCATTTTCACGGTAAAATGTAGTTTTATTAAGTAGCAGTGACCGAACCCCGACAATTCCTACCTTAAAATCTACTCCTTACCAATTTCAGCGGTCAACGATTTCATCCTTATATAACATATTGTTAATATGACTGGTCTAGTGACTGGAAAATGCCTTATCTTATAGGGCGATAAAGGGGCGTTACTCTTGTAGTTCGTGGAACATAGGATGAGAACTGAAACTAATGATACGCGTGCATTACGGCCTTGTGAAATAGTTCCATTGATGCTTAGGAGTTCACTCTCTAACAAATTATTAATGAGCCCTTAGCTGCAGAAAGTTTCGTTTTTTCGCAATTGAACTCGCGATTTATCATCCCGCACTAATCAGAGAATGTGATAGTATACCTAATAAAAATCGGTGATGCGAAACTAATTGAAATTGATTGTAACAATGGCTGGATGGTTGAAATTGATGTTCATACTTATGAAAGAAGGCCAAAAAAGACTGGCAGTCTAGGGCAAGGCTCGTGTAAATTAGGACCTTTGCATGGAGATGCACCTCCACTCTAATTGTATTTACGGGCTTTCTCTTAAAAATGTTCTCTTCAACTATATGAAATAGAACCATCTAAGAGAATAGATATGCTAATCATATAAAAATATGTAGGTACAGTCTTACGTGTATCAACCTACGTGTTGATCGCCACTAAATCCTGATCCTATCCTATCCTTTGCATGGACATTGAAAATGGGGCTAAGTACCCCAAAACGTTCTGCATGAAAGAAAATATCTGTGGAAGCTTGGCCTTTTTCATCGATTTGATTTAATAGAAAAGAGGTATACTGAAAACCCAAATCAGAGCGGTGTAGATATTTCTTAAGATTATTGAATTAGCTGGAAATGTTAAAGAGCAAAACGTTTTATAGTTGTTGCTAATGCTGATGAGGAATAACGTTCCAAGTTAGCATACGTCACGTAGATACATTGTGATGGAATGAACATTAATAATTATTCTACTCATAATGAATGATACAATGAATATGAAATTGTAAAAAAATGAGTACTATGTAACTCCAGTTTTAAAAAGTCTAAAAGAAGGCATGGGCAAATGGGTAAACCAACATTTGTTCTTTTCCTAAACAAATTTAAATTAATTTTCCCTTCTGGGAAGTTTTCTTAATTCTGAAGGACCTAATTTAATTTCTTGCTTTGTTTGTATTATTAAATTCAAGCTTAATTGTTTACTGAGAAATCGGCCATCCAGTATGAAAATCCTCCGGGAAACAATTAGGGTTAGCTGTCTGTGTTACATCAAGATGAACAAATTCACAGTGTTAGACAGAGTAAAATATGTTATCAACCATTTTTCAAGCCCAGATTTTCAGTGTTTCTTGCACCAGTTTGGTTGTAGTTAGTTAATAATAATATAAAAGTTGTATAAAGTTTCCATAATACGAATTCTGTGAGACCAACTTCTAAGATACACTGGTGTCTCTATAGTTGGATTTTAGGTGTGGTAAAATTGGAATTTCCAAATGAAATGAAGCAGAAAGTTTAAATTATTTTTCATGGGGGCAACTTTGACTTGTGCTTCAGTATCCCTCAATTGGCGGATGGCCTATGACTGCTTCAGATACCTGGAAAATTGACAAAATTGTGTAATTTTTGTGTTGGCGATTTCACTTTAAGATCGTCCTATATTTTCCAAAAAGCACGCCACTTTACGTTCTCTTCGTGACTCTGACATGAATAGGGAGGCAGTACTATAGATACAAGTCCGTCACGCAAGAACCTCAGCTTGTTTCCATATCATGCTTATACCTGTTAGGGTTTGATGAGTCTTGAGTGGAACGAAACCTATCCTTTCAAGCGCCATTTTCTTTGGCGTTCAGTCCTAAGCCTTTTTCGTAGGAAAAGTCTTTTTTGTATGATCACCTTCGACTTTACCACGATTTCTTGTTAGTTTTTTCGACACATTTAATTAAATATACGAAATGTTCAAAACTGAACGTGCTTGCTTGTATAATAATTTGCTGTAATGATTTTTTTTTTTTATACAAATGTAACCAAAATTGATAATGCTTTGCTTGCATAAATGTGTAGGAAATGTGGGAAAAGTTTCTCCGCCATGTTTTTAACAAGAAAAATATAACCTTATTTTTGGGATTCTCTCTAGACTTTTTCGCGAAAACGGTTATAGAAATCACCTTGAATGTGGTGTCAGTCGATTCTCCGTGTCTGTCTAAAAAAAAATATTAATAAAAAAAAAATAGTAAGGTTACTAATGCAAAACATAAATTGCTACGAGATTTTTCGCGCCAATTTCGTCGGTCAAATTGTTCCATCGGTTCGCCCAATTATTTATCTCATATTTTAATAGAAGTGTCTACCGTAACTTTAGTGGAGTTTAAATGCTTTTGATCGTTACTAAAGACAGCATTAAATATTTTGACACCCTTCCTACTCTAATAAGAATTCTTGGAATAGTGTCTGGAAGACATCAACCTTCTGAGGTAATCATTTTCCCCGGAGATTAAGGAAATACCTTTGCATACTTATTTCGTAACCCGGAGCCTTATTTTTCCCCCTCGGCCATTACTAGTGACCCTGAGATGGATTAATTCGACCACATTACGCCCACTACTTGAAGATACTGGTGGTCAACTGCTTCGAGAGCCTGACTAAGGAACAAGACGGTGGTATGGAGGGAGGGAGGGAGGGAGGGAGGGGTGGTAAACGTGTAGGTATGCATTACCTGGCCCACTTATTGTAGGACCCTCTTCCTCCTTGACTTCCATCCATCTTATCCCGCAGGCTCTGCATATCCCTTTACAACTTTCAAAAATAGTCTTATTATTTAAATATGCGACTATTAAATTTCTTTTTCTTGTCGAGAACTTTCTCTCAATTGTGATATATTACCATTCTACGATTTTGTTTAGGTAATAAATACACTTAGCAGCAATAAACAAACGGGCACTTTTTTTTAGTTCGCTTGCCGATTGAGAGTCACGGAATTCTTACATCTAATCCTTACTATAGATAAATAAATAAATAAAATACACTCAAATTTACTAGGGTTTCCGGACATGCCAGACAATAATCATTGTCCAGGTTATTTGCTGCTGAGTGTACTTTTGAAATAAAAATATAAAAAAAATGTGCCGAAATGACGAATGGAGAAGAAACTTTAAGAAGTATCGAAGCAATCATCTCCTGAAGAAACACCCCATCCATCTTATTGGCCCGGCTTCAACAATTCTCTACTCCTATCTGTAATCTGCTAGAAGTTTGACATCCCAATCTCATTGGCGAGCCTCCCTTCGTCTCGGCCATCCCGCTGAAATCTTTCGCACTTCTGTATGTCCTCCTATATGTTCCGAAAGTCAACGTTGATTTGTAGCAAATTAATTTTTAGGCTTAACTTAAATCCTATAGGTTCCTATGCAGCTAAAGTCAGTGGTCGTTTTTGTCCCGATTGCTCCGGAAATTTTACTAAGCCAGTTCCTGTAAAACCTCCCTCTTTCTTCTTGGATTCTGAACCTTTTACATTACTGTAATACGGTTTTTGAGATGAAGTAATTTTTCTTAATAGAATTAGTTATTAAAGTGGGCTCCTCGACTTCATTGGGTTGTAGGCTAAACAGCATGCTATCCGTTCGCTATTACTTTCTGATTTCAAATGGTTCAATTTTCAGTATCCAATCACTTGTTCTTTATTAAATTGTGAAAAACATTCTTCATAAATACCCGTATTCTTCCCACTTAATATTTATTTTCTGTAGAAGACAAAACGCATTTTATCTCTTGTGAAGCTGCTTTAGAATTGTTTTGTTTTCATTTGTAATGAGGTACGCCAATAACCTCTATAATAAATATAATAAATCTATCTATTTTCTTAATAGGGAATGACGCATTCGCTGTTGTACAGCAACATTAAATAATGAATACTAAATATTTACTTAATACGTACTATGTTGTTTTTTACTTTAGTGGAATACTTCATTTAAACGAAATTTGACATTATGTTTATAACGATGGATTTCGATCGACCTTTTTTGTAGAAGTAGGTTGATATCACTTATATATATATATATATATATATATATATATATATATATATATATATACATACATACATATACACACACATATATATATATACATATATATATATACATATATATATATATATATATATATATATATATATATACATATATACACACACAGGGTGTCCCGTAAATGTCTAGTCATATTATGGGAGGTGATAGAGGACCCTAAGAGGAACAAAAAATGTTCTATGACGATTTCCCGAATTCTCACACATAAGGGAGAAAAAGTCGTTTTATTGTTTTTTCAAGACAAACGTGGTTTTCAGAAGAATAATCGTTGTAGCTCCGGCCCAGGTAGTTCTACTAGAAAGGAAGTGAAACCAATCGAAAGATTAGTAACGATTATTCTTCTGAAAACCACGTAAGTCTTGAAAAAAAAAACGACAATAAAACGACGTTTTCTCCCTTATGTGTGAGAAATCGGAAAATCGCCACAGAACATTTTTTGTTCCTCTTAGGGTCCTCTATCACCTCCCATAATATGACTAGACATTTACGGGACACCCTGTATATATATATATATATATATATATATATATATATTTATTTATTTTTTTTTAGTGCATTTAGAGAAGGAATCGTTGGTCTAATAATTGCGATAATTGTTGTATTATATCGCAACTATTATGTCATCATTATTCTTGTTTTTGCAGTGCTGGAGTAAATTATACCATTCTTGCTTAATAGCGCATATAGTAATTCCCATTGATTTTGAAATGCTTTTTAGGATAAGTTTGTTTTTTTTTGTTTTTTTTTTGCTGAGTATATTTTTTCAGGGTTTCTCATTAAGTTTTTTTGATTTCCTGGAAATGAAGGATGAAATTCATTAAAGTCCTCATTTTTTTCTACTCACCGGAGCTCCGGTGCAAATGACGTTCGTAATTTCCCCCTTATGCTCAATATCGATTTCATCTATTTTTCCAATCTCTTTGGTTCCTTTGAGCGATTTTAAATATTTTCGTTTTTAAATAAACCAATATATATATTTAAAAAAAATTATAATTAGAAGTTACAGTCATTTTTGATGGAGACCCTTATCCTTTGACCCCTAGGTTCTTAACGGAATCCTGTGATCTAGATTAGAAAGAGCCATCGATCATGCCCTAAGAAAATTTAACAAATATTTTCATTTTCGAACTATTTGTTTACTTACCTTTTTGCGAATATCGAAAGAATGTAAGTTATGTAAGTCCCCCGCTTGAAAGAATTTTTAAAAATGTCGTCAAATTATTATCCGGTATGAAAATATATAACGCCATACGAAAGCCTCCTTTAAATGAATTTCCGTTAGTTATAACCATCACAGGAATCACGTCCGCTTTGTCTAAAATTATTAGGAAGAATCATTCAACTACAAAGTAAAAGTTGCTCCTCTTTGAAGGGGATATAGTGGAATCGGGGAGCCACCTGTTGCACTTTCCCACACCCCCATTGCGGCCAATTCTATGAATGGGTGGAGCGTATCTCCTCCCTCCCCTCCGTGGCATGTATTTACATGTTCCCATGAGTGCTGAGGGTTGTCGCTGGTCAGCGGAGTACCAGTAGACCATGACTCTAGTCACTCTGTCTTCATTCCGGCACCGTTCGAAACTAATGCTAACTTCGGCTCGTCATTCAGCTTTTGACCTCGATGTTTGATTTTTTTTTTCTTCTTGAGTTGATTTCTTTTAGTGTTTTTAGTGCAAGTCATAAAGATAAGATTGTGTTTTTAGGTAAAAAAAACCTGCAAGGTTATCACCGCACTTATGAATAAGTGGTTCAGTATTTACAGTCTGTAAATACTGAACCACTTATGGAAGTTCTGTAAATTACAGAACTTCCATTTCCACCATATTTTTTTTACCTCAGCAGGCGAAAACCTATAATATTAAAAAAAATACAGTTTCTTTAAAAACCAAAAATATCGTTCAACATTTTCATTAAAACAAAATAAAATAGACGAACCCTTTTAAAGATAATATATATCAGTCAATTAGAGAAGAGCTAATGTTATCAGACATTATGGATGAAATACTAGGAGATGATGCTGATAATGTTAGAAAGGTATTAAACTTCATAGACAAAACAGAATTAATAAATAAAATCTAAAGACATAAGATTAATTAAATAAGCAGGATAGTGTGTGTGTGTGTGTGTGTGTGTGTGTGTGTGTGTGTGTGTGTGTGTGTGTGTGTGTGTGTGTGTGTGCGTGCGCGCGCGTGTTTGTGTGTGTGTGTGTGTGTGTGTGTGTGTATGTGTGTATGTGTGTGTGTGTGTGTGTACTGTCTGAGTTAGAGAATATGTGAGTGAGGTTGCATGGATATGGGTTGGTATATGTGTATGGGTGAGTCCATATGTCTGTGTGTGTGCCCGCTTGTGTGTGAGTGCGTTTATTTACATTTGTTCTGTGTACAGAAACGAAAATAAATATTGCATGGAAAATATACTGTAAGTAATATAAGTAAGGAAAAAATGCCAGGATCAATGATAAATAATGACAATGATAAGTAATTCAATAAAAACCAAAAGCTGACTCAATAAATTATTAAATTCAAAAGAAATTAAAAAAAAAAAACAACAAAAAAAAACATAAATCTTGGCCATTTCGGCGCTAATGGCCAAGATTTATGTCGATGCGCCGTAAAAAAAAAAAAAAAAAAAAAAAAAAAAAAAAAAAAAAAAAAAAAAAAAAAAAGAAAGATAATATATGATATAAATGTACAATGTCTATTGCAACATATTTTTATTGAACATTGGGCTATGAATACTGAAAGCTCTTTTGAACATTTTTAACTATATGGACTATAATATGGTCTACACCGTAACTACAACCGTTTTAATGAATAAACTAAATAATAACTACAACTATGTAGTAAAGCTCACAAGGACTTACAGTGACCAAGCCAAAAAACGGTAGTATAGTGGAATAAAAGACGCGATAAAACAAAAAAAAATCTAATATGTAAAATGTTCCAGTCTCACATTAGAGAGCCATTTCAAGTTATTAAAACTAAGTCAGACTCGCAGGAACTGGGTTAACTTAGAGTGATTTCATACTTCTCTGTTTTAATTCATGCACACATACACACAGATATATACATACACATATATATATATATATATATATATATATATATATATATATATATATAATTCATTTATTTAGATATAATGGTTCAATACAAAATATTGTGACTCTTTCAAACAGTACTGTCAGAATTTGTATCCCTCTAATTTTTGTGGATATTTAGTAATCATTCAATCGTAAGAGTGTTTTGATTTCGAAGTAAAGTATTCGAATAACAAGGTAACTGTTTCAATAATATTTATAATATGTAAGTTGTATCACAAATTATATAAAAAATCTTTAGAGAAAATTCCTTTTTCATTCTTATTTCAAAACTGAAATTACACGACACGTTTCTATTGTATCCTAGCAGGATAAAAAGAGTCCTGTATCCTTTTCAATAGTAAATGTGATGGTATTTGAATGAATTGTTATATTTGTGAATGGAAGTGCTGCATAGCTGTAGTAGAGAGAGAGTGTTGATCTATTTGGAAGAGAAAGTGCAGCCGTCAAGATTTGGCACGGATTTCACCTCTAGGAGTCCTTTCCGCCCATAACTCAGCCGAGGTGTTCTTTCACTAGTCTTATCTCATCTTTCCACTAATCCTCTCCATTGTCTCAGGGTTTTCCATTCATCTTCTTGGGCCGGCGGTGACCCACTTAGAATAGGAGAGGTTCTTATTATGATTCATGTGTTCATCGACATGTTACATAATATACAATGGAAAAGTAGTTATGGATGCCCTTAATGTAGTTTGTGGTATTGATTTAACCTACATCCTGTCCAGCATTTTAGAAATTCCAATGCTTTTAGCCCTTTCTTTTCATTTGGACATATACTTGCAGCAAAACTTCACAGAGATTCTTCCCCTTGGGAGAAAAATATTAATATTTCATTTTTTCCCAGGTAACACGATTAGATATTGATTGTGTTTTGGCTCATTTTACGAATTTTTTTTATTCTCATTTGTGTTATTTCGTTACACTTTCTATTGATGTAGGTTAAAATCAAAGCTAATATAGAACAAAAAAAAAAAAAGAAATATAAAATACACTTTTTGCAAAGGGGAATCCAATAAATTAAAAAAATAATGGTTATTCACAAAGTAGAACTATCTACTTAGTACTTGAACGAAAATATTGTTCGTGTTGCCCGGATATTTTTAAACATTTTGTATTTTTCTATTTCAATTAATTAGTTTAACATTCTTCAGTCATATTGTGAATACTTTATTGCGCTATTTATTACTTTAATGTTTTGAGGCACGAAAAAAGAACATACTTTTATTTCAATGGACCTCTTGAGTTTATATCTTTTTAAAATAATTTGCTCGTCATTTTGTTACATGTTGTTACTTCATCTGCGACGAGTTTCGTTGCTTTTGGTCGGGGGATCTTTTAAATTAAGTAATATTAAGTAACTTTTTGGCGATTTGTTTTAACATTCGTCCTGTGAGGGGTTCATATTTTCGTGGCGAGACAATTGAAGGTGAAGTCATGAACTTAGGGAACTTTATTGATTTCCTGTACTCTCAGTAGATCTGGGTCATATATCTGTTTCAGGCAGTTTATATAATTGTCGAAAATATTATATGAGAAACATAGCTTGTACAAGATCATTCGTTTAATAATGATATTTCACATGACAGAAATCTAGTACTTTTTAAATTGTTAATTGCCTAATTAATACAATAAACGACCAACTGTAAAAACACAAAATTATTTCGCACATGCAAATACTATAAGATATAATCGGCTAAATGTTCAACTGCCGCATATATTTTTGACCTTTTTACCTGTTTCTTTTCTCAAGTAATATGACAGTTACAAATTCTCTTATCAATGCTGATATGATAGCCTTGAAACACCATTAGAAACAGGAGAATGGAGGACATTGATGAAAGGTTGATTGTTATAAAACATTCTCTTATATAAACGACTACAAACATTTATCTCATGGACTGCTCTCAACACCAACATCACTGCAGAAGTAAATTCTTTTGGATTTTTTTTTTTTTGTTTACACAGATCACTCAAAACAGTAATAAGTGACAAATAAGGGAAGAGGGATGATAAAGAGGTAGAAGATGCTGGTTGAGTGGTTAGGCGCCGAAACATACCCTGGTTGTCACCCACCACCCCAACTCCTAGACTGCTAGATTTATGGCTGGTCTCTAATAGACCCTGTTTCTACTGCTCTGTAGACCTTATTTCTCATAGTGCATTTTCTTGTTTTACTATAAAATATTGTCTTGATGTTTATGCCAAAATTACTCAGCTAATATAATACAACTATAATTTCTGTGAATCCAGGAGATAATGTAACTCATATAAATATCTAAGGAATGTAAATAGAATGATAGTCCGCTGTTGAATGGCTAATGGGAGATATGGCTGTGCCTCTAGTGGAAGGGATGGGCCCAGCAATTTCTAAATCGAATGAAAAATGTTCACTTTTTGGGGAAAGACGCTGAGAAATCAGAAGAAGAAAAAATATTCATTTTATATTCGGCCATGGGCGTATATAAGGGGGGGGCTGCAGCCCCCCGAAATTTTGATTTGATCGGTAAACATTTCATAAAACCCTTAAAAATAAATTAAATAAGATCATTTAGTTCATAAAACATATTCTATTTTGGGTGTAATAGCGTTTAAGTTGGCTAAAACTCTTCCAAGATCTAAATTGTTAGTATTCCATACACCGGAAATGGTCTCAGCCCCCCCGAAATTTTCCCAGCCCCCTCCGAAATTATTTTCTATATACGCCCAGGTATTTGGTCCCTATATCTTGGCTAATGGGAGATGTGGTTGTGGTCTTAGTGGAAGAGTTGGGCAATTTCTGGACAGAAACTGGACGGATTTTGAGGTAGGAATATATACGGGGAGGAATGTTTGTAAGAATGCAAAGTTGATTTTACAAAATGTTTTGTATACATTTTTTATAATTCTAGTAGAGCCGCAGTATCTTGGTTAGAAAGATGTGATCGTAAACCTAGTGGAGGGAATAGACGTGAGAGAGGATGGGAAAGCAAAGTTACAAAAACTGCGTCACACATCTATGATAACGTTTTTGTTGCAAATGTTTCTGAAAAGTCCTTATGAAAAATTTAAGGTGGGATTATAAATAAAACCACCATGACAATTTAAAGAGCGAGTGGCTGCAGGTATCTTTGGGGTTGGATGTTCTCATGAAGATTTGGTAACTTTGCCTTACTGCTACAACACAGCCACTTTCCTAGATACAGAGGATCTACTGTAATAATTTCAATCTATTTACCGCCAAAGTTAGTACTTATACTGAAGTTTCGTAGCCATAATTGGTCAAATATTCATAATATTCATAAAAAAGTAGTTTCTCAATATTAATAAATTGTAGATTATGTTACCTTCTAATTAAGTCAATTTGCTTAAAAACATTTTTTTGCAGTATTTCTTACTTATATCAAGTGTGTTTTTTGCTTTTATAGTTTTCTTCTTTTTTGATTCATGTCATAATATTTTGTCAAAGAACTTTATTATATTAGTTGAATCATCCATCCACATGTATGCTGATGACACTGCTATCCTTACTGTCAACCAAAATCCAATTCTTGCTTCTAATTCCCTCCAAGAACACCTGTGCCTACTTCAACCATGGCTAAATAAATGGAGAATCAAAGTAAATGCAGAAAAATCTAGCCATGCAACTTTCACACTTCGTAAGTCAAGCTGCCCGCCAATAACCCTCCAAAACATTATAATCCCGCAGAAATCGCAAGTAAAATACTTAGGACTGATACTAGACAAACGCTTAACTTGGAAGCCACACATAACTCAGAAAAGACAGGAACTAAACAGACGTTTTAGACTTTTATCACGCTTATTGGACAAACGCTCAAAACTATCATTGACTAACAAACGACTTATATACAATACCATACTCCGACCAATATGGACTTATGGACTAGAACTATGGGGCTCCACTAAACCTTCCAATTCCTACAGAATACAAACAATACAATCCAAAATCCTTCGAAAAATATCCAATGCTCCTTACTATGTCTCGAACCTAACCCTCCATAATGACTTCAATATCCCCTTTATCCAATCCCTGGCCAAATCAGTCTATCAGAAGTTCCATTCCAATCTCCCAGGCCATCCAAATCCTTTGATAAATTCTCTATCCTCGTTCCAAAATCCACAAAATCCCCATAGAAGGCTGAAGCGGAGGTGGCCTAGAGACAATTTGCTTTAACATCTCCAGTGCACAAAGTGTGTTATATTTTCATTTAAAATTCTTTACAGTTGTTTCATTATTATTTTATATTATATTTTTATTTATTTATTTATTTTTTCTTTAATGCATTACTATTGTGGGTTTTGTAATTGTTCATATTCCCACATCAAGCCTCACAATGTCATTATAACAGAACCAGCAATATTACTAGAAATATGTTACTCATATTGTTGTAATAATCAATAATAATAATAAAAAAAAAAAAAAAAAAATATTAGTTGAAAGGTCTAAAATCCCGAACAATCCTTGTATTTCTAGTTAGATAAATGACAATGTTCATTTTTATTACTCAGTATCTACCATACAGGCCTACCTGTTTGCCAAGTTTCATCAAAATCGGTCAAATGGTGTGGATTTGTATAGAGAACAAACAGACAGGTGATTTTTATATATATAGATTAATTCAAGATTTCAGGACATTTTTTGTAATCCATTTTAGGATTAGTTTAGTATTACTATTACTACTTAGATTGAGTCTAAATTTAAATTTGATTTATTTACGCTTTGACCTAACAAACGTGACCTTCTTCTAATTGAGATATATTTGTATGTTGACCCGATCAATCCAGGGAAAGTCGTTTGCGTGAAAGTGCTCCTATGCCCTACATCCAGCAATATATATATATATATATATATATATATATATATATATATATATATATATATATATATATATAGTACATGGAATTTTATAGTGTCATATATTTTCCTATTTTATTCTGTTTAAAAATGGTATGTTCGATACGAATCATTGAATGGATGGGTTTCATTTACGAAGTAATACAGATTTTCAGAAGAATCTGTATTAGCACGTTTCGTGGTGCTCTTTAGCAGGATTTTTCTGCTAAATAACTATACACAAAAATAAACTAATTTAGAACAACAATGATAACAAGTTATGTTTTTATGTACTTAAAAGGGTCTCCCGTGGTCTGGAGGCTAGCGTTTTAGATTCATAAGCGGGAGATGGTGGGTTCGATAACAATAATTATAAAATATAAATTACAGAAGAGAACGTTCAAAGGAAAATTAATAATTGGAATAAATTGAAAAATAATAATATTTATTAAACATACCATTAAATGCAAGTGAACAGAGACGACTCAAGTGACTATGAGTAATTTTAAATGTTTAATATGTTTAAAAAAAAAACAAAAAAAAACAGGCTATATTAGTAAAAAAGGAGAACGGGGACAGCGGAAAGAAAAACGGAGAATTTTGGAGCAGTTTGTAAAGCTGGGGAAAAAACTACCCGCTCGCCTAAAAAATCCCCACATCTTAGCCATGGGTGCGCGGTGAAGGTTATGTGTTATAGAGTCGTTCGAGGTATTGGGATGCCGGATCGTCTCTAAGCCTGCCCAGCTTCTAATGGGTACATGAAATGAGGAAATTGAGGTGACTAGGGTATTAACTCACCAAACAGTATACTTTTGCAAAGTCTGCCCCTTCGAGCTTAAGTGATCTGCTATGGGACTAATATATATATATATATATATATATATATATATATATATATATATATATATATATATATATATATATATATGATTGAGGATCTATTTAAAAAATCTCTAGTGAGAAAGTTGTATAGTCGAGACCAACGAAGTTAGGGGTACCTGGAAGCTTTTTAGCACTTTCTTCCGAAGGAAAGTAGCTATTGAGGTTGGACTCATGACGGAATTTTTGAAAAATTTCTTCAAATCTTTATCGATCCTACCTAGTAGACACCGAAAATGACCCCCGTTAAATTTTATATATATATATATATATATATATATATATATATATATATATATATATATATATATACACATATATGCTATTTTTCAAGCTACTTCGCTGGGAATTAAATGTGTTGTTTGTTCGGCATCTGTCTCCAGCGGTCTTGCTCCTCCTGTCATCGCAATATTTCGCCGGATTCCTCTCCGGCTTCTTCAGGCAATCATTCATCCTTGCTGGTTGGTAAGGGAATGAGCTCGTCAGTGGTTTGGGCCCTTCTTATCCTTCTTGGTCGGAGACTATGCGAGCCAATGAACTGGTGAGGCTCTGGGCCAATCGGGTTCCGTCTGTCTCTGTTAACTTCCTCGGTCGTCCGTTCGGGGCGCTGGTGGTCCTGTATGAGTGGATTGTCTCCAGTCTTCTTCAGGATGGCCCGCCAGGTGTTGGAGAGGATGAGTCCTTCTTCTCTATTGAAGTTGGCTGGATTTTTGTGGATCTCAATCGCCTCTCTGATGAGTCTCCTGTTCAGCGTGTCTTCCTTAGCCAGGGTCTTGGCTTGATCAAACAGGACTTGTCTGGGGCACTCTTCTCCATGTGTTGCCACCGCAGAAGTTTCGGTGCGTCCCAGCCTGTAGTCTAAATATGCGGCACCTCGTTTTGCTCAGTCTCCTGGTCAGGGTGTACGTTTCCTCGCCGTAGAGGTTTGATATGCTATTTTTCAAGCTACTTCGCTGGGAATTAAATGTGTTGTTTGTTCGGCATCTTTCTCCAGCGGTCTTGCTCCTCCTGTCATCGCAATATTTCGCCGGATTCCTCTCCGGCTTCTTCAGGCAATCATTCATCCTTGCTGGTTGGTAAGGGAATGAGCTCGTCAGTGGTTTGGGCCCCTTGAGACTACAGGCTGGGACGCACCAAAACTTCTGCGGTGGCAACACATGGAGAAGAGTGCCCCAGACAAGTCCTGTTTGATCAAGCCAAGACCCTGGCTAAGGAAGACACGCTGAACAGGAGACTCATCAGAGAGGCGATTGAGATCCACAAAAATCCAGCCAACTTCAATAGAGAAGAAGGACTCATCCTCTCCAACACCTGGCGGGCCATCCTGAAGAAGACTGGAGACAATCCACTCATACAGGACCACCAGCGCCCCGAACAGACGACCGAGGAAGTTAACAGAGACAGACGGAACCCGATGGGCCCAGAGCCTCCCCAGTTCATTGGCTCGCATAGTCTCCGACCAAGAAGGATAAGAAGGGCCCAAACCACTGACGAGCTCATTCCCTTACCAACCAGCAAGGATGAATGATTGCCTGAAGAAGCCGGAGAGGAATCCGGCGAAATATTGCGATGACAGGAGGAGCAAGACCGCTGGAGACAGATGCCGAACAAACAACACACACACACATATATATATATATATATATATATATATATATATATATATATATATATACATATACATATACATATATATGTGTGTGTGCCTGTTAACACGATAGCGGCCAGAGTTTTTGTTTTTTCGTCACGAAACTTGGTATATAGCATTCAATTAGCAAACGATTGAACGAGTTCGTTAACCACCAAAGTCGGTCCACCGGAAGGGGGGGTTTACCCCGAACCCAAAACACTAATTTGACTATGTCAGCCGTAATATTTGTTATATTTCAACAAAACTTGGTATTCGTAGTGGTAATATAGAGAGAAAAGTGAGATATAAAAATGAACTAAATCGGTTCATTAGAAGGGGGGGTTTACTCCGGACCCACAATACCAATTCGCCACTACCAGCCGTGATTTTTGGTATATTTCAACGGAACTCGGTATTCGTAGTGGTAATCCACAGGTAAATAACTGTTGTAAAAATAAACTAAATCGGTTCATTAGGAGGGGGGGTTTACTCCGGACCCACAATACCAATTCGCCACTACCAGCAGTGATTTTTGGTATATTTCGACGAAACTCGGCATTCGTAATGGTAATCTACAGGTAAATATGTGTTGTAAAAATAAACTAAATCGGTTCATTAGAAGGGGGGGGTTTACTCCTCACCCAAATTCTTAATATACTCATACCGGTCGTAATTTCTGCTGTATTGTAACGAAACGCGGTATACGTCGTGGGTAACTCATGAGAAAGAAGTGTTGTAGAAATGAGCTGAATCGGTCAATCGGAAAGAGGGGGTTTAATTTGTAACATATTTCAATAGAAAAGCCCGTCAGACGTAGGTTCACAAAGCCGCCGCAAGGAGCGCTTTCTACCACTAGAGTGACTGTATCCTGTTCCTGCGTTAGATCAAAATACGATAATATGAGGTTTTTTGTGTTTATTACGAAGTGTAATAGGTACCATGTGTAAACATAACTCTGGAAGCAAATTATTAATTGATCAGTTACTCATTACAAATTTAAAAGAGAACTATTCATGTTTTTATTTTATTTATGTAGGATATTTTAAGCAAATTGTTCTGGAAAGCAATCTACACTACCCAAATTCTGAGGAAAGTGCTTAGTTATGCAGCTCCTGCGTGACGGACTTTTTTAATATAATAATTGGGTCAGTTGGCTATAAAATACATAAAAGAATTAATCTTTTCATACTTGGGTGTTGCCTTGCTGATCTTAATCAGTATATTGTTCTTAAATTCCTTATTAAAGTATAAGTAACATTTGTATTAATATTTTTTTATTTATGGTATGAGGCATACAAAGTGTTATTTATTACTAAAGGCCGGATTTCATGCAGTAAATATTTTAAAAACGTCCAATAAAAATTAGCCAAACATGCAATAAAAATAAAATATAATGACAAATGAAGTAGAACGTTGTTCAACATTATTATTTTTTTTTTGTCGGAAAATTAGGTACCTAAATATTATTATTGATAATTTTAAAATAAATCACAACTATTTTCTATAATAAATTTCAATATTTTTAATGATATACCAAAAAGGGCGCTTTCGTGCACTGAAAACCTAAATTGTGTAAATTTCTGCAGTAACCCTTAAAACGTGCAATTTCCTGCAAAATAAAATTTACATATCGCACTAGTATTTCTAAAGTGACACAACTCAAAATAAAACTCAGTATTAAGATAGGAAGGGTGACACAAGTCCCCTCTGGTGTACAAGCTCTGAATCTAGGTGCATACAGTTTTGATAGTTTATTATTTTATTTATTATTATTTATTTATTTACAGAAATATTACAATCTACAGTATATGTATTATGTAATTTGACATAGGTATAGGTATAGCTTGACCACGCCTCAGGTGCCACCAGTTGTCAATAGTCCTAACTTAGACGGTGTGAATAAAACCAATTTTTGAGTTTTGTCACTTAACACTTTCAGGATCGATGACTTCCACCAAAATGTTCATCAGGACCGAAGTAGTAGTGCGATATGGTAATCCGAATGCCTTAATTCTTGTTAATAACTTGTCCCCGATCGAATTCAAGCAACCAAAAAAAAAGTTCAATTGCACGAGAATCCGGTCTCTAGTTATTACTATAGAGAATGAACTTTTCTATTATATTCTTCAGTTAGTAAATATGCGTTTCATACATGGATGGTTTGCTTGATTTAGTATCACGTATAACTTCCATGAGAGCGTACATAGGCATCAATCTCGTCAAGTTTTGTGCTAGCAGAGCATAAGTACTTTTGCTTTGTCTGGTTAAGGAGTTTTCATCTGGGGGAAAATTAGTAACTCCTAGAGGAAAATAATGACTTGAAAATAGGCGATGATCTCAGGGAACAAATTTCCGACTATTATGCTGGCATTGTCATTTTCTCTTTCAAACTAGCCAATTAAGGTAAATATTGAACAATATCCATGGAAGTGGGATTTGTGTTGGTTTTGTAAACACGATCCTCTTTCATGGCTCTGGTCGTTGGCCATTTTCAAGGGCATCAATCCTCTTGTCTGGAGGTGTGAGTAATTTGCATCGCTTTGTTTTTATTTCAGATCATAGCTTTCTCTATTCTAATTAAGCAATTTTTATATTCATTATAGTAGCTTTTATAATGTATTACTAATATATTATAAAAAATAGTACACAGATTATTTATTTCAATTACGCGAGGTGCTCCTCAATACTCAGTATTTTTTTCTACTGCGGTTCCACTCATGAATACATTTTTGCAATGTATTTTCGAATATGTATAATAGAAATAGGGAAGTTCCTTACTTGCTGGCTAGGTGGACGCGTTTTCTCAACTGCCTTCTTCGATGGCCTGTTGAGAACGCTATAATGGTGAACTATTTCTGTATGTAGATATAAACTGTTAACATGATCTTGATTACAATTTCCGCTGTTTTGTGCAAAGAGGTAAACTCTTGGGGACATATCATGCCCTCGTAATTGGAGATCCATGGAAAACGTTAGTACCCAGTGACCAAGATTAAATCACTATAAAATAAAAATGTATCCTTAGCGATCATATGACATTCGAAACTTATGAAAACAATTGTTTTTGAAACCAAGCATAATGGAAGCTTTTAACTGAAACCTTTTTTTTTTCTTCTTTCTTTTTAAAAAAAATGGTCAACTGTTTATGACAAGACAATTACATTATAATAACTGAATTATACACATTTTATGTTGCATCCTTCGAAAATCTTGCGGTGTTTTCCTTTGGAAAGTCCGAAAAGCATAATGTGGTAAATATTTTCTATTTGGCCTGCCATCTTTAAACTAGCACAGACCAAAACATACTAGGCAAATTTATAACATTTTGAATACATTTCAAAAAACGTTTTTTATACATAATGGGAAAAATAAACAACAATTCTGAAAGTATTAGACGAAAGATGTAAGTCTTAATCTTCCTGAGCGAGAAGAACCGCAGTACGTTTCGGACAACCTATTATTTATATTAGGAGTTGTTTAGCTTAGCAGTTTGCTCCGTTTATAAGCTCATATAGGATAAACATTTTTAGTGTTTTTGTTGCTCTACATGTTTAGAAAACAAAGTAAAAAGAGAGACAGATAAAGGAGGGTTTATTTACCATTGAACAGATTATTCAGGTTTTAACAAATATGAATGTATGTGTACATATATTTATTGCTTATGAATGTCAACAATCAGATTCCACAAAATATTCTGTTTTTTGTAAACAACTATTTCTAGTAATTAACAGTGGAAGGTATTATAGTATTTAGCAATAATAGATAACCCACGAACCTATTCTGCATTGTACTATAAAGAAAAATCCTAAGTTCAATGAGGCTTTATTGTTGAAAAAAGCCTGGCTCATTTAGAAAGCTTGGAATGGAAACAGTCACTATGTTAATACTTAAAACGTGTACGTGGATACGTAGTAACGTTAGCTTAACGAGTTTTTTTCGCACGAAAAAACTATGTTCCGGTAGACATATTCTGCTGTTTAACTTTCCAATCAGAAAAAATATTTTCGTAACAAATAACATCTGAAACGTGCCATTTTTTGGACCAGGTAGAAAACAATTCTCGTAAGGTCGATATAATGAGCGACTTTCTTGCAGGAAGGAAGGACACACACCAAAATCTTGCTTTTCATATTTTCTATAAAATATTTTTTTTTCATGGGAAATATTTCTTTGAACAATGGGAAGTTCGCAATTAGGTTATATTCAATCGCTATTGAAATATTAACCTTAAGGGATATCTAACGTGTTTAAGTAGGAATTCAATCAGACTGATCAAAAGTCTACTGTATTGCCGGTTGAGGCATAACTTTTATAAACTTCTATTTCTGCGAAAGTAAAATACATTATCATACACCATTTTTACATAATTTTGCTATTATATTTTCTCAGCGTATAATTCCTGTCATCCAATTATATTTTTGTATGTTCTGATTGTATCATTTTATGTAAATTTATAAGAGCGTCATACTAATTGTTCAGATCCCTACACCCTAGGTGGAAGGAGAGGCAGAGATTCCCATAGCACAACCATGACCTAGGTATGAAAAGCATTAACCTCATTATTTAATGATTTTGTGCGTGCATCTCTCCCCTGTGCATTGTCTGTCGCGTTGGTTCCCATGCTCATTACTGCGGTTTGTAGTTCCGATTCCATGTTCCTCTGCTCTTCTTTAGGGTGAGAATATCGGAACCATTAGCGACGAGATAATTGACGGATTAGTTGCGCTTTCTCACCCCTTCTGGCTGTTGGTAAAGCTGTGGACGTGTTTTTCAACCCCCCCCCCTTCTTTGTACCAAACCAACGAGGTTCCTTGCAATGTTTGGATTGGATTTTCAACTTCCATGGATTGATATTTTTTTTAACGTAGTATTGCGATTAGTTTACTGATGTATAAGGCAAACATTTGGATTGACGATTTTCGTCAAGTGTATATTTTAGGACAGAATGAGAAATTTGGCAGTGTAGCGTTGAGACAAAATAAATTGATAGAAAATATATACATAATTTTGGTCTTAAATATCTATCCTCTTTATATCGATGGTCACATAATAAGTTGGAAGTAAGTGGAAATATGTGCAAAACGAGTTAAGTGCACTAAGATTATCTCCTAAGACTTATTAAGATGTGGGCATCTTGGCAACCCCTAAAATACCATATTTTCTCAGTCAATTCTCTGCTAATGATCTATATTCCTTATAATAATGTTGTAAAAACAATGTCGTTATGAATTACTTGAATAAAATGTACTAAAAATGAAACTGTCCTGTAGAGCACCTATTTATGGCATAAAAACAATTTAAATTACATAATATTTTACGAAGGTAGATGTACTCAGTGTTCGGTTGCGTCTTCCTAGCTGTATACTTTTTATTGCAAAATTCGTTATATTTTTGCTTTACCTTTTCGTAATATTGCGTTTTACTAAGATATCTACCTTCGCAATCTCAATAGTCAACGATCTCCTGTCAATGGATCTACAAAGTAATTTAGATACAAGGAATCGTGATCGGGGTTAAATTTGTAATTAATTCTATCATGTGGGTTTTTTTATCCTTTTGGGCAAAAATCAAATTTTTGGTTTGATTTCGCGTTGTTTTTTATGCTACACTTGAGTGGACTAAACCATATCCTATTGATATCTGTGATCCATGGTTTCTAAAATTTCCAGATCCAGATATTCAGCTTAATAAAGCTGATTCATCCCTTTATTTCGGGAATAATCATTAGTATTTTTAAAAGACGTATTGCAAAGATCTAGTATGGAAAACTAAAGACCTTCTCCAAAAAAACATTCTACAAAGTATTGTACCTGCATTGGGCACTTTCTCTTATAGGCTGTTTTCTCGATGGGCCTTTTAGGGAAGAGTAACGTGATCGGGATATACTTGGTGACGAAATATGATACCAAGAAAGAATGGATAATATCCATAATATATATCAAATATATTATATTTAAATAAAAGTTATAATGAAGGTGTTTTTCGGCACCCTTTACGTAGGCTTGATGAAAATTTAAAGAACAATTGAAGAGCTCAGTGCCAATGGTGACTAACCCACAATTAGAAATAACTGTGAAAATCAAATTTAAAGTTAGGAAGAATCTGAAAAAAATTAGTCTTCGTGACAAAAACTATTTCAATTAGTCCAATTGAAATTATTTGTGCGTGGTTAGATCCCTTCAATTCGAATATTCATTGATGAGTATAACGTCTATAGCTAGATTCCTTTCACAGGTGCTAAAAAGTATTTTTTCCCCTTTAATTCAATTTTTGAATTTCCGATGAGACTTTAAGTGTAGGTTTAATGGTTCCCCTGTTTGGCTTAACGAGTATTGGCAAGGCTTTTAGCTTGAGGGCTGTTTTACTCTGCCTTCCATCTTTACGTCTACTTTCTAAAGTATACATTCCCCGTACCCTGAAAAAAAAATAATCACATACTTATTTCCTCAATATGAATTTATTTTTTAACATTTTCTACTAGCAATAATTTACTATAAATGTATCTTATACATTGTTGTAAATTCCAAATAAATAAATAAACATTTTCTTAATGAGTGAAATGTTTATGTAATTTTTCTACTACGCATTTTCATTATTTCTTTATTTAATACATATTTCCGTTATTAATATAGAGAAATGTGTTTTCTATGTCGGCGATTCCGTGATTGTTTTAACAACTAAATTAGTCTCCTATTTTCTAGTATATTTTCACCGCCAATTATTCTAATTACAGTTTCGCTAGAATGGTTTAAATGTTTAATGAGTTCTCCCTTGAGAAACTTTTCTTCTGTATTGGAAGTAAAGACTTTCAACTGCATAATTAACAATCTTTATAACTGTTTTAACAATCTCTCTTATTTTATATTTCTTGTTCTTGGTTAAACACTTGAACATATTTTATTCTGTGTCTCATTGAATCATTAAAATTTGTAATTTTCTAAACTTTCTCCTTATTTTTAATAAATCTAAGGGTCATTAACAAAACCAAAATAATAAAGTACTATAATAAAGTATAGGTGCTTGTAAATTGTCTCTTTTAAAGCAGTGCGTTGGTAAGTGTTTCCTAGTCAAATAAGCTTTACATGTCCTTGGCTTGTTCTGTTTTGTAAATGGATATACGTGTGTGAGTCGTGAATGTCCAATTCTCAGTCTTGTTAGTGCAACTTCATCACGTCGTGTTCTTTGTTCTCATGACATATATGGTTCTGCCTTGCTCTTTATTCTCTTAGGTGGTTATCTTAGAACAGAGTAGAATACTGCGTTGCATTCCACGTATTCAGGATAGCTTCTGCTGTTTTGTTAGTAGACCGTTTACTGGAAATCCTGATCGTTCGATTAACTTCTGGTTGCACTTTTTGCATGTTTTCATGGCCAGCAACCCTCAACACAATTGTGGGTTCGTCTTTTAGTCTCAATGTTTCTCGTAAATTTTGATGATGATCGGGATGGAAAAGAAGACCACGCTCCATAACTATCTTACCAGTCGTTCTTCACGTCAGAAATACAAATAAGTCGAACCTCATCAAAGCACTTCTGAATTACAGCTAACTAAATAGTGTTAAATGTTAAAGGTAGGGGTTCATTAGTAATCAGGAAGTCTAATCAATTGATTAGGCGAAGGGGGAAACCCGCCAACTGAGGGTCCAAAGGAAACCGCAGGTGTCCTGAACAAACAGGGTTCAATGATCAAAAGTGACTAAGAGCTTAGTTTGAGATCAAACGTTGATGAGGTACTACTAAACTTATTCTTACCTTTTGGACCCAAAACGAACATTGATATTTCATGTTTACGTACCCCTAACTACTAGATTGAAATGAAAATATTTTTTATATATCGCTGGAAGTGGATTGGCAATTTTGGAGGTTTATATGTTAACATCAGTTTTTAAACAAAATAATGATTGGGAGCATTGAAAGCTGAGGGAGTAATTGTAATTTTTCTTGTATCCGACAGTCAGTTAGTCTATGTTACTAACCGACTGTCGACTTGAAAAACTTCAAGTTGTGTACATTCTGTCGTTTTTTTGGCCTACGTTCTCGACCCAACGGTCCGATATGAAACGAACGATCCCGAGCAAGCGGAGTCAATCGACATGGAAAAGAAAGGGATCTACTCGAAGTGCATTGAATATCTCCAAGACAAGTTCTTAGAGAAATATGGATCCAGAAAATTCCTAGTCAAGGGTCTGTGGTTCGGTGCAAGGGGTACAATTCCGAAAATGACCTGCACTATCTTACAAGAACTTGGAATCTTGCCGGAACACCTGCCTGTTATAGCTGAGTCAATAGTTATTGACTCGCTAGGCATAATGAGCCTACATATTTATGGTCACTAAAGGACATCACTCCTGCCGATTAATCGCTAATGGATATTTTTTTTTTTTTACATGCAACAAATGTCGTTTCTTAGACTACGCTGTCTCTTGTGTTTTTGTTGTTTTTTTTTTATTAGAAGAACAATTTTTATTTTTTGGCGTGTCTAATGCCCACGAACTTTTGGAAACGCATAACAAATTGCTTGATGATGAAATAAATGAATGCCTCCAGGAATGATGAGCATGCTGTGTCTCCAGCAACCCAATAAAGTTGGGCAGCCCACTTTATTATTTCATTAAATAAAGTTTTCTTCTTCTCTTCAGAACCTAAAAATGATGTGTTTTTTTTTTTTTGTTTTAGGTTTGTTTCTTCATCTTCTTAATTTGACGCTTGTTCTACTTTTCAGGTAAAACTATTTTTTAGATCTATGCTTGGTCAAGTTTTAAGGATATCTTTAAAAGTAAAGAAACTGTTTAGTTCATGAGTATGTTTATGTGTTATGAAGCACAGTGCATTATTGGCAACGCATCCCACTGTAAAACAGAAGGACCGTTGGCTAAAAAACCAGCCTCGCGAGATGTTTTGTAAGCATAATACTATGAACATGCCAAAACGTTCAAAATATAGATTTTTCTGAAAATCTGACGTTTTCTCTTAGCTTAATCGCAACCATTCCAGGAGTTCTTATCACCTCAACGGCTTAATATTTTTTGCACTTTTATATTTAGATCTAATGCGGTGTACTTCAGGCAAACCTGCACTGGTATTGAAGTGATTTTGTTGATTAAAGACCTTATCCTTTATTTTCTTGTGGGATGGTTCAGTAAAAAATACAGTCGATACTGATTCACGAAACGCGGTAGTTGGGATCGATGTAAATTATGGTCATATTTTAACAAAATATAGGAGGTTATTGTTATCAATTATAAATAATAGATCGATCTCTCATGGTTGGGATGTAGGTCACCTATAGGTAGGCCTTGATACAATGTAGTAGTTGCAGCTGTTGGAGCAAAGCAGACAATAGCATCACCGTTATCTTGTAAGCTAGAGAAAACCTGCGATGCCTTCATTGTCTTCATCCTCGGATCCCACACCCCCATTTACCGCTCGTTTTATGCCAGTAGTTAGGTATCCTAGACGTCAGTAATAGCCCACAAACCCAGACTGTATGGTGCCTAAATCCGAGAACTAGGTTTCATTTAATTTCTTATAATAAAGTTTTTAGGGTCTCCCCGTGGCCTTAGTTTCCCATGCGGGAGATACTGGGTTCGATATCCACCGGTGGCAGGAGTTTTCTCAACTCAGAGCTCGTTGAGAAAATTCCTCGCTGCCCCCTGGATGTCGACGTTAATGAACTAGATATCGATACGCCGTATATATATATATATATATATATATATATATATATATATATATATGAAGGTCGATTTTGACCCACATCAAGACTTTAGGCGCTGTAGCTAATAAATATTTGCTTACATAGAATCTTACAATTAAAAGTCTGCCTTGTAGGAACTGCGTCATCTTTGTGCGTTTTCATTCTGATCCCTAGTGTCATTCGAAAATCTTAGACTAGAAGCAGTTAATATCTTAATCTTTCGTGAATATTTATTACGTAAAAATGTAAAATGAAATCTCAAAGCGAAGCAAGATCTTAGGCGCCTAGAAAACTGACAGTGTCTAGTCGGCACTTACGAATTGCATCATGAGGTCAACCTCATACGCGGGTTTCCTCCCTTTGGACTCTATGGAACTCGACTTTAAGGCTTAATACTTTTTCTACAAAATAATAAAGGAATTTTTATTTTCCTTTAGTTCATGAACTTTTCTAACATATCTTTAATATAATTAAATTCAACAAAGCAGTTTTGAAAAGTTTCAAAGTAAATAATTATCTAATTCCATAATTTATAGGCCTATTTGTTAAGCACATAATATTACTTTAAATATGGGTCTATAATCTGTGCTTAACGCATGTACTGCTATAGCTTAAGAGAAGGATAATACTGGTAATAATAAAGCGTTTCTCCATGATCCTACAGAAAACAAAACGAAATATAAATAATCTTAAAACTGTATAAGCATTATAAAAAATCTAAAAATAATGGATACAAAATGTAAATGGAATATATCCGAGATAGGTTTAATCCATCTTCCATATGAAAAAATAATGGTGCCTTCGTGCCTTTCTTTTTTAAAGAATGGAATACTTTCAGAGAAATGAGTTTCTATTCATCTGAAACATTTCTCCTGTAATTTAAGGAACAACCAGGTTAAGTTTTTTTAAAATTAATAATAAAAATAAATAAGTTTCTTTTGGTGCGCTCATTAATTCTGCGAATGCTATAAATAGCACAATATTTGTTTTCTACTGATAAGAGTGCTAAGAGCCGAACGAAACATATTCAATTTACAATTGATTTAGTTTTGTTTTAATTATAATAAATTCGCCGGAATAATTTATTAAAGAACTTCATCATTCAACATTTTGAAGGTGGGTTAACCTAGAATCTAAATTTTCCTGCGTTCATGAAATTTTCTTATGTCTGAAATTTGTTTACTTATTTTTATTTATGTTTGAATATACTTGCAAGTCTGTGTAGACTTGACTTGGTCTAGGATAATGAATGAAACCCATTTTTAAGGCGATAGCTTTAACCGTTTTTGAGAAAAGTTGAATAATAGTTCTTTGGTTTGGGTACTTAGAATCATGGGATTCAGTTAAATTATTTTCTGCATGTTTGAAATTCATATAAGAAAATATGTTTAAATTTTGGTTACGTTTGGAGTTAAGGAAGGATTAGGATAAAATATGTTATTAAGGGACATAGGTTTTGGGAACTTCGTATATTTTCCTTAATATCTCGAAAACAGTTGGGAAATCGTGGTAAGTGGTTGGAAACCATTCGAATGCTTAATAAATTCTCTACAAAAAAGGTTCTAAAGCAACTTTTGATTAGGCGATTTCATTCGTAGAAATAAGTGCTTAAAACTTCATATGCGTTTGTTTTGTTCTTTTGAACGTGGTTTTGTCTTTGTTTAGTTCGATTTTTTTTTAAATTGGATTTATCTGTAAAAGTAGTATTGTAGTAAAAGAAAATAAGAAACAGTAAGCAGTGTGTTTCTAGAGCGAACCTTGACAAGGCCACGGAGTCATTTTTCTATGTCAGGTAGAGGTATTTACCCTTACAACCATGACCTATTTGGGGTCATAAATTATTTCATTAGAGGTCTAACCAAAATTATAACTGTTTGTATTTCAACCTTTCCAAATGACATTAGAGATAAGAACGGATCCGCGTTCTGATGTTGCAGTTCCTGCGAGTCGGACGTTTTTAATTCAATTTGTTTTTGTAGCTCCTCTGGATTTCGATTATGGGGATCGAAATATTTGTTGTCCGTGGAGTTTATGACATGAATTTCCCCTCCCTAGGTATGATCCAGATCCTTTCCGTGTTGCTATAAAGGGTTATCCTTAAGAAGATGGGTCTGAGCCCCTCCTTCGGCAGTTCTATTGTATGACAGGAAGTGATTCACATCATCTTGAAGAAGGACTCTCAACGGATGAATCGGATTTCTCTGAAGCAACAATAGCAGGAGAGGCATTGTCTCTGATGACCTCCTTACCTTCGCCTTCCTCTTACACGCCCACCTATGTCAGTCGCCATTAAACGATTGTTTCATTTGTTGCTGTTTCGATTTTCGGTCGTTTCAGAACATTATTGACGAAGGTGTCTTTGAGGCCAATCTCATTAAACTATATTTGAAAAAGCTTCATCGATCCTGTATAATAGGTTTTAAAAATGACCGTCATTAAAACAGGAAATTATAATAACAGTGAAAATGTTTATATTCATTTTATTGAAATAACAGAGATCTATATAAAATTTGATTAGACAGGTCACACTTTCCATGGTGGGGCAGAGCATTTTTTAACGTGTGCAGACAAAAACTCAACCTGCTGCATGCGAGACTCCTTGAACCCGCGTCTCCTAATATATGGTAGGAATCGGATACGCTATCCATCCTACTCTTAACCTTGTTCTTTTTTTTACTGATTATAAGCTGATTTTGAGAAAAATCGTGCAAAACCCCTTACTGCAGAGTTGTTATTGAGGACTTGTTCGAGTGAAACTGACAGAGTGATAAAGCCAAATGTTTTTTTCTACTATATACAGCTAGGAAAGTATTATTCCCCAAAACTTTCTTTTTCTCTTTATTATTTGTATTTTTTCCCCCCTATAACTTTTTTCTCGTTGAGAAAGCTGATATATGTTCTTGCGTAAGAAAATCGATGAGCGTGACGGCGCTGTACAATGCATGTCACGGGGCTACATATTGGCATATTCTGAAAAGAATATGATGTAAGGACAAGGAAAACCTATTTGCAGTTTTTTTTTCTAGTTATGCTCCACTTTGGTAATGTGAATCATGTAACGTCGCGAAAGTAATGAATTTATTATTATTATAATGCCATTCAGTCGTTTAGATATTTACAACTGATATTATCTTCTCTATTCATTGATGTTGACAGGCCTGTAATGTAAAAGACTAAAAAAACATGTATTACATTCAACATATTCTTCAATTGAAATTCATATTAAAACATGTTAAATTTTAAATATTTGCTTATATAAATATAAATTGTAAAAACTTACCTAAATTTCTGACATTCGTGACCGTGAGTCCTAAAGCGTGTGCAATCCGTGCCAAAGGTTGTGGGTTCGATTCCTACTATGGGATGGTGGCATTTCTCTGGAAAGATAGAAAAGGCATGAGCCCTATCCTGGCTAGAAAAGGGTAGTAACCTACAGATAACCCTTCCTAAAATTCTTAGTCAATAATAAATGGACGTTACAATTTAAATAAATAAAAAAATAAAAAGAAATAATACTAGTAAAGAACTGATGATTAAAGTTATCTATTTAACAAGCCTCAAAAATAAACGAAAATAATATAATAGTTTAATAAAAAATGTTTTATATATGCAATTCGTTGAATTATTCATTCAAGGGGCTCATAATTTACTTTTATTTATTTAAATTTTAACGCCGGTTATTATTAACGAAGAATCAATATGCTTTTAATGATTTTTAAATTCAATCGAATATATCTTGTATCTTCTTCTGTAAACAAACTTTTCATAAAGAGTCCTTTTATACATTTCTGTGTTTTATGTAATATTCTGAACCTTTGAAATGTCTTAAATACCACTTCTTCTGATTTAAGAACACGCATCAGTGTTATCAGATTCTTTATACAGCACTCGATTCATGTTCTGTCGGAACGTTTTTATCGACAAGTAAACTAATTAATTTTCCTCCCCTGGGTATTTGGTTAATTTCGCTCTGAGAGTAGTCCATTCTTCTCCGTGAGGTAATTAGTTAATTTTCCTCTGGGACTGGTTCATTTTCTGCGAGAAATGCTTGCACATCCGTGAGGCGCAGGTCTCCCTGTTCTCATCGCCTCTTGAATCGCTCTTATGAAGGCTTGAATTTCTCTTATGAAGGCTTGAATTTCAGAAATAAAACCCATTTTCTTATAAAAAACAAAACGTAGTTTTATTTATCTACCTTCGCAATGCCAACGGTTAACGATCTCCTCTCAATGTTTTAGAATTTGTTTAATCTAATTTAGTCACACCGAACTATATATGTTTTTTTATTAATCATTTTTAATTAATTTATCACAATAAACATTTTTTTTCGTGAACATTTTTGTGAACTGTAAGGACGTAGGTTTTGCTATACAAACAGACCGAATGTATTGGAAAGTTAGAACTAAAATAATGATACCAATTTAATACATGATTTCGCCTTGTCTGCCATAGCTCTCTTGTATACTTTGTTCTTTTATCTAGCTGTATCAGCTGTACATCTTGTCAAGATTGTATGTACTGGGCTTTTGTATTTATTCTCAGCCAACAAAGGCGTTTAATTAAAAGTCAGTAATTGATTTATATCTGCCTTGTTCATTAATTAAAATAATGAATGGCTTACTGTAGTAGGTCTATGCCAAGAAATGTTGATTATTAAGTTTATTCTAGATAATTATTTTACTTTTTAGAGAAATAAAAAAAACAGAAATGATCCCACATCTGTGAGGTATAGTTCTCAACCCTCCCATCGCTCTGATGAAGGCTTGAAGTTCAAGCCGAAACTTCGGCACAATAAAACCATTTTCACGATAAAATGTAGTTTTATTAAGAAGCAGTGACTGAACCCCGACAATCCCTACCTTGTATAAAAAAAATAAGTTTTTTCTTCTAAAGAGTGGACAAAATACCTAAAACGTAGTTTGAATTCATCTAGTTTTTAATTTATTTCACTTCAACATCCAATTTAGGGGTTCATAGGATTTTAGATGAGTTACACGATCAACCTTGGACCCGATTTAGAGATTTTTCTCGACCCGCTCAAAATTTCCTCGTAACAACTTTACCAAGATAGTGATGAGTCAGACTCCCATTGAAGCGAATCATAGCCTCTGTCATTTTTCTTTGTGAATGAATCTATGATTCATTGTACACGTATATCCTCACTCATCTCCCATTTCGTAAAGTTCTAATTATGGATTATGAATGAGATACCAGAATCATTGTGAAATGATCTGCAAATTTCGATTTTTGATTTTTTTGCCAATGGCCGTTAATAAGTTTTACTACTTAATATCTTTCCCTTTGTAAATACATTTATAATTTAATTTTTGAGAATATACATTTTCTTATTTATAATTTCTTAGTTTTTTTTGTTTTTGTTTTTTTTTCAACCATTTTTTTCGTAAAACCAACGACATGTTATGGTGCCTACATATCGTAAGTACAATTCCATAAAAAATTGGGTTAAGTATTTCAATATTATTTTTTGTGTGCAAAAAAAAAAAGTGACGGCAATCTATGCTTCGCTCTCACTAAATGTGTAAACTTTGTTCCTGAAGTAACTTGTTTATCGTAAAAAAATATTATTAAATTTTTTCTGTGAAACATCGTTAAATTCTTCGTCAAAAATAGTTTTCCAGCTACCAAATATTAATTTACCTGCGCTACCATTTATAAATGGTGTGGTTTGTTCCAAACACTCAAGTGATCTGTAATATATATATATATACATATATATATATACATATATATATATATATATATATATATATATATATATATATATACACACACATAACTGCAACAATAATCATTATGAAGGCAGATTATATAGTTATGTTTTTCTAGCGTCCCTATAAAATCCAAATTATATATTTGCATATGTATTTTTAAAAGATCCTGAACACAAAAGCCAGGCTTATTAGCTTTTAAATTTCTGCAATTTTAAAGAGAGAGAGAGCTTTTATTATATGTTATGTACAAATTGTAAATAGGGTAATTTTTGGTATCTCGTATGTAGGATCAATAATAATTGGAAACAATTTTAGAAAACATCTTTTGCGAGAGCAACCTCTATAGGCGGTGAACTGCTAACAAATATTAAGCAAATAAGGTACAAACTTCATTGGCCATTAGAGGTCTTAGGAATTTTCACTATTGAATGTAATTATTTTGTACTTGAAATGGCCTTGTCTCCCCCAAAGTCCATGGTCAACGAGTTCTACTTGAAGAACGAACTTTATCAAGTTATCTGCTTGACCTACTGTCTGGGTTTACTAGGGACAACTTGGTTAGTCCAATTTATTTCAGAGTTGTATGGAGTCTGCTGAAGTTTTAATCTTCTCTTTGTTTCAGCTTCTTGTGTAATAATATTAAATACAGTATTGTATAATAGATTCTAGTTTTAAATTGTTCTCCTAAAGGACTTTCTGTGGCTTAAATGTGTATATTTTTTTGGGCATAAGCTGAGTGTTACTGAGCGTCTGGTTTCTATACAACTTACTCAACTAGGGTGGTGGGTTCGATTCTCTCTTGGTCTGGTGGCGTTTCTTTCGCCGTATCACGTATATCATTTTTAGAAAATGTTGGTAACCATGACACAATAATTAAAAATGCTCTGTTCTCTGAATAATTTTGCCAGGGAACTGTGACCCACATCGCAACAATATTTTAGGACAAACTTTAATCTGAGTCTTAGTGAAAATGTTAACCAATCTAAAGCAATTTTCAACGTTAGAATTAAAATGTTTTTTTATGAAGTAATTTCACTTTTGGTTTAATGTCTGACAGGTTTTGTTCGTGTGTATGTTATAAGCCCTGACGACAGTTTTGTGCTATAGAATACATATCGTTGTTCAAATTTCACAACCGTGTCAGTCGATTTTTAGCGAAATTGAGTTATTGGTATCTTTAGAATCCTTATTATCTCCTGGACATGATGATAACAGATTTAAAAAACAAAACAAAAACAATAGAACGCGCTAAAATTGACTATTACTTCCGCATGATCTCTCTCATCTATTTTAGGCCATTCAGGCAAGGTTTTTCGTTTAAATGTTACCGAAGTCGGAAATCCTCATAAGTTGCAAGTTTTTATTATTATTATTGGTTTTATGCATCGCATTTTGGCGAATTGCATTTTTCCAAGTTACAGATCATTACAGTTTTATTGCTCTCCTGAAAAGTTAGGAAAATTGACTTACGCGGTTGTGAAATTTGGTTGACGACTTATTATTTCAGTATAACACAATAATTCGAAATTGATTCCCCATGATAACTTTCAGGGGAAGTTATTCCAAGGGAAAACTGTATATTCATTAAAAAAAAAAAGTGTATATTTTCTTTAAAAAAAGGAAGAAAGAAAAACAAAAAATTAAAGAAGAAAGTGGAACAAGCCGGAGTGGTGAGTGTTTGTGAAGTGGAAGGTGGGGGGAAGTAGTCCTTTCACTGAAGTAGGTACAATTCTTGAAGTTCCACCATGATGAGGTGGTGACATTAAACCTTTGAAGTATTCCTTCATATTTATATAGTATTCAATAGTTTTGGGTTTTAGTTGTTTTATTAAGAGAACCTCTGGGAAATTTATGATTTGTCGTTCATAAAGAGTCCGTTTGCTGTCTATATACACGCAAGGTCCTAGCGTTTGATAAAATAAAATAAATATATATAAAAGATTGAAAGATATATATATATATATATATATATATATATATATATATATATATATATATATGCAGCGTTGATTCTTCTCTCCTACTTCTTCCTGCGATATTTCGCTGTATTCCACTTCAGCTTCGTCAGTCTACTTGCTTTCATCCTTGGTGGTAGCCAAGGGACATTTCCAAATAATAAATACAGGTGCAAACATAACTTAAACGCATATACTATAGTTCCAGGGCGTAATCAGCAAATGGTTAATGGTGGTTACTCGATCAAGTATGTGTACACTCTTCTCCTCATTCTGACCTAGTTAGTGCTTATTATAGTGCTTCAGAAATCTGCAACGCAAATAGGGTTGACTGTTTGTTTACTAAGGGCTAATGTGTGATAGTACATATAGTCTTATAATTATAGAATAACTGAATTACGAATAATTGAGGTTTGCGAAAATCGAAAAATCGTTGAAACTTTTTTTTCTGTTTTAAATATTAAAAAAATCACGTTATTTTGTACTTCTTCCGCTCATAGCTCCAAAATTATGCATGCTAGAGACCTTCCAATTCCTGAAGCCGTCCAAAACAAACGATTTTCGATCTGAAAAATCTTTTTGAAAGGTTGAGTGCGTTATTTTTATTTATTTTTTTTTTTTTTAAATTTCAGGTACCCCAATTTCATAATTATTATACAAAATCTAACAAGCCGAATTAAAAAATTTATTGGGTCGTTTTATTATATAATCAACATTTTCTTTCTAATATATGAGTCTTAAATGAATTTTAAGCTTCCGAATATGATATAAAAAGTGTCTATTTTTTACCATTTGTTTTGCATACCTATTGCTATTTTATGAAACCGCAAAGCGATTTTAACATTTCTAAATAATAGAACATTTTATGACATTTCTTTTCGAATCTTTTGGCGTGTTGAGAAGTTCTCTAGAATGTATATTATCGGTGTTTTGAGCGAATGAAGTACAAATAAACGTGTTTGTTTGAATATTTAAAATAATAAAAAATGTTCCGGGAAGTTTTTGAATTACCTATACCTCAATTATTGTCACTTGAGTTATTGTGGAGATATTCCCGTAAAAATTAGCTTGTCTTCTCTCAACATCCAACTCCAAACAGATGCGTCCTGGATTAAATATGTCATGCTAAAAAGTGGTGTTAGCAGACTTTCAAGACTGGTATGTTAGTCTTATTTTCGGGCCGTTGGATTATCGTCTTGTGGGGTTAGATATCATATAAATATATATTATAACAAATGTATGTGGCTTATCTACTTCCATGACCATTCAAGACCTCTATATTTAATAACTTTTAAAACAACTGTGCCAACAATTGGTACGATTAAACTTCAGAACATTAATTTACTGAATTCTAATTAAATGGGGGAGACTAGAGGGAAAAAGCCTTTTATGGGATTGTCGATTTCCTCCATTAATTAATCCATATGTTTTTCCTTAGTCTGACTCAGGAACGAGTCATTCATTCCGAACGGGACTCCAGCTAATAACGACCTTAGGCTGAAATCGATCTAGGTCAGTCTGGGTTAACTGTCTTTATTAATATCAGCTGTTTTCACCTCAGTATTTCGTGAGCATCTGGTTATTTTCTATTTCATCATATCTTGATGGAATATTGCGTAGTAAGAAAGTAGGGTGTCTGTTTGAGGCTATAATGTCATCATATTGGCCGATTGTGTCGTTGTTCTATTCTAACGTGTTATTTGTTATCAAGTGTGTCGTTGTTGCATGGTATCCTTCTTATTCAAAACTTCTTCAGCTCAAAAATTCAACGATATCGACAACATATTGTTTCATCCGAGATATTTTCTCTTTAAACAGAAACTTATGATTTTCACACTCGTTCTCTTATTACTTAGGTTATTTCTTATTAACGTTTGCCGGCGTCTAACAAATATTATTGCACAACAATTAAAGTAAGTTAAAAAAAAACAAAAAAAAAAAACAAACATTTACTGTAAAAAATGATAGAAAAGAAATACAAAGTGTTAAAAGGCGTCACTTTCTTTCTTGTGAAGCCGGCTTTCGGAATGAGACAGTAAAAAGAAAAAAAGACGCAGGAACAAAAAACAGTCCAGTCCCACCCCGCGACCTGCACTGGAGGCCAGACTTCCTCTTCCAGTCTGGAGATGAGATCTTCTTCTTCAGCATATACTGCTTTTAAAATTTAACCTGACTGCAAATTCATCGTAATTCTTTAGGTTCCTGTTAGCTGGTTCTGTTTAAATTTATTATTTTTGTTCTTAATTTATTCTTAGTACTTCGTTTTAGATATATAAAGAATTTCGTTGCTTGACTGTCAGAGGAAGCATAAAGCTTCCAACGATCTGTAACGTACGAATTACACCACTAGGGAGAGAGGCCGAAGGCAAAACAACAAAAATATGTACGTCTGTGTGTGCATGTGTATATCTATCGACTCACACAAAACGTTAATGGTAATAGCATGAAAATACACCTGGTCCAGACAAGTTTGTAGGCAGTCCATTCTGTCAATTGGGCTTAGAGAGTGTCAGACATCACGTCACGGTCGGACGAACGTGTATGATAAAAAGCGGAGGGTGTTTATGATCGCAAACAGCCCATCCTCAGGGGAGAATAGGACGGAAGATGGATTGGATTATAATAGAGGATTGTAATGCTAAAAGGGTAGGTCTCCATTGTACGAATCGCCCTCCGTGTCCACCCTAAGTTATTGCCATCTTGACGCTTTAGAATAACATTCAAGTACGTACAACTGAATTTGGAATCTGATATAAAAGTTTACGCCTTTTTGAAGTAATACCGGTACATATCGTCATTACTAAAAATTAAACAAAGCCCCAGATGTGTTTTTCGAAGTCCGAGAAATTTAGATAATAATATTTGGAGGTTATCATTAGTGATGTATGTGAGCGTATATTCGCCGAAGTAAGATCAGAAGGTATTCTTGAGGTTAGATGGTAAAGTGCGAGGTTAAATTAGAAATGTGAACTGTTATCTGATAGGAGCCCACATATTGATACCATACTGACATACTTAAAGACGACAATGACATATAATAAAATATAGTTATACCACACATAACTCCCAAGCCAAAGATTCTTATTTCAGGATAATATACCTCAGATTTCAACTCCATAAATATCATTATGATTACTATTTATTATTACCATTAAAATTATACGTTTAAATTGATACCATACTGATATCAATACGTTTAAATATTGATACCATACTGACATACTTAAAGACGACAATTAAAATTATACGTTTAAATCTGTATTTATTTGATTAATTGCTTATATATTTCTTTATTATTATTATTCTTTTCTTTATTTTTCTGTTATTGTTCATTCTCCATACCCTTTATTTTTTAACTGTGTTACTGATCCTTGGCTTATAATTTATTATTTTATTTATTATATTTTATATAAATTCTTTTAGGGCAGATCACCATTGCTGTGCAGCTTTTAAAGTAAAATAAATAAATAAATTAGAAATTATTTCCAAGTTATAGCAAGATGATATTATTATTGATATCAATTTTTGTTGGTCCCTTTATTTGACTCAGATAAATTCGGGGCGGTTGATCTACCCAGTTTCCTATCCTTTTCCGAAGATATGAATGCTGCCTTTTTCTCTATTTTTAGAAGATTTTCCTCTAGGGAATATAGCTCCTTAAAGCCAAAATAATGTTTTCTCGGATCTCTAAAACCCTTTCACAGAAATACGGAGTTATTTTAGGATCAATCTAAAATAAATATGTCGGAGGAGATTTATTAAATAAAATATTATTCTTGCATGGATTTATTTGGTCAAATAATTGAATTATTTGTTGAATATAATGTGCTGATTCGTAACTAGGACGAATATGAGTGACGAGACTGCTGCCAAGAAGGCAGAGTTTTAGTTCTGAGAATAAGTCTCGACTAATGGTAATGTTTGTTTGTGGTGTATGTGAGTTAGATCCTGTTTGGAGGGCGCTGATACAGCCAGTTTGTTCGGTTGTGTTTAGTAAGACTCAGCAGCTCAGTAGCACCCTCTATTTGCTAAGTCAGCAACTCTTTATACCTTAGCTCGAGTTTCTGGGATTAATGTTTTTTTTTGTTTTTGATATTTTGATTTGAAATTTTTCGCTCTTATTGGTCGAGTTATAAACAAGTAGGTACAAGTGCGTAGTCATGAAAAAAATCCCAGAAATTCACTTAAAACATACTCTAAAGTTTTATTTTACTTCAGAGTATGTTTTAAGTAAATTTAAATTTCTTGGAAGAAATATTTACTCTTGCTCAACAAATCCAGCTTTATTATTCGAATCTAATAAGTAATACTAGCCTAGAAGGTTAATTACAGAAAATTGACAGCAATCTATTCACATGACGACGGATAACAAACTTTGAGAAATGAAACAAACAGTTGGTGTGTGGCCTCCAAGCAACAGTAGAGAAGAAGTTGTATTATTTCGCTTAAGGATTGACCTTTACGGCCGACACACCGCTGACCATAAAGCACATACTGACAGAATGTAAAACTATGACTTACCATGCAGTATGAGTGACCTTCAATATGAGAGATAGGAGCCAATATGTAGGACAAATATTTAACTACCTGAACAAGACCAACGTACTCCACAAATTGTTACACAAACACAATGGCTAATTTGAAAAAAACAAAACAACAACGCTGAAATGGAAAAATTAGGAAGAAAAATGTGTTTTTGTTATAAGGAGAAGATGTTACGTTACCTCTAAAATATAATAATAATAAAAAAAAAATGAAATTATACTTAAGTTTAGTAAAAAGAGACTATCAAATATAAAAACCTTAATAACAGAAATACAACACATTGTACTATTATCTGACATCATAGAAAAATTGACATAAAACAAATATATTTTTATATTTTGCTTGTGCCTTTAATGGATAATTTAAGTCGCCTAACTTATTAAATAATATGTGATAGTAGCTATTCACTACGAATATTTTGGCTAGCAAAATTAAAAGGAGATTAAGTTATTTATTAGTTTAAGCATATTTGTCAGCAATGAAGCATGTACTAATAACCTTGGTGACAATGTGCATTATTATTATGTTTATGCAACTCCTACGAAATGGATTTCTTAATTTTGTGTTTTCTCATTGAGAGGAGCTCATTAAGCTCCAAGCTTAAACTGGAATGTGAATTCATTATTTTCGATGTGTATTGTTTAAGCAAGCCAGTTCCTGGAGGGGGATGCTATTTTAGTTGTACTTGTTTAGTGGAGAAAAATATGTGTTGATGGAATGATTTTTCAAAAGAGATAAGCGAGTTAGTTCATATTGTAGATTGACTGAAAGGTGGTCATATTATGTTTGTCAATTTCATAATTTCTTTATTACAATCTTTAAACTTACATTTTGCTATGTGATGGACATAAGGAGGTCTGACCTACGACGAACGTTACACGACGTTAAGGTGACGTTAAAACGACCTTCTAAGCTCTATAATTATATTGTTTTGTCTCTGTTATTATTTTCATATTTATTATTTAACCCCAACGTTGCAATCTCTTTTTCATTTTGTTTTATAGCTTTGAAGTAGGCTTAAACATCAGGCCGAAACATAATGAAAAATAATTTTCTTAAAAACTTCATTCTAGTAATGAAACCATACCATGATTACCTACACCCTGTGAGAGTTAGTATTTGATAACCCAAACTGAGAATTATTTTAGTTGTACTTGTTTAGTGGAGAAAAATATGTGTTGATGGAATGATTTTTCAAAAGAGATAAGCGAGTTAGTTCATATTGTAGATTGACTGAAAGGTGGTCATATTATGTTTGTCAATTTCATAATTTCTTTATTACAATCTTTAAACTTACATTTTGCTATGTGATGGACATAAGGAGACACTGACCTACGACGAACGTTACACGACGTTAAGGTGACGTTAAAACGACCTTCTAAGCTCTATAATTATATTGTTTTGTCTCTGATTTTATTATTTTCATATTTATTATTTAACCCCAAAGTTGCAATCTCTTTTTCATTTTGTTTTATAGCTTTGAAGTAGGCTTAAACATCAGGCCGAAACATAATGAAAAATAATTTTCTTAAAAACTTCATTCTAGTAATGAAACCATACCATGATTACCTACACCCTGTGAGAGTTAGTATTTGATAATCCAAACTGAGAATTACTTCAGTAATTTTGCGTTGACTACATTAAAAAGCATTCGAATTTAATTACTTGAAATTATTTATTAAATAAAAGTCCAAAATTGTTAACGAATGGAGAATAACCAATTTATGTAACTTTACAAATGTCTAACTTGAGATATTAAACTTCCGTCCGATGGGTCCTTAGGGTAGGAGTTATTCAATTATCACACCCCCATTCCATATAAAATGAGTTAACATCCCGCTCTTCTCCCTGGACTTACTGGACAGTTACATTCTGTCTGTTAGTTCTTCACGTGCCTTTAGAATGGTCTGACAAGGAAGGCGAAAATGTGTTGCATTACTTCTTTGTACTCAGAAGGGATTTTTTTATTATTAATGATTTCCCTACAGAGGGATTCAAAAATCCCTCTGTCGCTTTCTACCAAATACATTTTGCTGTTTGCAAAATGTATTTGGTAGAAACTACTGAAAAGTTATAAATAATAAAGTTTTATTAAAAAAGTATGAAAGTTGGTAATATAATATACGCACACAAACACACACACAAAAATGTACATATCTAAATGACCGAGGAATATCCGTCTTATCTACTTTAAGCTCTATAAGGTTTTAATTAACGTATGCAATTCAATTCAATTTCGGACATAAATGTGTTTAAATATTCTACGACTTGTATGTTCTTATTGTACTAGTACATTATTTGTTACTCCGAGGTGTATGATAATTGAATTTATTTATTTTTTTAAGGTAATTTAACCTCGTTGGTAGAGCAACAGTGGCTGTTTATTTATTTAAATTTTTACGCCCATTATTATTAATTCAGAATTTTGGGACAGGTTATCTATAGGTTATCACCCTTTTCTATCTAGGACAGGGCTGATGCCTTATCTCTTTTCTAAAGAAAAACTACCAACCCATAGTGGGAATCGAACCCAGTAGCTCACGCCTCGACTCTCACGGCTACCGGGCCTCTATTGGTCTTTTTTTTCTTATTTTTTTTTTACGGCGTTTCAACATCTAGGCCATTAGCGCCGACATCCAGGGTGGATTTAGTTTGAAAGGTATTACTGTTTTTTATGGCGATTGGGAGAGGGAGGACATTGAGGGGATCGCATCGAGTTGAACGATTTTCTCTGTGGTGAACCTTAGGGAATTGAGTTGCGAGAAGAAATAGTGGATTGGTATCGGTGGGAATCGTTATTTTATTGTTGGCTTTGAGGTTTTTCAAGAATAGGCCAACTAGAAATACAATAGATCACTGTCTTATTAATATTGTCATAAAAATGATCATATTTTGTTTTCTTTGTTTAAGCCATAACCCATCCTTCTATTATCTTACAGCATTTTGAAGTAATGGTGTGTTAATTCACCTGTTTTGTTTTGTCCAGGAGAGAGCTAATGTTAGCATAGGAAGCATAAATATACATCAGGAGCTTATTGTTGTTCGACGTTAACTATCGCCAAGAATATATCATGACGGTGAAAGTTTTGCGTATCGATCATTATAAAGTTATCTAGTTTGATCCCCTGATTTAATCTCAGGGCTCTATCATAATAGTAGTGACAGTTTGTTCGAGATTTAAGACTGCTTTCCACATCCATTTGAAAAATGTCTTCGCAATTTTAAGAAAAAAATATATACACTATTAGAAAGTTAACATTCTTGAAACCGTATATATGCCCAAAAAAAGTTACTATCGGTAGAGTAATTTATCAAAATCCATTTAAGGTATCTTGGCAGTCGGTCGATTTTGAGCAGGGAAATACCAACATTTTACATATTTAGAATTTCCTGTAAATATCGTCCCTGCAATGTCAAACTATCGCATATGAAAAATCTCGTTTTTAGATTTGGGACTTTGCTCTTTGATTGTGGACGATACGGCTTGTCGCAAATTGTCTCAACTCTAACCCCTTTTTTAAAATAGCCTTTAATGCCTCAAATAAAGTATCAAATAAGACCATTTTCAATGTATTACTGCGTCAATGGATAGAATATGTTCGTTCCTATTTTGCTCTGATTTGCATATTCCATAGTTTGACATGGTAGGGACGATATGTAATCAAGGTTGCCAGTATGTAATTAGTTTTATTTTTCATATTTTACATTTTCTATTCCAATGTTGAGACATGGGGATCCTCTCTTTGTAGAGCTAAAATCCTTTAACTGTATTGGATAAACCAAATTGGGTTCGTATAAAGTGGTAGGTCGGTCATATTGATTGGACCTACTAGGTCAATTACTTTCCCTGAATGTGGGCTATTCGTATCTTTTTCAAGATCTCTTCGTTGCTTTTATTTTAGGTTCTGGCCTTTCCTAGATAGAGGTAAACAGTAACGTTTTTCGTCCATTTGTACTTCTTTTGACTTACTTTAACTCTTTATATCTTCTGTATGTTTGTATATATTTGTGCGTACATCCAGCCCCGTAATCGTGATAATTCTTGCCCACATAAGTATATTTCTTTATTTACGATTGTAGAAAACTGGTTACACCAATAAAATAATGTCGGAGGAAAAAAAGTGTATTTTCACCAACAGCCATTATTTTTCAACTTCCTTAATTTAGACAAATGTACCATTTTGGATCAAATAACTGGATTTTTTATGACATTTTCTGTTAAGATCATCTCGAAAATGTAATTTTTTTAAACATTATTTTTTTTTGTTTTACACTGCTTTTACCGAAGTCATTAGTGGTGTTTCAAGTATTATATTTAAAACCCTTACAGAAAATTATGTTTTCAAAAATGTCATAATGTTATTTTCTTCAGAAGAAAATTTAAAACTGACACGAGTAAGCGAAATTTTTAATTTTTATAAATCATTAAGTGGTAATGACGTCGAAATAAGGTTTAAAGTGTCAACATTTTTTTTTAATAAATTTATTAATAATTTTAATGATTTGTACGATTTTTAAAATCGGTTATCTTCGAGTCCGTTCTAAGTATTCAGCGCGATATGTAACTCTTGAATTAGAATCATGAATAGCTGATGAAATGATGTTTAATTTTTCCTGGTATTTTATTTAAGAATAGTTGTTTATATATATATAGGCGTTTCATAAATTTTATTAACAACATTAAAACATTTTAACAAAAATAAAAAAAAATGTTCAGTAGTGATCTGAAGGAGAATAGAGAAAGACAATAAACTTAAAAATATGTTTTAAGAACTAACATCGATTATTGTGACGCAACATTAGAGATTTTCGAGAGCTCGGACACTTGGAAAACCTGAATTGAGAACGTAGAAAGTACATTGATAGGAAAGGTCTTTGCAGGATCTGGTTGTGAGTCATGAGTGAATCATTCAACGGACATTCCTTCGAGAGCAGAGGTCTTGTGACGTCACAATGCGAACGGCTCCTGGCTAAAGTTGAGTCTTCGCACATTCTCTATAGTCTACTAAATCATCAAAATATATTTTAAAGCATTTGAAGTAAGATATTTTGCTTTTATAACGACATATTTGCTTCAAATGTGTCGCTATATACATTTTTGTATATAGTTATGTAGTACTAATACCCATAAGTAAGAACCGAACCCATTACTTTGAGTTTTCTTGAGATTATATTTAGATTTAAAAGTGTGTTTGTTAACAGATAATCTTTATATATAGAAATCACGTGTCTGTCTGTTTGCCCGTATGTCCGTTTGTTCCTTATACAAATCTACACCGTTTGACCGATTTTGATCAAACTTGGCACAAACGTAGGTCTTGATACGGGAAATCTCCTAGGGTAGGTGAAAATAGTCAAATTTCAAAATTTGGTCAAAAAATTGGCTACACTGAACCATTCAGATTCTGACGGCCATTTTGAATAATGTCTCAAATTTATTTGTTGATGTTCTTAATAATTAGAATAACTCGAACTCATCGATGACTGTACATCATTATATAATCATGTAATACAGTTTATTTCAATTTTATATCAACAGTCACGGTCTAACTAAGGAATGCTGGCCTTTCTTTGATAAGAGCTACCTACTCGAAGGCCGTGCTGCTGGCCTCTGTCGGCTGTAATATGAATTGCTGTAGTGCTGGCCTCTGTTGGCTGTTTCGCGAGACAGCACTAGAAAGATATAAACAAATTCACACCGTTTGACCGATTTTGACGTAACTGGGTATACAGGTAGTACGGGGAGAGTCATAGGCAAAAAGTAGGTGTAGCATGGCACACTGGGTAACAGCTAATATATTATACAATTTGACTTTTGTGTCCTCTTTTCCTTATGCGAGTAGATATATACATATCAAAATAATTTACTTATGATTGACCTATGAGAAAATATTCAAAACATTAAAATACCACTTTTTGGCTATACAAATGTAACTTATGTCTTTGAACGTAATTCATTTTTTTTATGCTAAAAAAAGTTCTGTATTTTTTTAGATTTGAAAAAACATCCTTGCTAGTTTTTTAAATTTCATTTTAGTTTTTTAAATTTCATTTTAGTTTTTTAAATTTCATTTGTGATTTGTGTCATAAACCTCTACCTATTTTATTGTACATCGGAGTATATTGATAAACTTCTTTCTTAGTGTGCCAAAAATCTTCTTTCTGGAGGTGATTGTGAGGAGATCGTTGACCGTTAGAATTGCGAAGGTTGATTCACTCAGGATTCGGTCGTGTGGTATCTTTATAAAACTAAATTTTTATAAGACTCGGCAAAAATAAAACACATTTTCTTATAAGAAATGTAGTTTTATCGACAGAACCCTGATTATATCTACCTTCTCATCTTAAAAAAAAAGTTCCAGAGGATTTGATGGGTATATTGGTTAAGTTTTCAGTTTAATTTTATAAAATTGCTTTGTATGAAAAGTGTGTTTTTTTTTGTAATGCCTTTTGGTTTTTGTTTGATAATCTATTCTGTGTATTAGACTTGCCTCATTAGTATTCATGTGACAATTTTTTTAGGCAGTGTTTCTCATCAGAGCTAAATACAAGTATCACAACTGTTATAATTATAATGCCTTCTTTCAGTACATTTGTTAATTGAAGGGGTCGGGGCAAAATAGTGCCTAGCCTATTTTTAACAAAACCTAACTGTAGCTGCTATATGTTGGATATTATGTGGGACTATCAGTTGAAATGGTTAGGAGCAACAATATTAATAAGCATACAGAGCTTGTATTTATATTTTAGTAGCATTTGCATCATAGACTGATAGTCCCACATAATATCCAACATATAGCTGCTCCAGTTAAGTTTTGTTAAAATTGTTGCTTGGCACTAATTTGCCCCGACCCCTTCAATTCTGCCTGCTAGTTGGTTAATTTCTAGATGCCTTGCAATCTGTTTTGAGTTCATCGAGCTGCCGCTAGTAGGGAGGGGCAGATCTCCATAATGCCTTGTACCCTATCATTAACCATCCCCATCATGAGGATTGTCTTTTCAAATTTCAAGCCTAGCTCTTCTATTCTTCCTTTTATATCCCTCAATTATCATTGAGACTTAGGTTTCCTGCTTTGTCTGACGAAAGGCCAGACTATTTCCTCAATAGATGGCGGTTTATCTTCAAACCATATGCTCTTCTTTGCCTCAGGCATTGTTCCTCAACTATAGAGTTATGTCATCCCAATGATCTACGGAGAACTGGAGATAGCCACGTCGGAAAATTGTTGTCCGAATACCTCTTTTCAAATAATTGAAGCGGGAAGAATATAAAAAAGTATGACTTTTCTAATTGCCTTAGCTTTGGCTAAACATTAAATACTATCTCGCTTTCGAGACCTCTTAAAGCTTTCCTTAATCTTAAACTAGACATAATCCTTATTATATTTTTTTCAGTTTTTACGGTACAACACGGGTTTGAAATTGGCCAAACGTAACGTAGAGTGAAAAGGAATAATCCCTTCAGAAAGGCAAATTAGTGCTAACATAGAACTTAGTGATATAATATCTCATGGAGGAATTGGATCATGTTGGCCAGCCAAATGGAACCATTTTTTTTTTTTTTTTTAAATTTAAGTGTTGATTCATTTTAACTATTTAGAGGTCCAACAATTTAAATACCTAGTGAAAATATTTTTGAAATATTGTATAGTTTGAGTGAAAGATTTAAAAAAAAAAAAAATGATACTTTACTAAATTTTTAAGATGATTTTCTCGGAATGTTAGTTCTATCGCTGGTTCCTTCTCATCTATGTCGGGCTATTTTAAGCAACACTCTATATTTTGCTAAACACGTGCTCACAAATTTTGCATCTGATATTGACTAAAATTTGTATGGGATTAATATAAATACATGTTTTTATTAGCTAGGGGACACAAATAAAATGGTATTAACACTGCTTTGTTCTTCGTAGTATTGTCCTAATAAAAATTTTACCCCAAGACCTTACAATTCCAAACTAATATTCGAAAGGTTCTCTTCCATAGCAACTTTCTCTGCTGTTTATTTATTGTCTCTCTGTCGGCCTTGTTTCATTCTCAGCGCAATAAATCCTCTTCTTGTTATCGAGAGTTTTTAATTATTCCGATTGGTTCCTTTTCGACTTTACGAGCCGAATAGGAAAGATTGTTTTTATCTCCCTCGATAATCATGAATTTATATCTCTTCCCGATGATGAATGCTTCCTGGAGTAAATTTCTTTTGTAATTCTTCTCTGGGCTTATGTTTGATTTTACTCCCTCAGCATGTTTGCAGTGGAGATCTCTTATTAACTCCGTATGCAAAAACGTCCAAGACAATTGTTTCGCAATTCATGAATTTTTAAATACAGATTAACATAATAGAGTAAGTGTAATCATACATAGTATGTAAGTGTGATCAATAAAAAAACACTAAAAAAAACAACAAACAAATAGCTTTTATATAGCTGTTTCGGCTTCATTTTTAAGCCTTCGTATGACCTATTAATTTAAAATGAAACAATTAAGTATTTATTTCATGTATATTATTCATAATTATAATCTATTATTATTATTATGTTTACATTTATATTGTAAATCTGAAACATTTGTTTCTTACGACGAAAGCTTGAAAACATGGCGAAAATTTATTTTTCGTCCGTTTCGACCTATCCCCGACTATTAAAAGCCTAAGAAATTTTAAAAGTTCTTCAAGTTCTCAAAATAATCTCTTTAAATAATATTTTAGTAGAAAGAAACAGTATTTAACGATATTTTATTATTTAAACATATTATATTAATTTATTTAAAAATCATAAGTCCTATGACTTCTCCCCAGACCATACCATAAATGTCCGAAAGTTTTCAACGTTACTACTAAAAATAATATATAATATATATATAAATATATATATATATATATATATAATTATAATTAAAAATTCATATATATATATATAAATATATATATATATATATATATATATATAAGGGAAATTTATGAATACGTATTAGAAGTAAAAGAAATCGTGAAGCATTGGACATTTTTATTTAAAAACCCTGATGACGAACCTCGACTTGCAGACATTTTCGGTCGTAGGAAAATTCAGTTACTGAACGTTTAACTCGCTTCACAACTCTGTTACGTTCAAGAATACTGCTTAGTTTAGAAAAAATGTCGAAGAGTTCTCAGTTTAGTGTGTAATTGTAGCGGTATTTTCCTCAAAATAGAATTAGAGTATAATAGTTTAAGCAGAATTCTGATTTGAAGCATGTACCTAAAATTTAAATGACAAATGTGATAAAAATGAAAGCCTGTGATCTGCCTTGTAGTGAATAAAGTTTATTCAAGTAAATGATAGTTTCGTTGTGAATACTCATCCACCTATTTCATCCTATAAAATAGCCCATCGACATCTTCCCCCCCCCCAGAAGAGAATCGTAAATTCAAATGTTCCGGATTAATACCGCCCCCCTTCCTCTATAATGTGTCTGCTCGGTAAACCTAATACCTAACAGATTAACCTTATTCCTCTTCCAGAGGATTAACTCTCCCGTCCACGCTGGGTTATTTATTATCTCCTTATCTTAAGTCTTCTACTTTTTGCTTATTCCTCCCAAAAATATTTTTAGAAAATACCTTTTCTAACTTTCCTTATAACCTATTATTCGTATGTTAAGCATGTTTATTTGGGAAAAGCACTTAGGAAGAATTGTTAAATATCCCAATAATTTCTTATGAACCTAAAAAATCCTGAACGTGGAAGAATGAAGTGATGCCGTCCTAGAGGGACCCAATAAAAGTTTAATAAATCCACATCTCACAATTGATTTTGTGAACATTAACATATCCCATTATATGTTTTAGAACAGCATCTTTTTACGGTATGTAAAAACTAGGTGAATTTATGTTTAGCACTAGTAATTCTAAATTGAGACAACTCAAAATAAAACTCAACTGAACATTTGTCATTCTTGCCTATTTAGGGGGCACAGAATTAAGAGAAGTTCCTTCTGGTGTACAAGCTCAGTAGCAAGGTACATACAGTTATCATGGTTGATAAAGAGATATTTACCATGTCTTTCATAGCCATAACTGAAAAACACCGATTTTTGAGTTGTGTCACTTTAGAAATACTAGTGCGATATTTCTTTTTACTGGTACACCTAACCCAAAAGGTATTTTTCTGTTAAATACGATTTTTTTTGGGGGGGGGGGGGGCTTTTTAAAGGCATGTCAACCCTTTAAGGTCATTAACGCCATAATTAATGACCTTAAAGGGTTGATTAATTAATTAATAAATAGGATTGATTGCAAGTTTATATAGTCTTGAAGATATTATTTATCTCATTATTTTCGTCCAAGGTTTTGCTAATTTAGGCAGCTTCGCGGCACAGTTATCAATGAAGACATTATAAAGGAATGCACATCTATGAAAAACAAAAATTAAAAATATCAAAACAAATTGAAAAAAAGTATTGAAATCTGACGTTAGAGCTTACAAGATTTGTATCACTCAAAACTTTATTGTTTCCAAACAATCAACTGCTGCTAAAACTCTTAAGGTAATTTGCAATTCACTTTAGCGGGAAGGCTTTCCTTCATTATTGTGTTCCCTTTCTGAATTAACGGGCCAAGATGAGATGACAGTTAATTACTTAGTGACTTAAGTAACGTTAAGATCTAACGTTCCTTAAGGTCTCCATCTTACATTGATTTAATAACGTTATTCACTCTCCTATTAACGACCTTTTTGTACAATTATATTTTAAATTTGTATTTTAATATTATAAGCACTCCGGACAAATCGGAGAGATTACTAGGCTGTAATTTTTTGGACTGGTCAAAATAGTTGATGAAATAAACCAAAAAAAAATTAAAAGAAATTAGATTCAGATTTACTATTGTTTCTGATTGATTCTTAACCCTTTATCACTGTCACGAGGCGAGGGATAAATAATCTCTTTGGGGTTTGGTACATCACTTAGGATCAGCCCTTCCTATCCTTGTAGCCTTGATGAATCCTTAAAAATCGTGCTAAAACATTTTTATTTTATTTTATGCCTTTTTATTCAAATATTGTCAACGATCCTAGACTATTTATCTTGTTACTAGTACAGCTGTCAAACGATATTTCAGATTTCTACTGAGAGATTTTAATATGTAAGTGTAATAAGTAATATTGGCTTTAAGCGACATTGAGAATGTTTCTTTCCTTCTTAATATCCCATTTTAATTAAATGGAAAGTAATTTCAGCGATAAACATTTCTAACTACAAGGATAAATTCTTTGATACCATTCTATCTATTTGTGACGGCAGATAGTCGCTCCATACGCGACTCTAGACAAACATTTTTGGGGGGCTAATTTAGCATGGGCCTGGGGGTGTATAATCACATTTTTATGACCAGACACCTGGAAATTATGGAAGTAGTTGATAAACTGAGAACTTACATAAATTAGAACTTATTACTATAAATTTGCCTAAAAAATTCATTTTTCTAACTTAATCGAAAAAGATTGTGAATTTTCATTCTTGGGAGGGGGCTAAGTCCCCCAACCCCCCCTCCCATTTAGTATTATATTGTTATTTTATAGTTTGGTTGTGGTTCTCATTTGAAGAACTTCATCGTCATTTCTTCAGATCTGTTTTCTTCCTGGCCTCCTGGAATGCTTGGGTTTTCATCCATTTCTCGCCCTTTGAGCCCTCCCTCATAAACGTTTGCCCAAGAGAGTCTATATAGATGTCGACCAGTGGGGGGAAAAATTGTTGGTAAGAACGTTTAATAAAACCCCTGCCATTATTTTCGTCCAAGGTTTTGCTAATTTAGGCAGCTTCGCGGCACAGTTATCAATGAAGACATTATAAAGGAATGCACATCTATGAAAAACAAAAATTAAAAATATCAAAACAAATTGAAAAAAAGTATTGAAATCTGACGTTAGAGCTTACAAGATTTGTATCACTCAAAACTTTATTGTTTCCAAACAATCAACTGCTGCTAAAACTCTTAAGGTAATTTGCAATTCACTTTAGCGGGAAGGCTTTCCTTCATTATTGTGTTCCCTTTCTGAATTAACGGGCCAAGATGAGATGACAGTTAATTACTTAGTGACTTAAGTAACGTTAAGATCTAACGTTCCTTAAGGTCTCCATCTTACATTGATTTAATAACGTTATTCACTCTCCTATTAACGACCTTTTTGTACAATTATATTTTAAATTTGTATTTTAATATTATAAGCACTCCGGACAAATCGGAGAGATTACTAGGCTGTAATTTTTTGGACTGGTCAAAATAGTTGATGAAATAAACCAAAAAAAAATTAAAAGAAATTAGATTCAGATTTACTATTGTTTCTGATTGATTCTTAACCCTTTATCACTGTCACGAGGCGAGGGATAAATAATCTCTTTGGGGTTTGGTACATCACTTAGGATCAGCCCTTCCTATCCTTGTAGCCTTGATGAATCCTTAAAAATCGTGCTAAAACATTTTTATTTTATTTTATGCCTTTTTATTCAAATATTGTCAACGATCCTAGACTATTTATCTTGTTACTAGTACAGCTGTCAAACGATATTTCAGATTTCTACTGAGAGATTTTAATATGTAAGTGTAATAAGTAATATTGGCTTTAAGCGACATTGAGAATGTTTCTTTCCTTCTTAATATCCCATTTTAATTAAATGGAAAGTAATTAGATACATAAATTAGAACTTATTACTATAAATTTGCCTAAAAAATTCATTTTTCTAACTTAATCGAAAAAGATTGTGAATTTTCATTCTTGGGAGGGGGCTAAGTCCCCCAACCCCCCCTCCCATTTAGTATTATATTGTTATTTTATAGTTTGGTTGTGGTTCTCATTTGAAGAACTTCATCGTCATTTCTTCAGATCTGTTTTCTTCCTGGCCTCCTGGAATGCTTGGGTTTTCATCCATTTCTCGCCCTTTGAGCCCTCCCTCATAAACGTTTGCCCAAGAGAGTCTATATAGATGTCGACCAGTGGGGGGAAAAATTGTTGGTAAGAACGTTTAATAAAACCCCTGCCACGTTTCCCCTCTGTTCTTCAAGTAAGGACTTCATTTCACTGAACCCCACGGATTCAATATCCTTTATCAAGTACGTCCTCATTTCAATAGTATTTTTTTCTCTCGAAATGAGATGGGAAAAGTAAACCTCATGCGTTTAGAAAATCCAATCTACATAGCTTTTAAGAGCTACAGACACAAAAGTCCTCATTACCCTCAAAGAGCGTAAATAGTTCATATTTTTACCGTCCTAGTGCCCATCCCAAAATGAAGGAATCTACTTTTTGGTTTCTCTTTTGTACTCATAGTAAAGGAATGCAATAGTTTCCAGCTATTTGGGAGGAAGAGGCATTGCGCAAAAATACTTCACACTGCTAGTCTGAAAATTGGACTGAACGGTTGCAAATCTTAATGATAATCTAATAACTTAATTCCTCATTCCGATTTCTATAAGGATATATCTGTATCTTGGAAGAAAAAAGGCCAATGTCCAAACCTCTGAAATTTGAGTGAACTGCATGAGTGACCTCAGGGTGGGATAAACATTAATTGTTAAAAGGGTCAATGTCTCCCCATTGTTAGTTAATGAGGAGAAAAATATTTTTCTGTAACATTAACCCTTTTAAAAATAATGTTTATACCACCCTGATGTCACTTGGTGCAGTTCACTCAAATTTCAGAGGATTGGTTCCAAGGTGCAGATATATTGTTCAAGAAATGGAGAAGGAAATGTCCTACATACCTTCGGTATCTTCAATTCTTGTTATTAACTGCTGAAAATGATTGCTAAAGAAGAAGCTAAAACCTTCACTAAGATTCTTTCAGAAATCTGTGTTTCTTCAGCCAAATCCCAAATATACATAGTTGAGTCTCTCCAACGGCCTCACAGTGGCCTGTCAGTTTGTCTGGTAGTTCCGCAATTTTACAATAATATTTTTTATTGTAATAGTAGTTCATACCTCATCCTGAAATGTATTACTCATTTTTGTTTCAAATTCGGGCTTAATCTTAAAAATTAATTCCTCAACTACCACCACCTTCCTGGAACCAAGTAACGAATTTCAAAGAACTATTCCTTTCAGAAGGATAATAAGTCCAAAAATTTCCATAGGTATCCTGTTGGATGTTTCCCCCAGCCAACAATTCCAACTATAATATTCCTTTATCAGCTTTGCTTCTACATCTGTACAATAGCCTGGCTTGACTACGGTTCATTGCTGGAACCCTCCACACGTCCACATCCTACGTGACACATCTCGCTATGTTTTCAATCATGTCTCCTATTGTCTTAGGGGTTGTCCTACTTCAGTCAATATAACATCCTATTAACTCGATTGCTGTTTTCAAGCTATCATTTAATGCACTACCTGAAAGGAAGTCATACCTTTGCAGAATATCTTGCTTTCTCTTGAACAAAGCTGGTACTTATCTAAATTGTATTTAATTTTACCTTCAATATCCAATTACTTATTATTTTTTATTATTAATTTCATTTCTATAGTGACCCAACTTTCTCAAATCATATATATGACAGACAGTGGGACAACAAAAACCGAATTAGCCACTTTAATTTTTTATTGAAATTATCTCTGCATGTTTCACCCCATTCAGATGCCTTTTCAGGAGTAAAGCACTCACTACAATATGTACAGTCTCATTGTACAAATATACTGTCCTTCCTCTACAATAGACTGATCAAAACTGACTTATTGCGTCAATCAGCTGTAAGTAGTTAGCTATGTATATTCGAACAAGTCCAAAAAATCAAAATCTATTATCCAATGTAAGTTTTAGCCATTCTAAATACAACAATTAAGCTAAACTAAATTTTTGTGTAGCAAATTAAAGATTTACGTTTTAAATGGTTTATCTGTTTTGTATTATATGAATGTTTTCTTTTAATTGTTGCTGTATCTAATTGCTTTCTTTCCCCACAATTAAATACAACGGGCTACACATAATAAGGTTGACCGTACAGATATCCTAGCAGGGTAATAGTTCCACCGAAAATAGAATAAAAACGTATATTGCACGTTACGGCCACTAGAGACACAATAAATTGGTAGGTCGTGTAGATTCCTTATGTACAATAAAAAAAAAAAACATTAACGCGTTAACATGTATCTATACTTATAATATATATATATATATATATATATATATATATATATATATATATATATATATATATATACATATATTTTAAGGGCAATATTTTATATCTTGCAAATATTGGCTTGACAAATATTTTTGTCAACCCCATTTTTTTTATTTATCCGTTTATTTAACATTGTACATTTGGAGAGTACAACAGCCCCAATAGCTACATTTTTTTCTGTATGAGCCTAAAGTGCAACTCGCTATAACTTTCTCGAGTAATTTAAAGGTTTAGGAGAAAATCAGAACGCTTGTGCGAATGTTAATTTAAAAATCCCTTTAAAGAAAAAGAAAGAAGCTATTATATTTTTCTATTTAACCAGTAAAATGCTTTAAAGGTTCTTATAAAAGTAAATACTATCACAAAATGTTTTTCTTGTGTAATAGATTTTCTTATTTTTATTTCTTAATTAAACATCGCCGGATCCAACAGTTTAACAATCAGCGATCCACAAATGTTTTTGCAGTAATAGAGGGAAGTAACCTACAACTAGGAAGTTGGGGGTCAAGTTTTTGCTTGTTTAGGAATCCGTCGTCATACTAACTTAGTATTACTATTCAAACCCGTAGTTAGTAGTTCTTACTAATCTGCTTTACGGCTGTTTCGCTTTGTACCATTCTGTTTCTAGCAAGAAGAGGAACAAAACTTACAAATTGGTGTGAAAGAAGTTCTCCTGTACTGTAGACAATGAAGAATACAGTCAGGAGGAGAATGCTAAAATGGTACATTTACAAATAAGTGAGAAAAAAAACAAAACAGGCAAAATGTCTTTTGCTGACATTATGTTTAACCTCTGAGAGATGTTTTCCTGTTGAATGCTGAGCAGGGTACCATGACATGGAGAAAAGTAAAGAAAATGAGAAAAAAAGAACAGAGTTCGTTTTAAACCGCAGGAGGTCACAAAGAAGCATTACAACGGAGCACGTGACGCGTGGTAGGAAAGACTAACAATTAGATTTTAATCATTATTTTTTTGACAGCTCTTCAAAAGTGACAGAAGCAGCGACAACGAAATAAATGTATTCCTACATTTTCAATTACTTTTAGCATGTTCCCTGAATCCATATTTTTTAAAATGAGTAGACATTTTTAAATAAGGTCTTATCTCAATTATTTCAACTCAGATCCGAATGAATGTGGTGTATGTTACTCTAAATAATCGACCTCGAATGGATGGTTTATGCATAATAAAGGATATATTAAAAAATGGGATTTCATACAATTCAAAATATAGAACCAAAATTACCATTACAAGATACCGTCCCTACCATGTCAAACTATCGAATATGCAAATCGAAGCAAACTACAGAACGAACATATTCAATCAATTGACGAAGTAATATATTGGAAAATGGTCTTATTCGATACTTTATTTAAGTTATTGTTAATTCTAAAGGGGGAGGAGTTACGGCAATTTACGACAAGCCGTATCGTCCACAATCTAAGAGCAAAGTCTCGAATCTGAAAAACAAGTTCTTGCATATTCGATAGTTTGACATAGGAGCGACGATATGTAACCATATTTTTTAACTAGTCGTTTTACAGAAAACGTTAATTATCTACACTAAACTTACATAGAGTGACTTACATCACTTTAATTCTAGTCACCTCATATGATGAATGCAAAGGCACTTTTTACTTATATATTTTAAATGCTTAATGTACTAACTCGATTAAACCTATATAAACAAAAATAGCCTTCAAACGGATTATAAATTAAAGGAATTAAGATGAAAACGTATTTTAAATCACTATGATCTTTCAGGACAACCCTATAATCAGTCAAAACAAAGACCGAAGTTATTTATTTGTAACCTTCAATTATACATAAATTGTTCTCTACAGGTTATTATCCTTTTTTTAGCCAAGATAGGAGTGATGCCTTTTATTTTTTTACCTTAATATTTAAGACGAAAAGTAAATAGTTAAAACAAATATCTCTAGGACATATATCGACAGCAGGTGGTGGGATAAACAGCAGGTGGTGGGATAAACATGCCTTTTGATCCTTACCGACATTTCTCCCACCACCTGCTGTTTTCAGTTACTTATACCCCAGTAGATCCCTTTTCCTTAGACATTTTCGCTATGGTTACTTAATTGCCAACCTTGGTCTTCCTCTGCCGCTCGGCATTTCCATTGGTATGTAGTATCTTATTTCTTTGTAAATTTTATTAATGTTACTATTAGCTACTATTTTTGTCATTGGTATGTAGTTTCTTATTTCTTTGTAAATTTTATTAATGTTACTATTAGCTACTATTTTTGTCATTGGTATGTAGTATCTTATTTCTTTGTAAATTTTATTAATGTTACTATTAGCTACTATTTTTGTCATTGGTATGTAGTTTCTTATTTCTTTGTAAATTTTATTAATGTTACTATTAGCTACTATTTTTGTCATTGGTATGTAGTATCTTATTTCTTTGTAAATTTTATTAATGTTACTATTAGCTACTATTTTTGTCATTGGTATGTAGTTTCTTATTTCTTTGTAAAATCAATTAATGTTACTAATTACTATTAAAATCAATTATTGTACCTATTTACTTTTTCATTCTACTCATTCTAAGAATTTAAGACGATATGTTCTTTTATAAGTTAATTGTATCTATAGTTCTGTTACCTATCACAATCATAATTTTTTTTGTTTTTTATTAATTTCTTTTTTTGTCATTTTAGCTGACGAAGGCTACCAATGAGTAGCCGAAACGTCCGAAATATAGATTTTTTAAAACAAAATCATATTGAGGTTTATTTAGCCGAATCCCAACCATTCCATCTTTACTTATCACCTCGACAGCTAACTATCTAATCATCATGATATATATACATATATATATATATATATATATATATATATATATATATATATATATGTATATATATATATATATATTCATATATATTCTATTGTTTTACGGCGCAACGACGTCTGGGCCATTAGCGCGACATCTATTGCGCAGCTGGCAATTTAACGAGCCCAGAAATGAAAAAAACCCCCTTCGGCAGGTCCCTTCCCCTTCATGAGAATTCAAGGCGTTAGCTACTAGACCATTGGGAGACCCTGTATATTTACATCAATACACATTCACACATGCAGAGTTAAATCAAAGTAGTTTGCGTAATTCATGAAGATTTGAAGAACTTTTCATAAAGTCTTTCATACAAGCGACAATAAAGGGTCTCTTTCTGAATGTGCTTAAAAGTTTAAGAAAAAAATATTAATTTATTTCCCTTTGATAAAGGGCCAGAGGCTTGTTTTAATAGTAGCTTGGCTAAAGGGCTTATGGAGAGCTAATACCAATTATTTCCGCTGATTCTATGAAATATTTCAGTTCCATTTTTCCTCATATTTCTCAGAAAATATTTTTAGGAGGTCTTCATTGCATAAAACATCTCTCTCTATATTTTTTCCTTATATTTCTCGAAAAATATATGTTGGAAGTCCATATTCTGTAAAGCCTTGCTTTTTATGTATTTTTTAATTTTAGCAATTCCGCTCACTAAACTTTATTTGGGGGTAGGAAAAAAATTCTCTTATTTTTTTTCTGATATGTACTTATCCAAAGTTGTTCAGTAATGGAAAGAGGTGCTTAATGACAACATATTGTGTAAGCCGCTACCTGCCTAATTACCAAGAAAGAAAGCAAGACAGTAATATTCAAGTGTGGAGTACTATACCCTCGTACTAAGAACTTCTTATAATATTTAAATAAAACGTGTATACCGTTATATCGTCAGTTAGTTTTGTATGCTTATCCTTTAATTAACGATAGGCAGTATTCTTTTTTAGGTGGTGATTACTCTGCATTTCAACGATGCCGTTTTATATTTTTTTTTTTAATACTTGTTTATTTTAATTCTTCAAGTAATTATTTTTTTTTATAATCTTTATGTTGATAGGTTTAGTGCTAATTTATAGTTAGGCCGACGTTCAAGTTAAATATATCTATTTATTAAAATTTAAAGCAGGAAGACTTAATTAAAAACTTGTAAAATCGAATGGAACTTGAATTACCGCGCATGCATTAATAACTGTGATATTCTACAACACAATTAATAATGTTATTAAAATTAGATTTGTACATTTAGATCAAATAAAAAGCACCAACTTAAGGGAAACTGATATCCTTGTATGTGGCAGGGGGTTTGAAATTAAACATTTAGTGGATACACACGCTGACATGATCGTAAAAATAATTATCTAAAATGTTTCAATAAACCAATAACGTCAAAATAGAAGACAAATATTTCATTTTAGAATTGAGTCATTGTGTTATTCACTTATCAATATATTCAAAATCGCATAAGGTCAGTTGAAATCGAATAAAACCACATCCAAAGCGATGCCCTTATCATTTTCTTATATATAAAAAAAATGTGAATTTCGTTTTTATTATTCAATTTAAATTTTAACGTCCATTATAATTTACTCAGAATTTCAGGACGTGTTATCACCACCCTTTTCTAGCCAGGATAGGGCTGGTGCATTTTCTTTTTTTTTTTCCAAGAAAAGCTACCACCCCTAGTGGATATCCACGATTTTTGGCACGGAGTGTTAAGTGCTCACGCTTTAATACACACAGCCACCGGTACTCAAATTTCCTTAACAACTTATCTCTAGGTTGCTTAGTTACGCAATCTAAGGTACATAAATTTTCCTTACGACTGTGAAAGAGAAAATATGAAAATGTTGAGGGACATTTCGTTTACTATGTTAAATAATGTAGAGACATGGTAAATGAATCTTGATCATTCGAAGGCCTAATAAATTTATTGATTTAAATGATAGGACCAACTTTTTAGTAAAAAAGAGTGTTTAAAGTTTTGGGAGTGTTTGTTTCGTTGTATTCAAGGCGAAATGCCAAGAGTTTCTATGCTTTGCAGATCACTTCAGGTGTTTACATGTAAACACGCTAAGGTGGTCCCATTCCTTGGTATCAGGTTTTTTTCTCACTATATTAGCTTTGACGAGGATTTTTTTCGACCATTTTTCCAATGTGGCTACACACATTCCCCGATGATGACTTTACAGCTGGACCAAAACTTTGCCAATCATGAAATAGCTTTCCTACTTCTCGAGCATTCTAATTGAGGGCTCATTCAGAAACCGCAGACAATCATTCATGTGCGGCGCAAACTAACTTAAATGGAATAAATGATTGTGCAAGTTATTTACTGGTTATTTGAATTTCTACCCATACATGGTTCTAAATACAATGATCTGTTTAAATTCTATTCAGGTTGGAGAAAGTTCTTTAGTGGCTGTGTGGCTACATTCATCGGCTGAAAGGCCTTGTCTGTGTTGTTGCTAATCTGACTAGGCATACATTAGGCTTGTCTAATTGTGTGTGGTATTCGGAAAACAATACCTCCATTCAGAGGCGAGGTTTTTCATTATTTAACCAGTTAACTTTGTTTATGAATGTGTCTTTGGAAAAATTCATGACTACGTTTTAAGATACTATCTCTAAGGCTATTAAAATTCCATACCGTCCGACGTAAGGCCTTATAAAGGACTTGACTTTTAAAATGACTGTTGAGGTCATGGGTGTATATAGAAAATAATATCGGGAGGGGCTGGGAAAATTTCGGGGGGGGGGGCTGCGACCATTCCCGGGGTATAGAATACTAAAAATTTAGAACTTGGAATAGTTTTAGGCAACTAAAACGCTATTACAAATAAAATAAAATATTTTTGATGAACAAAGTGATCTTATTTAATTTATTTTTAAGGGTTTTACGACAAATTTTTACCATCAAATCAAAAAATTTCTGGAAGGGGGGTGCAGCCCCCCCTTATATACGCCCATGGTTGAGGTGATAAAACGTCAAGGATAAGGTTGGGATTTTTTTTTTTTTTTATTGTTTGGAAGGGTGTATTCAACCGCGGGAGGTCATGGGCACCCAACAGAGGAAGGAGTTTCTTAAATCAATGTAAATATACTCTTTAAAGTTGATTATATGGAAAATGAAGAATTGAAATCAGGAAGGGAAAAATAATTTAAAAAAAAAAATCTAAAAGCCTTCCACCCACATCGCGGAACGGACACCGTCCGAGCCCAGAACCACCGCGACACCGCTGCACTGCTCTCCTTGTAAAAATGCTTCATGAGGGGAAACTTAATCATGCAAGGCTCTACAGGGAGTTGTGCTCGCCCCCTCCCCCGGGAGAGCGTCCACAATCTCCAGAGCCCGGGACTGTGACAGTCCAGAGAGTACAGCGATGCCACGGCAGGACCGAACCCGGCGGAACCCAGGCCACAGACAAGGAGAGAAGCTACACCTCACCGAAGAGACATTGTAAATATTGCTGTTTCGCATTTACAAAACTAAATTATTTATGAAAGTTAGTATTTTTGCTGGAGTCAATTGAGTATTCTATATATAATTTTCTTTACTTGTTGTTTAGAAAAAATATAAGTAAATAAATAATTAGAAAATGAAAATAAATAAAGGTGAGGTGAGAAGAACGATCCGAAGCAGAGGAGCAGAGGACAGCCGAGGACCCAGCACTAGCTCTCTCTTGGAGTCTATGTTGAGACTCTTACAGGCATGAGTCGTGGGATGTGCTGGGTTTACACAGCATGGCTTCCTTAGTACCCACCACATCCCACCATGGCTGGGACCGCTCTGGTCTAGAGGCCGATGCAAAGCCCCCGGACGCCACCACACCCCCACCCCGAATCGCTCCTCATTCAAACTAATTTTATATTGAAATCCAAATTACTAAAGCTATAAATTATCGAATAAACCAGTTGATTTTAAGAATTTTATCAATTTTGTTAAATTTGTTGAATCATTGCCTATAATTTCATCAATTGTTGTCCCTAGTTGATTTAATTCTCTTTCCATGGCGTATGATTGGCAGTCTAGAAGAATATGCTTGACTGTTATGATTGTGCCACAAACTTCACACATCGGTGGATCTTCCCTTGACATTAGATATGAGTGAGTAACTTTCGTGTGGCCTATACGAAGACGGGTTATAACAATTTCCTCCCTTCTCGTCCGGCGCACCGATGACCTCCACGATTGGACACTAGATTTAAGTTGCCTCAATTTATTATCAGTGATTGTAAACCATTTCTTTTCCCATGGTTCCCATGTCTTCCGTTTTACGGATAAGACAAAATCATTGAATGTGATAGTTCGAACACGAGTCCCTTCTCTAATGGCTCTTTTCGCTAAACAATCAACTTCCTCGTTTTCCTTTATACCGGAGTGGCTGGGAATCCAGCAGAATGTGACTTTGCAGTTATTTTTAATGAGGGACACAAGAGAAGTGAATATATCTACAATTACTGGGTGCTCAGAATAGGAATTTTGTAATGCTAGAAGAGCAGAAAGAGAGTCAGAAAAAACAGTTAATTTAGATTTTTGAGGGGTTACGGTATTGAGGGCTTTGGATATGGCAACTAATTCCGCGGTGAAGATGGATGCTTCAGGGGGTAAAGAGAACATTCCTGAACCACTGTCGGACAAAAATGCTGCACCAACACCATCATCGCTTTTAGAACCGTCGGTAAAAACTACAGAAGAGGAAGGCATTTCGCTACGAATCTTATTATATTCATGTAAGAAGATTTGTTGAATCGTTTGCTTCTTAATGAACTTAGTTAAAGAAAGATTCATTGTAACAGGAGGCAGAGTCCAGGGTGCTTCATTATAAGGTATTTCCGGTAGGATTGGAGGGTTTTCTAAGAGATTTAGGCTTTGAAGGAGATCCTGAATTCTGATAGTGAAAGGTTTTCTTCTATTTCTGTAGTTTTGCATATTATTGAGGTTCGAAAAACATTCATTAAGCGGGTGGGAAGGATTGGCTTTTATAGATATATAATAATTAAGAGAAAGCTGGTTTCTACGTGTTTCAAGGGGATGTTCTCCAGATTCCGCGTAAAGACTCAGCACGGGGCTGGAACGGAAAGCTCCGGTAGCAATTCTAATGCCAGAATGGTGAATGGTGTCTATCATTTGTAGAGTTTTCGGAGAGGCAGAGCCATAGGCCATGCATCCATAGTCTAACTTGGATCTGATAAGGCTTCGATAGAGCATGAGCATACTCGTTCGATCGCCTCCCCAAGATGTATTTGCTAACATTTTAAGTATATTCATTGACTGCAAACATTTATCTTTTAGAGTTTTTAGATGTGAGCACCAATTTAGATTGCGGTCAAAGATTAGGCCCAAAAATTCTGCATTTTGATTATTCTTAATCAAAATGTTATTTATGTAGAGTGAAGGTGGATCGTTGACTTTACGAGGGGTAAATAGGACGGATACAGTCTTTGTAGAGGAGATCTGAAACCCATGCTCATTGAACCATTCATTCATTACATTTAAAGCAGACTGTATTTTATTCTGAAGTTTTTCTGTGCTTCGATCAGATGAATATAAAACGAGATCATCTGCATAGAGCATACCTTCTACCGGAGGTTGTATAATCTGCAGGACACGATTGATGGCGACGGAGAAGAGAAGAGGACTCATGACGCTTCCCTGCGGTACACCGTTTGCTTGAATAAATTCTTCCGACATTACTGTTCCGTTCCGAATTTTATATGATCGGTTTGTTAAAAAATTCTGGATAAATGTTAGAATATAACCTCGTATTCCGATTTCATTTAAACAGTCTAAGATATACCTTCTCCAAACGGTGTCAAACGCATTTTTATTGTCCACAAAAACAGCTAGTAGTTTTCTCTTTTTCCTAAAAGCCTCTCTAATTTCTACCTCGAGCTTTACCAAGTTGTCCCGCGTGCTTCTACCTCGTCGAAAACCACTCTGCCACTTAGCCTGCAAACCTTTACTTTCCAAATACCAGTGCAGGCGATTGACTATTACTTTTTCAAATAGTTTGCACAGGGAACTTGTCAATGAAATTACTCGGTAACTAGATGCATGGAAAGGGGGTTGGTTTTTTTTGGGGATCGGAATTGAAATTGATTTGGTCCAAAGCTCGGGAATTATACCGGTCTGAAAAATTTTATTATAATATTTTAATATAATGATTTTATTTTCCACTGTTAGATGTTTTATCATTCCGATGCAAATATTATCCGGACCGGGAGAGGTATCTTTGCGAGTTTTGAGGGCTTCTTCAAGTTCTATGAACGAAAAGGGGAGATTTAAAGGGTCAAGAGGATCTATGTGTATATATATTGGTTGGGATTCTTTTGCTTGCTTGATCTGAAGGAACTGTGGACTGTAATTTGAATCGGAGGAAATGGTTTCATAAAATTGGCCGAGATGGTTCGCTATTTGGAGAGGATCTGTTAGAATTTCGTTTGGAGTTTTAATAATATTAAAAGGATGTTTGCTACTTTTGTAACGGCCTATTATTTTTCTGACTGTATTCCAAATATCTGAGGGGGGTGTGTGTATATTAATATTAGAGACAAAATTCCTCCAGCAATCCCTCTTTTGTGTCCTAATTGTAAATCGCGCTTGTTTTCTGCTGTTAATGTACTCTTCTAAATGCATAGAACACGGATGTTTCTTAAATTTTTTAAGGCATTTTTTCCTTTTCTTAACAGCAGAAGCACAATCTTCGTTCCACCATGGAACTAGGACTCTATTACTACGAGGTTTTGTTTTTGGAATTGCCATCTCAGCTGAGGATAATATTACGCTATTAATTTCGTTTGTCAAAATGTTTATACAGCGGCTATTTATGTTTACACAAGTAAGATCGGTATTTGTTTTATATTTATCCCAATCGGCTTCTTCCGTCTTCCAGCGAGGTAAACGTGACTGGAGAGGATTTCAATCCAGAAAATTTATTAGAATCGGAAAATGGTCCGACCCATAAAGGTCGTCCATGGTGAACCAAGTGCATCTAGGGAGAAGGGAAGGGCTAACTAAAGAAAGGTCGATGGAAGATAGAGTTCCTGTGGAGCTGCAAAGATGGGTCGGCGAAGAATCATTCAAGACACCTAATTGAGAGGAGTTAAGAAAAGACTCAACTATACGCCCTCTGGTATCTGTTGTATCTGAGAAGTAAACACCACTATGACTATTAAAGTCTCCAAGTAAGAAAAGAGGAGATGGAAGTTGAGCAACAAGATTTACTAATTGGTTCTCATCAAAAGGTTGTCCTGGAGGTAAATAAATGGAGCATAATGTAAATGACTGGTGAGAGTATATTTTGACAGCAACAGCTTGCAAATCCGATACCAATGGAACCTCAGTGCAAGGAATATCGTGACTGACAAGAACACTAACACCACCACTAGCAATAAGTCCATGACAATAATCTTTCCGGAAGTGACTATAACCATTAAGGGTGAAATTGCTAGTTTCCTTCAGATGCGTCTCCTGCAGACAGATTAAAGGGCAATATTTTTCCCTTAATATTGATAATAGATCTGCTTTGTGAAAATGTAAACCATTAATGTTCCATTGCAGAATGGTCATGGTGTGTGCTTAGAATAAATTAATACAAGTTTAACATGTGGAAACAGTGGGAAAATATGAAGATCACAATTAAGATGTAGAATATTTAAACTAACAAAGTATTTGAGTTTGAAAAGTTGGTAGAACAAAATAATATTTAAACAAAAATCTTCATTTGTATATATAAGTAAATAATAATCGGAGGATATTTTTAAACTATTTGTGTTAATGAAATAAGATTTGAATGGTGATGAAATTTGATTTTCATTGAAAAATAGATTTTTATGAAAGAACAACAATGAAAAAAAAATACTGTGCATTTGTGTGTCCATATTAAGGGCAAGTGTACAAAATTTAATGAATAATTATATAAAATACGGATCAAATTCATTTTTTTGTTGTTTTGTTTTTGTATCTATTACGAATTTTGGGATTCAGATCCCCGTCATCCACAAGAGAGGATGTTGGAGAGCCACATGTCGAAGGAGTAGAATTCTGGGAAGGAGGTCTAGTCCTTTTATCTCCTATTTTTGGAAGGGGTAGTTGGCTTGATTGAGTAATATTCTGTTTAGGGTCAGGAATTATTGATATTTCCAATGTGTTTGATAATTTTTGGTTAGAAGGAATTTTAGATTTATTTTTATTTCCAGATTTATCTTTAACTAATTGGGGAGATTTATTACCTATTGATGATTCTAAATAATTAATTTTTTCAGCAAGAGATTGCACGAGACATGTCAGTTTTTCGAACTGTTCCAAGAGTACATTTTTAGTTGGTAATGCTGAGGCGACCTCCGAGTAACTATGAGAGGTACTAGGATTAACCTGTACTCTAGGCTGGAGGGATTTGTCTGCTTGGAAATAAGATACTTTATGCTTTCTTCTGTATTCCTCTATCTGTTTTTCTTTTTTATATATCGGACATGAGGAGAACCAGGCAGGATGGGGACCCGTACAATGGAGGCACTTCGCCTCACATTCTCCCTCGTGCTTTGCTAAACCACATCGACCGCATAGGGAAACTGGTTCTCTGCACTGACGTTTTCCATGCCGATATCCATAACAATTAAAACATATTAGTGGTCTATAATACGGAATGACTCGTACACTTAAAAAATCGAAAACTATTTTTTCAGGTAGATCGGACCGATTAAATGTAAGAATGATAGATGGAGTTGGAATTTTTGAACCGTTTATCGTTTTAAATATTCTCTTAACTTCGACTACATTTTGTTTGGCTAATTCTTCCTTAAGCTCATCCTCTGTACAATGAAGAAATTCATCGCAGGTAATGACTCCTTTGGAAAAATTTAGCGATCGATGTAATGAAAATTGAATATCATAATTTTCATAGGATTTAATTTTTCCCAGATTAATGAAATCTTTTTCGTTTGAAATTTCCAAAATTATTATACCTGATTTCAAAAAATTAACATTTATTTGAGGGCCAAAACTTTTAATGAATCTACAAATTTTAAAAGGACTGAAATCGCGAAAGGTTTTCTTTTCTCTATTAGGGGCTAAGGTCATAACAAGAAATTTTTTTGTCCACCGACCGGGTGGTAACTCAGATTTAAAGCTATTTATTGAAGAAACCCCGGGATCTGGGGGTTTAGGTTCTATAATTATATTATTTTCCATATCCATGGAGTAAGATGTACTTTATATTAACAAGACTAAAATAAATTAAATATAAATACAAGAAAAATGATGAAAATCAAAAAGAAAATGAATTGTTTATAATCTAAAGTCTACTCCCTGAGTGAAGAAGCTGAAGAAACAATTGAAGGCAGCCTCCTGTCCCAACAATGGAGCAGGCTACTCCTCTAGCTTCAGGTTAGCAAACTTCAATATCAAATATCTTCCCTCATAGGCTATTACTAGGTGAAAAAACTACATAAACTTGATCTGAACACTTAAATGAAACTATTCTTAATAAATATTAAAAGAAATTTAAAGAAAAAACCACTTAAAATTGAAAAAAAGGAGCACTGAAAATTAGTAAGCGTCACTAGCAACCAGGGCCAAACAGCTGACTGAAGGTTGGGATTTGGCAAACAGAAAACTTCAGATTTTCAGGAGAGTCGAGTCCAAACGTTTCGGCTGAGCCTGAAGAAGGCTTTCTCTTAGTCGAATCCCAGCCATTCCTTGACTACTTATGAATTTTATTTTGTTATGAAATTGCATATTCGATACCTCTCAATCTCATTTCCGCTCTACTTGTCCTTCTCCTTTTCCCTATGTGATTAAAATGTCCATTTACATTTTTATTTTATAAGAATACGCCAATGAATAACAAACTTCAGGGATTTTTGCGATCGCTATCCTGTTTTACAGGCACAAGAACATATAAAAAACCGAGATCATTTTTGGAGCATCTTAGGTAGCGACGATGTCGATTTCTAGATGTTATTTCAAATATACTTTCTTGTATACAACCGCAATAAAAATGGGCTTAGAACTTTATTTGTTTCATCCAGCTGATGCACTATTGAACTTTACGACTTTATAAAACTTTTCTAAGAAAAAAAAAAAAATCAGTTTAATAGTACTTTACTCCACTTTTGTGGATAAACTTGTAGAGTTTATTTATCTACTCTTATTTGAGGACCTTGACTTCGTAAGGGATTTTCTCAATGAAATATAATTACAAAGTTAAAATACTAAATGTGCTAATAAAATCGCATTAATTGTGTACTTTAGTCATAATTAGGATCAAACTTTATATCATATTATATTTATATATAACATTATATTTTATATATATATATATATATATATATATACATATATATATATATATATATATATATATATATATATATATATATATATATAAATAAAATTGTAATGACACTCTAGCTATAGAAGCTGTTGGAGATGAATCCTAAACCTCACAAGCTTCGACATTTAAAAGACTTAAGCAACCCGCTCTCAAGTCTAATGATTATACAAGATATTTCACTGTGAACTGTTTTTATGTAAAACACTTATTAACGGATTTCAGAGAACGTCGAAACTTCAACGTTCAACATGACATGTTTGAATTGTTAGCCCACTCATAAACAGTATCATATCAATCTTATACGTTCACATGAGGCACTCTTGTCCAGAAGGGCGACCTCGATAGTAGATGTTTTTATTTTTATTCTACCCTTCATCTCGTTTATTAAGAACGCACTGTGTTGAGGCCGCCTTTTGTAATATACGAGAAATCCGCATTTAGAAAATCGAGGATTCGGTTTGAGCGATAGCTGAGCCGACCAGAAAGAGCGAACTCTTGCAGTTTTCTCTGCAATTCCATTTGGCGAGTTTACCCATTTGGTCGGGAACGCCTCATATAAAGTAAACTATACAGCATTTTGTTATTTTTAAAAAGGCGTTTATATGTTTATAGATATGCGAAAAGGAGCCATAATTTTCGTTGTTTATTTTATTTTCAGTTATATTTAACTGATGAAGAGTTTTTTTCTTAAATACACAATCAATCTCTTTCAGTATTTCAGGACGCTTTAAAGCGAGTTTTGACTTAAAAAAAAATGTGCCGGATGTGGAAGGATAAATATTGATGATAACATACCATTGAGTCCTTTAGAAAATAATTACAGCCTTCTGAATAAAGAAGGAACTATGTACGCATGAATAGCGTTGTTATAAAATAAGCATAGGCCACACAAGTGAGCACACTTGTGAACGGGGGGAATACTTGAACCTTACACAAGGACCCCATTCAGCTGACTTGTGTCGTTCTCCTTGCTAATTCACCGGCATTCACCAGCCATTCACGTCCTCAAGGAAAATCTATGTTAAACATCTTCTTAACGCCCTTCCTTACATTTTTGTTGTATTCTTATCATTTAATACTACTCAGTAATAAGATTGATGGTTCAAAATTATTGTCCATCTCCAAGAGACGTTTCTGCTGCTTTTAGCGCGATTCCTCCCTTTCTCCATAGCACTAGAAAAGTAGAACAATTTAGTTTGCGATTTATTCTAATGTATCTCGAACCCGCAGACGAGGGATTCGTAGTAAATGTAAAGCATATATTCGAAAGATTATTAAATTTCCTACAAAAGCGGTTCTTGTGCAATTTTTGATTGGGAGATTTCATTTATATATATATATATATATATATATATATATATATATATATATATATATATATATATATATATATATATATAAACTCCACTCTTAAAGCAAATTAGTCTTATCTTTGCAATATAAGTCTTCTTCATTAGTATTGGTTGTTATTTAGCGAGGAGTATCTCTGCGAAAGAACCCCAATTTAATGCCAGTAGGTGCACTTTAATTTTTTAATATATACATATATATATATATATATATATATATATATATATATATATATATATATATATATATAACTCCACTCTTAAAGCAAATTAGTCTTATCTTTGCAATATAAGTCTTCTTCATTAGTATTGGTTGTTATTTAGCGAGGAGTATCTCTGCGAAAGAACCCCAATTTAATGCCAGTAGGTGCACTTTAATTTTTTAATATACATATATGTATATATATATATATACATATATACAGATATATATATATATACATATATATATATACATATATATATATACACATACATACATATATATATATATATACACACACAAATATATATATATATATATATATATATATATATACATACACATACATACATACGTACTTATAAATACATACAGTCAGTAACAAAAGTTTCTGGACACTTACAGGCTCAGCAAATAAAATGTTGCAATTATTACCAGTTGGGGTTTTAAGAGAGAGAGTAATAACATTTAGTGTTTTTATTCACGAGTACTTTAACATAGATAAATTTTTCATGTGAAATACGATAAAAATAGAATTAGTAAACAAAAATCAATGAAAAAGAAGGTAACAAAAGTTTTGGACACTTTTAAACGAACTTTTTTCAAAATTCTACAACATCAATATTTATGAATAAAAAAATTGAATTAATATTTCGTGGGATTGCCCTTAGCATTCATTACCTCCCTGAGCCTGTTGGGCATAGAAAAAAACAATTTCGAGGTCACAGAAGTCGGAATTTTTTACCATTCTTCGATAACACGCTTTTTGAAGTCTTCCTTAGAGCTTATTGGAATCTTCTTCAATAGGGTTCAAGTCGGGAGATTGAGGTGGCGGATTGACTAATTTCGGGCAATTATATAGGTACCAAGTTCGGGTTGTCAGACTTGTATGTTTAGGATCATTGTCCAGATAAAACTGGAACTTACCCTTTAGTCCTAAGATGTCTGCACATCTTCTGTCTGCACTTTAAAAAGTCAACATACATTGCTGAATTCATTTTACCGTCAATAATCGTTAACTGCCCGCCATACACCCCCACACCATCAAAGAGCCTTCCCCATGTTTTACTGTGGGCTGTATATTTTTATTTTTTAATGCTTCATTTTTTTTTCTCCACACTTTTCCCGTCCTATGTGACCCAAAAAGCTCAATTTTTGTCTCGTCACTAAATATAACGTTCGCCCAATACTCAGATTTTTTATTGTAGAAAGTTTTTTGAATTGTGAGTGTGCAGAAACGTTTGTTACTGACTGTATGTACATTTAAATTTTAATGAGGATCATGTTTATCCCCTATGTAGACCCCATCAAGATTTAAAGAAGTTTTTCACTAATTATTTCATCCGCTCAAACTCAATAGATACATTATTTCGGAGGGTCTTACAAGATCTTACGTTATTGAAAAACTACTAATGCATAACGAATATTATATACGTTTTAATTCAATAAATACTCCTCCGCCATCCGAATGCTTATGGCCGACCATAATAAAAAGAAATAACTTTTGCCGTTTTGGATGTTTGATTTAGTCAATCGTTCTATGCTGGACGTTCTTAGCGAAGCTAATAATAGCTAATAATCAGAACTGGACTGGGCGTGAAGCCAAACAATATATTATGTTTGTTTTGTATCGGGAGGCCATTCCTCCGGTGATAAGAGATTGATAAGGCAGCTGGAGGAAGCTAATTCCGGCGGGGTACCCTGAGGCCTGACTCTCGACCCGTTGTTTTGCATCCGTGTTCACACCTGTAACGGGACCAAGGCACCTTCTCACACGCCATCTTAGTCTAGCATCTTAGTCACCTTCTTATTTTACGTCTTTTTCTTTAATCTTCTGCCCTTATACTGTTAGGAATCAAAATATTCCAGATCACGCTAGCCTCTTATTGCTCCTGTTAAATCTTATCAAGTTGGAGATATCTCATAGAAAGAAGACAGAAGAAAGCGGCAAAAGCGATGGACTTCATTTGACCCAAAGAGCTAAGACATATGCAAGATGCTTTCTTACGCAATCGGCGTCGAACGCACACAGCGGAAATGATACGTCTAGAGTACTAGAAAAGGTACGTCGGGAGAATAAGCCCTAAATCTGTTGCTGGAGTATTCGATGCTGATCCAGAGGACTGTAAAATATACGTTGATAGAAGACGTCCTAACTCCAATGCTGGAGAATTAGATCCGATCCTGTGGACAAGAAAAGTTACGTCGACGGAAGATGTCCTATCTCTGTTGCTGGAGTTTTAGATGCTAATCCAGGGCACTGGAATATGTACGTCGGCAGAAGATGCTCTAACTCTGTTTCTGGATTATTAGATGCCGATCGAGAGAACTGGAAAAGGTACGTCGGCAGAAGATGTCCTAACTCTGTGTTGGAGTATTAGATCCGATCCTGTGGACTAGAAAAGGTACGTCGACGGAAGATGTCCTATCTCTGTTGCTGGAGTATTAGATGCCGATCGAGAGAACTGGAAAAGTTACGTCGGCAGAAGATGCCCTAACTCTGTGTCTGGAATATTAGATGCCGATCCAGAGTACTGGAAAAGGTACATCGGCAGAAGATGCCATTACTCTGTTGCTAGAGTATTAGACGTAGATCCAGAGGACTGGGAAATACTATTATGTGGTATTTCAATATAATGGAGTTAAAGGAGAGTCCCGCTACAGAGAGACTCCTTCCCACGCACGTCATGACCGCAAATTGAAAAACGCGCCATTCGCTACCGTAATCCACTCCTCGGCAACTTTCGTATGATTCTATTCTTTTATTTCTACCAAGCCAACCTCAGATGAACTTTATAATATAGGTAAGGCCACGAATTTCTAAAAGAAAGACACCTTTCTGATGCATTCCGTTTTTAAATGTCATGTGTGTTTAAGGCGAAAGTGCATAGCTTTTGCTTTGGGGTAACCTTTAAAGAAACTAAAATATCTCTAAACTCAAAGGTTTACACAAAAGACGGGGGCGGGGGCCATTCTCTTGCATTCAATATTTAACTGAAAACATATTCTCAATTCTTATTAATCAATGGAGGCATTTCGTTTATTTATTTATTTATTTTTTTTTTTGCATTTGGATTTTTTCCCTTGTTTAACAGCGTATCACTGATTAAGATATTAACGCTGGGCTATCTATAGGTTGCTACCCTTTTATAATAACAACAGCACATGGTCGGTCATCTATTCAGGTTCTGGCCAAGCCCGACATTGCTTGGAATATTATTATTAATGTTAGTTTGAAAATATATTTATGTATTTAGGAATATTAAAAAAAACTTTAGGTATGGTTAAGAAAATAACCTGAAGGAGTACCTTGTTAAATAGCACATAACATGTAGCATAAAATGAAATATATTCATTTAGAAACAATAGTTTGTTGTTTTTTAGTCAAACAGACAAAAGGAAATATCGTCGATACAAATGCAGAGTATCGAATGTGAAAAAATGCATCTTTCATTGTCAATCTTTACTCATTTCTGCTGGACTTATGTATGGCAAATTCTTGAATCTTACTTCACTCTATTAAAGGGAAAGTATTCCACCATCAAAAGGTCAAATCTGCCGAATATTTAACTGTCCAAAAAAAAGTTGTGAATAAATGCTTTCACACCCTGAAAAGTGGTGATTTTCATATTCGATACTCTGCATTTGTTACGACGATATATACATTCATATGTGTGGATATGTTTGGTAGTGAGATTGCTTCTCTCTATCGTTCAATATTTCGCTGGATTCTTCTCTGGCTTCGTTCGGCTCTTCTTCTGTCCTTGGTGTTTAGCTAGAAAAATTTGTTGGTATGTGTAAGAGTGCACGTGTATGTGTGTGTGTAAGATTTAAGAGGTAGCGGCTATAATTGTTGTTCTTTCGCAATGGTGCTCAACATTTCCATTAAAGAAGAATAAAAGTTTGTTAATATGTAATACAAGTCCATACCAAAATTTGAATTGATAAAACAAAAAGTACTGCCACGATTTGGTAGGAATAAATTTTTTGTTGCAGATGTTTGACTAATACGGTTATCCTTTTGTATTGTGATAATAGATATCAGTGTAAATAGCTCACTTATCACAAACACTTTTATCAGTTTTTTTTTATTCAGATAGGATATCTTTGCCATTGCAATATTTTGAGTAATGTTCCAGAGGTGACAAAAATATCAATTCGATTTTCAGTAAATATCGGACTACTTAGTCTTATCTAATAGGTTTCTTCAGGTGACAAGAGAATTGTTAATTTCTTGTTGAAAATAAACTTAATAAAGAGCAAACCAGAATAAAAAACTTGATGAAAAAAGCAAAAGTAGAATTTGTCAGGGTTCAATCATGGGATCTTAATAAATCTACATTTTTTCATTAAAAAATGAGTTTTATTATTTGCCGAGACTTCAGCTGGAAATTGAAGCCTTCTTCTCTGCTGTAAAACAAGGAGTTAATACTAATATTAGTATTAACTCCTTGTTTTACAGCAGAGAAGAAGGCTTCAATTTCCAGCTGAAGTCTCGGCAAATAATAAATCTACATTTTTTCATTAAAAAATGAGTTTTATTATTTGCCGAGACTTCAGCTGGAAATTGAAGCCTTCTTCTCTGCTGTAAAACAAGGAGTTAATACTAATATTAGTATTAACTCCTTGTTTTACAGCACTGATGAAGGCTTCAATTTCGAGCCGAACATACAGGGTACAATTTTTTCTAAATCTCTATATATAAAAATCACTTGTTTGTCCGTTTGTTCCTTATACAAATCCACACTGTTTGACGGATTTTACCAAACTTGGCACACAGGTACATCTTGTACCAAGCCTTGTAGGCTAGGTCAAAATCATCTAGGATTCACAGTTCGGAGGTCACAGGTTCGAAACAGTCATTTACAGACAGAAGAGTTAATTGTCAGAAATCGCCATTTTCTATTACTGAGAGGAAACCTATTACTGAGAAAGATAATGTCATCTGCGAGAAATCTATCTATCTATAAAGTAGGTGTATTATGGCACGCCAAGTAACAGCTATTTAATATAAAGTAGGTAGGTAACAGCTATATTATATAAGTAGGTGTGAATAAGTCTTTAATATTAGTTTTTTGTTTTTCGCTTCTTTTTAATTAATTAATTCTTTGTTATGGGTTAAAAGTATAATTCACTCACTAGTGTTTTCAGCCTCTAACAAATATCAGCTTATTTATATTTGATTTTAATTGCTTTTTGATTTTAGAGGGTAAAAAAAAATTAAAAATATCCTTGTGTTATTTAATGCCAATCCTGTATTTAAAAAAATACACAGATTTAAAATAATAATTTGTTCTGACATCATTTCTGGACTATATTTAATCATTTCTGGATTTTACTTTTATTTAACTATTCTATTAAACTAATAATTTAATTATTTGTTTTAGGATTTGGAGTTCCACGGGGTGATGAGGTTCTACTTTCAGGACTCCGGGCAGAAAGTTGCGACCAAGTGCATCAGGGTCGCCTCCGATGCAACCGCCCAAGTCGTCATCGAGACTCTTATTGAGAAATTCAGGCCTGACATGAGGATGTTGTCAGTTCCAGAGTACGCTCTCTACGAAATACATGAGAATGGGGGTAAGGAACAAATTTTAATTGAAGCATTTTTCTTAATATAATATAATTTTTTATAATATATTAATATGTAATGATAATAATAATGGCAGTAGTATTCTAGGCACCTGGCGGTAGGTATAAAATGCATTACTCTTTCATAAATGGAGGAACAAAAGCCATTACATGAATCAGGAGTGAAGGCTGTTCCAAAAGGAATTTATATCCTGCACTTTAAGTTAAAAAAAATGCGAGCGATGCCTTACTAGAAAAAGCTTGGAGGAGAGTGACTATTCTCTCACTCCTGCCAGATATATTAAATAAATAAAAAAAAAACAACAACACATGAAAGGAACTGGAGTTATTCGTATTGCAGTCATGTGAATGTATTACCTGGCCATCAAAAATAGACTAGAAAGCAGCATGCTGTGCTGTTTGGTGCAGCCTGTATTACCAGATTCTTCTTAAGTATACATTATTTGTGTGTGTTTAGATCTGTATATTCATGTGAATAAATAAAGCAAATAATTTTTTTTGGTTGCATATAAATACACCAAAATAAATTAAAACCCCTGGTAACTCATAAACCTCCCAACAATAAAACAAGAATACTCATTTTGATGATTCATGTGTACATCTGTGTTGTTTTTTAAATTTTATTTTCACAATAATTCTTATGTGTCTCCAGTTTCAACCTCGATTTTACTGTAACTAAAAATATTAAAATATCTGACAGAGAGTATGTTGAAAATTCACGTTCTTGAGACGTCACTAATACAATAATTTATGAAGAAATGAATGATGTTATCTTATTGTAAACTAAGTAAACATATAGAAATATTGAACTAGTCTTTTTGGTAGATTAATGGTTGCGAGTTGCAGAAAGCTGATAACACACAAAAACTTTTTGGAAAATAAATAAAGAAGGTTGATATAAAAATGGAAAAAATATATTATCCACTTGCCAACACACCACAGAATACCTATATAGTGAATACTTAATAATAGGCCAGATACATTTGGCTATGATGCCTAGAATTTGTTTACACCTTGAAAAATAATCTTAGATTTTCATTTTGAATAATGTTTGTTTATTTATTGTTGCTAAGTTCTTGCTTGGAAATATTGGATCCTTTGTTTTGCTTTCTTTTATTGTTCATTGATCATTTTTATTATTCGTTCAGTAAAAAGTAACTTGAATGTTGACAGAAGAAAGGCGGCTGGAACCTGATGAAAAGCCATTGTTAGTTCAGCTAAACTGGCACAAGGACGATCGAGAAGGAAGGTTCCTTCTTAGGAGAATAGATGACAAAACTAATGTAAGTTTATTCATTTAATTAAAAAAAAATTAATGTTAGAATATTTATAACTTTTAGACAGGTTTTTTTAAATAGTCCTTCTTTGTTATGCTAGAAAAACCTTTTAAGTCATCTGTGCACATCTAATTTAGTACTCTGCAGATTAAATTAGCTGCCGTTCGAGCAGAGAATTTCCACTAAGAACTGACTTTAAAATCTTCTTCTTTTAGCACATTCCAACCTTCTTCTATTGGAAAAAAATGTGTTTTTTAAAGAAACCCCCCCCCCCAATTTTCTCTGTTTGTACCCATTATTTTTTACCGTTACATTGCATTTTGGAAATAAAAATGAAAATACTTTAAGGCTAATGTGCTCGGAATATTCACGGGTGTCATTTCAAACCACAAAAACTATTAAAAAAAATGTTGTCAGTGACAAATGTTCGAGAGTCACTACTCTTAAAAAAAATCAAGCTACCGAATCTCACAAAAATTGTAAAATTTCATTACCTTTCCAACAGTATATTCAGAATTGAGATTATCTTTTAACATCATAATGTATTTTGGAAATTTAGAGCAAGAACAACTGATAAATAATGCTAATATCATGGTTATTTATCTTTATCAGTATTAAATGAAAATTATTCTTGATGAAATTGATATTTAACGATTACAGTAAGTCTTACATTAAATTTGAACAATAAAAAATAAAATAAAATAAAAATAATTACTTTGAAAATTATGAAGTTGCTCAACTGCCTCTTTCTAGAAGAACTCTCGCAACTCTCACCTTTGGTCAAATGATAATCTTTCCTAGATGCTTGATGAATCCAAATGGTTTCTTTTGAAGAACTATGTTTGCTAATGGATAGGTATCCAGCTCGCAGTGGACAAGGAACTGGCCCAATCAACAATATCCAGGAAGATGGATTGTGAGATTTGGCCCTGTGCATTGGCTGGCCCAAGCTCTGATTTGAAGTAGCTTGATTTTTTTTTTTTTTCTTTTAGTGGGCTAGGCCTAAGTTGGAAGTTTACGAAGTACCCATTTAGGACATAAACCACATGATCGCTAGGATTCACGAATCATGTGTGGAAATGAGAGCTAACCATGATGAGATTCGAAGGGGGGTTCTGCAAGGGGGAGGGTACTTCCAGGAACTTTTATAATTTTTTAAGTACTACTATTTTTGTTTTTATTTAATTTTTTTTTAGTTGGATTTAAGGCATGTTAACCTTTGTGTTCATTAACGCCAATTATTCAACTTTAACGTATGACTTATTGTAATCATTTAATATCACATAATCCTTTGAAAATTTTAGTGATAATCTTTTAGCTAACCCTGAATTCTTTCATTGATCATTTTCAGATGCCGGAAGGAACATTTCAAGAAGGAGGATCCAGTTTTAGAAGAAAGTTGTCAAAACGAGAGAAGAAGCAGTTAAAGAAACAAGAAAAAATAAATCGACTGAAGAGCACTGGCCTGCCAAATGATGAAAATGATGCTGGAGTGGCTGAAAAATTGTATACTGGTAAGCTCACACTTATTATGTATTTTATTCGATAATCTAGCATAGACCCCTATGAAGTCAGATTATCTTCCATTTGGACTATAAAAAACTCAGATTTTTGAAGGATTAGTTAGTTTCTTTGTTGACAAGAATAGAAAGAACTATATTATTTATGAGAGTTTTGTATATTTCTTCAAGAGAAATTAAGTACAGTTTGAATCTAAATCAATGGCTGGTTTTAAAACTAAATAAATTCCATCTTAAGCCGCGGTCACACTAGGCTGGTCCCAGGACCAGCGGTTGGGAATTGCCAGCGGGCTGTTGATTACCAGCCAAAGTCAGAAGTTGAACATGTTTAACTTTTTAGCGCTGCTTGCCAGGGCTGGTGGTCACGTGATCTCATTGCTGCCGGTCACGTGATCTCCTCGCTAGCCCCAGACAGCCAATGTGAAATATATATTCTCATGGGCGTATATAGAGAATCATTTCCGGGGGCTGGGACCATTTCCGGGGTATGGAATACTAACAATTTACGACTTTTAATAGCTTTAGGCCACTAAACGCTATTACAATATAAATAAAATATTTTTTATGAACTAAGTGATCTAATTTAATCTATTTTTATAGGTTTTATGACACATGTTTACCATGAAATCAAAATTTCGGGGGGTGGGGGGGGGGGGCTGCAGTCCCCCTCATATTATTTTATAATATGAGTGTTAAGGCGAGAGCATTCTGCGCCAAAGGTCGTGGGTTCAATTCCCATTATGGGGTGGTGGCTTTTCTTTAGAAAAAAGAAAAGGCATCAGCCCTATCCTGGCTAGAAAAGGGTAGTAACCTATAGATAAAACGTCCCAAAATTCTTAGTTAATGATAATGGAAGGTAAAATTTAAACAATAAATAAATATTATAATAGTTCTATTATAGTTTTATTTTGATCAATTGTTTTTTAATCAAAATGTTTTTTTCGTTTTAACACTTTCATCCGGAGGAAAGTAGCTATTGAGGTTGCACTCATGACGGAGTTGTTGAAAAATGGCTTCGAATCTATATCGATCCTACCTAGTAGGCACCGAAAGTGACACCCGTTAATATATATATATATATATATATATATATATATATATATATATATATATATATATATATATTTGTGTGTGTGAGTGATTCTATCGGACCACCGGGATGGGGGGTTTATCCCGGACTCAAAACACTAATTTGAGCATGCCAGCCGTAGTTTTTGTTATATTTCAACGTAACTCTGTATTTGTTGTGGTCATGTAAAAAGAAAATTACATTGTAAAAATAAACTAAATCCGTTAATTAGGAGGGGGGGGGGGTTTCTCTGGAGCGAAAATACTAATTCGCTCATACTGTTAGTAATTTCTGTTGTATTGTAACGAAACTCAGAATACATCTTTGTTATGTAATTAGAACGAAGTGTTGTAAAGATGAACTAAATCGGTATTCGTACTATTTTTTGATAGAATTTTCGAGTGAAACTTTAGTTGGCAAAGCTGTCGCTAGTAGTACCTGTATTCCGTTTCCGCATCAGACCAAAAGACGAAAATGAGAAGTTTCCTTGTATTTTAAGTAGTTTAGTATCACGCATACACAAAAATCTGCACGGAAATTAATTAAGAAATTAATAATTAAAATAATTTGATCGAGCTGCTCTTTAAAAATGTAAAAGGCTAGAACTATTCATGCTTTTATTTTATTTATATAGTTTATTTTAAGGAAATTCGGAACTGAATAAGCGGCTATCCACAAGCTAGCGGCTGTTCAGTAGCGGCTGGTAAGCAGCCTAGTGTGACCGCGGCTTATCCGCTGGCTGCTGGTGCTGCTAGCTAGCGGCTGGTTAGTAGTGGCTGCTAGGCAGCCTAGTGTGACCGCCGCTTTAGTATCATTATCATCTTAGCTAGCCTGTTTCCGTTCATACTCGTAGTGTCATTTGGAAAACTTAGAATAAAAACAGTTGTATGTTTTGTCTTAATCTTTTGTGATAAATGTAAATTCATTAAAAAAAAAAAAAAATAAAAAAAAAATAAAATAAAATAAAATAAAAAAAATCTGAAAGGGAAGCAAGATCTTAGGCCACTACAGGAAACTTACTGTATCCTAAGCACCATTTAAGTACCAAATTCTCTGAATGAGCTCACTCCATCAAAAATTGCGTAAAAACTATATTTGCAGGAAATTTAAAAATAATTTGAATAAATGCTTTAAATTTAATACAATTTACATCCGATTTTGAAATATATTAGAATATATACAAAAATCCCAAGAAAAATCCACTTTTTTCCTCTTTCCTTGGCAACAATTATGCAGGCAACAGTTTCCTGGATGCCTAGTTATGCAAAAACGATTTTTTTTGTCAGAATTTCGCCCAACAAAAAGAATGTTCCAGTGGATGGATATTGCTGGTTAAAGAAGTTGACCTTTCAAATTACAAAGTATTTTCATCCTAAATTTCATTAAAATTGGCCTATTTTGTAGCCAATGAGAGAGCGAACTGACAAATATATGTGTATACACATTTATACAAATTTAAACCACCGTTATTCCCTGCAATCTATGAGTTCTGAAACAAGAAATTTTATATTCAGCACTTCCGGTTTGCATCAATAGGTCAGTGTCATAAGCGGGTTCCTCTCTATGGAGAAAGGGAGGAAACACTGTGAAATACTTAGAAGAATAATTGTCTATTATTGTCCTTAAAGACAAGAATGTTCTTCTTGGCCTAAAGCTCCCTGTTCCTCTTTGAGATCCTTCTCCACAATGGCTCTCCTTATCATTTTGAAGCATTTTTGTTTAAACTCCATAGTTATTTTCATGGATGTCCCAATATCTCAAACATTTTGTATTATGCTTTTTACTACAGAAAGTAAATAATTAAAACATTTCCTTCCACGGAGACTTCCACAATGGTTACTTAAGTGTTAACTTTGGTCTTCCTCTGCCTCCCGGCATTTTCATTGCTGACGAAGGCTTCCAAAGAGTAGCCGAAACGTCCTAAATATAGATTTTTTTTACAAAAATCGTATTGAGTTTTTTTTAGCCGAATCCCAACTATTCCACCTTTACTTAAAACATTTCAACTTCGAAACCAATTAATTTGATGAATTAAGTTTGTATCTATGTGAAATTGTTTTGATTTTTGACTTTATGCCTTCATAACACAATGAACTCTACTTGCAACAAATGAATGAAGGGTTCTTTCCCTGTAGTTTCTCTTTTTGTTGGATTATCATTTATGTGGATGAATATGATGATATTATTATACCAGGTCGGGCGTGGTCAGTACCTGAATGGGTGACCGACCACGTGCTGTTGGCATTATAAAAGGGCGGCAACCTATAGATAGCCCGGCGCTAATGGCCAAGATGTAGATGCGCCGTAAAAAAAAAAAAAAAAAAAAAAAAAAAAAAAAAAAAAAAAATTATTATACCACCTCCTTAGGTATCATATTTTCTAACAAGTCCTTTCCTTCTGGAAAAGGTTTTGCAGATTTTATTTAGTATATACTCTTCTCTATATTACCATTAACAAGGACAATGTCATTGTTATCAAATCTATTTTCACTTGGTTTTAGAAACTCAAATCCACCAAATTTTATTCTGTCTTCTATAGAATTAATCCCATCCCATTTTGTAAATATGTTTTTCTCTATTTTTCTACTTCCTCTCTTTCAGAATAATAACTAATTTATAATAATAATAATAATAATAATAATATTTTATTCATAAGTCTTTTAAATCCTGCTCTTTTTTGATGAATTAGGGAAATAGTAGCATACTTGAGGCCTAACTCGTGAGTACTAAGTATACAAAATATTAGCAATTCATGCTTAAAGTTTTACAAACACTTGTGTGTTGTTACATAGTCCTATTTATAAAATACCAAAAAAAAAAACAAAAAAACTTCCTCTTGGCTGAAACGAATAAATGCAGAGACTCTGCTTTAGAAATTTAGTTAAAACACTGCACAATGTAGTGATATATTAAAAAATCGATATCTCTCATTATGTGCATACTGGGATATTGACTTTATGCCACTTAAGTTTAAATTTAATCAAATTTAAAGTTTTATTTTTGGGTAGAAGCTTGGACTCTTTTATGGCGAATCAAGAGTTTTTTTTATATACCCTGGGGATAGAATTTTGGTTGATCTGCCAAAATGAAGCCCGTCAAACAGTAACCCTTTTTTTGATGAGTGTGGGGTTTTGGGAAAATGTTGCACAGCTTCTTCCCCCCCCCTTTCCAGAACGGTTTTGTGTAGAATCGACTTTTCATCACAAGTGACTATCCTGTCTGGAAAAGTTTCATTTCTGTCTTGGCAATGAAGTGTAGTGTTTTTTATTTATTTATTTATTTTTAATTCTTCAGATCATGCATAATGTACCCAAATTTCGAGCTTTTTTCCTTTCAAATATCCTTGAGATGATCAATGACAGTCGATTTGGTGACTGAGATATTCTATGCAAGTTCTTGAACAGTTATTCTGGGGTTTTCATTGACAGAAGCTCTCATAACATCCTCATCAAGGGATGAAGTCCTTACTTGTCTTCAAGGCTGAAATCTCCATCCAGAATTTTTTTAAACCACTGTTGAATAAAGTACTGACTTCCTGTACCACCACTTTGTAAGTTTTTCTACCCATTTGGGCCCTGTTCCGGCTGAGTTTAACTGAATGAAATTACGCAAAAGTTTTGCTTTGGCGTCGTTGTACAAACTGGATTATATCAAAACAGTGACATGCTACAGAAGTGAACTATCATTTTTGTTTGGAAGTGGATTAATAAAAGGAACGATCCATACAAAGAAATTAACTTTAAAACATCAACAGTTTTTAATCAAGAGAGATCATTTAATTAATACATTGAATCCTGCAATAATTTCAAGACGACCCAATAGTTTGAAATGCTTATCTTATGTAGCCCTCAAGCAGCTTCTACAAACATTTTTTATCACCCCACACTTTCTCAAGGTAAATTGTTTACTAAAAGCTAAGCAATTTATGACACAGGTCAGCAATTTCTGACCAAACATATAACAGTTGTTAGTAAACACACAATACCCTCACACATACATAAGAATGTTATCCCTAATAAAAAGAATGGTCCTTGTTTCTGCAAAGGATATTAGTTAATGTGACATTAGAGTGTACTCATTTATTTTTTGTTTTCTCGTGTTATTTTGAGCTCTTGAAAATCTTCATCTATAATTTTGATATTTTCATAAATCATTTGCACGTCGTATGATAGATTATAATGATTATTCTGATTATTAGTAATTAAGTTTTGACGATTTTTCAGTTATTTATTTATGTATGTACTAATTGTTTCAGAATTACCAGAGACCAGTTTTACTAGGTCTATTTCTAACCCTGAGGCAGTTATGCGAAGGAGGCGGCAGCAAATCTTAGAAAGAAAATTGCAACAATTTAGGAGTAAAGATGGTGGACCTGACACAGGAGGCACTTTAAAAATATATGGAGAATCTCTTTGTCGGGATGTTCCCTACAAAACACTTCTCCTCTCGATTGGAGACACAGCAGCACAAGTTGTCAAGGAAATGCTAATGAAATACGGTCTTGACAAAGAAGAGCCACAACATTACTGCCTTCTTCAGGTAACATTATTTTGTGCACGCTTACTGATAACTAGGGAACGGATGTTATTGTATTTACATATTTTTTTCTGATTATTAAATCGTAATTGTTGATGTAATTATTTTTTTTTTTTTGGTGTTTAACGGCATATTAACGCCGGGCTATCTACAGGTTGCACCCTTTTATGATACCATCAACTCGTGGTCGGTCACCCATTCAGGTACTGACCACACCCGACATTGCTTAGCTTTGGTGATCTACGGGAACCGGTGCATTCAACGTGGCTATGGCCGTTGGCTGTTGATGTAATTCTGCACGTTCTAAGTGTTTTAAAAGCATTTAAACAGATGCTTATTTTACATATTTTGTCAAAAATCAATATTTTTACATATTCTGCCATAAATACATATTTTGATATTCTTTTTATTTCGTAATTGAAAAAATAATGAGGAATCAAATCACTGTGTCTTTTATAAGTGCAAGAAGCGAAGGTGGGCTGGCAGCCATGCTACCCCGGCGCAAACGGTCTAGGAGAAGATGCGTTTAAAAAAAATAGATAACAAATTATTGTTTAACCATTGTATTATTTCTTTAATCTAATCTCTAAAACAAATGAATTAGTGAAAGAATCATGTCGATATAATTTTCCAAACTCGTTATATAAAATAATGAATTTTCAACCTATTTTATTTTATTTTTTAGCTCCTAAGGCGCATTGGACGAAATGCTCTAACAACAACTATTTTTCGATACAAAATCACCTGAAAAAAAGTGGGCTTGATCGGTGACCCCACCACTGTATACTCCCCTTATGAGACCAGACCGGTGTCATTTCACATTTGATAATTTAAAACTGCATGTTGTTGCAAACAATTTTCCAAAATAATGTTCATCTGTAGAAGTTTTCAACTTCTTTTTTCCCCTTTTAAAATGAGTAGTGGAGAGCGGTTGGGACCTGTGTACCGTTCACTTGTGTACAAGTTGGAGGAAGACGGGACCCAAGTACCGTTGACTTGTCCAGCAGTCGAGAGATCCTCGTATCTCTCGCATTCTTTCTTTTCTTATTTCACTACTTTAGAGTTATATAGCATTATTGTAGCATACTTTTAGTATTCCTGCTTATTACTGTAGGGTATTTGAATGAAGTTTTTGGTCGTGAGATCTATTCAGGCGAATTACAACTCGTTGCTCTCTCTGCCCATTCGCCCTTTAAACCCTTGTCAAATTACCATTAGTTTTTATACCTCTGTACATCCCCAACAGCTTGTTTGAGCAAAATTAGTTCTCTTTAGATCCTGACGTGTTAACATCTGATATTCGTGATTGGCTAAATTTAGAAAAACAGTTTTTTTTGTGTGTTATCCATTTTTTACAATTCATTCTAAAAATAAAGAGGTACAGTGTGCAAGAAGGCCATATGGCTAAAATTATAGAAGACTAGTTTTAATTCAGCAAGGAAATTGCTGAAAGTCTAGGCGTTGTGACGAAGAGTCGCAAAAGTGTCCCGTTCAGGGTGTTCGAGGCTGGGTACTAGTATACTGTACAGGAGAACACTTCTCCTTGTGGCTCTTTGCGTACAGAAAGGGTTAAAAATGTTCTTCTGTTCTGAAAGGACATGAGAAATTACTCAAAACAATTAAAAATCTTCATAGTGGAGATGGAGATAGTTAGCCGTTGTAGTGATACGAAGACAAGGTATGGTTGGGATTCGGCTAGGAGAAAAAGCCAAATCCCAACCATACCTTGTCTTCGTATTAAAAATCTTCATCAGTTCTGAAAAGGCATACGTTTTTGTTGTACTGTATAATTGCATATGTAAAACCATTAATGCATATTTTAGAATAGAAATTTGAAAAGTTTGTCAAGCAGGAACTTCATAACTAAGCACTTTCCTCAGAAATTGGGTAGGGTCGAGTGCATTCCTAAATAATTTGCTTAAAATAAGATACATATATAAATAAAATAAAAACATAAATTGTTCTGCTCTTTTGCTTTTATGAGCAGCTGTTTCAATTATTAATTTTGTAATTAATTTCCCTCCAGAGTTTTCTGTATGCTTGGTACTACACTACTTAATAAATACACAAAGCTTCACTTATTCATCTATAGATATTGATGAGTTTCGCGAACCTACGTTTGGCGGGAGAATTCAATTCAAACATAGTACAAAGTAACAACCCCCCTTCCAATAGACCGATTTAGTTCATTTTCACAAAACTTATTTCTTATTAGATAGCCAGGACGTATAAAGAGTTTTGTTGCAATACAACCGAAATTACGACCAGTATAAGGAAATTAGTAATTTCTGTCCGGAGTAAACCTCCCTTTCTAGTCAACCGATTTAGTTTATTTATTTTATTTTATTTAGTTTATGTTTACAACAAATTTTTCTCTTCAGTTGAGAACAACAAATACCGAGTTTCGTTGAAATATAACAAAAATTATGGCTGGTATTGACAAATAATTACTTTGGCTCCGGAGTAAACCCCCTCTCCGGATAGACCGATTTTGTTGGTTAACGAACTCGTTCAATTGTTTGATGGGGGAATACTACATACCAAGTTTCGTGGCGAAAAAACAAAACCTCTGGCCTGTATCGTGTTAACGGACACATATATAACTATGCTCGATGTTTGTTTTTTGTCGCTGGGATGATATTTTTAGATGGAACGGCATTTTTCTCCTGCAGTGGTACTCCTCCTCACTTCTTCCTGGGATATTTCGATGGATTCATCTCCATCTTCGTCAGTCAGGTACTTGTTGTTTCTTCCTCGGTGGTTGCCAAGGGAATGGCAACGAAGATGGAGATAAATCCATCGAAATATCCCAGGAAGAAGTGAGGAGGAGTACCACCACTGGAGAAAAATGCCGTTCCATCTAAAAATACATAACTATATATCTCTTTGTTAACTAAAAATCTTTGTTTACAAAAATACAGTAGGATCATCAGGCTAGAACATACCATAGTTAAAAATTTAGTTGAGATCAAATCATAAGATTAAACAAAAACTTTATAAATTAATATAAATTTCTAAGGTCACAGTGAAAATGATGCAAAACGGAAAACGTCCAAAAATTCAAAAATATTTTAAATTTTAGGTAATCCTTTATTATTATTTATGACCTTTAAACAATTTGGCATGAATTGGACAAGCTTTTCTGTGCAAGGAACCCATATCTTCTCCCAATCTTCTTGACGTGTCTTCATGAGATATTCTTGGTTGGGTATTTTATGTTTCCTCACTTCTGTTTCTAATTAACTCCATAAATTCTCTATGACATTGAGGTCCAGTGATTAGAGGGGTGATTTTATAGTTTTGGAGCTATTATGCGAACCCATTCTCTTGCGAGATGGGAAGAATACTTGGGATCATTATGTCTATAAAAAGCAAAATAATTTATTATTCCGAACTTGGTTGCAATATTTTCTTTAGGATGTCACAGGATTAATGTTATCCATTGTTTCTTCAATAAAATGATGATATCCTACCACCAAAGCAGCCATACTCCCCCAAACCATAACATGATCACCGCAATGTTTGATGTTCAGGCGAAGATTATTCCCATGGAGCTCTTGATCTGCCTTTCTCCTGTCGAAATTTGTTCTAACAGGGCCAAAAAGTGAATTTTGACTAATCCAAAAACAAAACAGTTCTCCAGAAGTCCATCTCTTCTTTAAATAATTCTTGGGAGAAATAATTTGCATCTTTTTATATTTCTCGTTGATGTAAGAATTTTGCCTTGAAACTCTACCATTTTATTGCCTTTATTTTTTAAAACTCTTTGAATGGTTTCAGCACACACCGTTTTATTTAAACGTTTTTTAACTATTGTAGCCTGGTTTGGAGCACTTAATTTTGAATTATTTTTTTACTTGGCACATAATCCACCGTTTGTCATTGCCAGTAAAACATTTCTTTTGTAATGACTCTAGATTTTCTTATTATTCTGTTTTCTTTTTTAAAACGTTCAATAATATTTTGAATAGTCGCATAAATCCTATCATTTCCGGTCATTTTCGGTGTCTACTAGGTAGGATCGATTAAGATTCGAAGAAATTTTCCAAAAATTCCGTCATGAGTGCAACCTCAATAACTACTTTCCTTTAGAGGAAAGTGCTAAAAATTAACAAAAAAAAAAAAAAAAATAGTAAATAAATCGTTTAAAATGTCTTTGATCTGGCTAATAATTGGGAGTAGGTCATGCAGATAAGCCAAAACCAAATAAAGAAATACATAGAAAATCCTATTGCTGTTTATTTTATCTCTTTAAACAACATATTAAATTACACTGCAAGAACGCCTTTAAGATTACATTTAATGTTTATAGAACAATTCAGAAACTAAATATATAAAACAATAAGAATGAGTAAATGAGGGAATGAGAAAGAACGTATGAATGCACATGGCAACAAGTAATTTATTATCTCATTTGTTATAAACATATGAAATATATCTACAAATATATTTAAGGCTTATTTTATAACAATATAACTCAGAAAAATATTTCGTTTTCTACTAGCACTCTTTTTCTTTTGAACAAAGTTCTGATATTCCTTAATGAAAGAGTTTGACTTTATTCAAAGTCTTCTTATTATGATGAAAGATATAAATATTACATTTTTTTTCTTGCCTTCAAAACCAGATTTGACTTTCCGTTAATCATTATTTTGACTGATATGTTTTAGGTGAATACTGCTGTCGAAGAAACCAAGGAAACCAATCATAGCACTAACACGTTGAACCAGAGAGAGTACATTCTTGACGACGATGAATGTCCATTGGCCATTCTTATGAATCATCCACTCTCAAGGGGTGAGTACTAATTTATATTCAACTTAAGATCTGTTTCTGATTTCAACCGGTATACTTGTTTTTTTATCTGTAATTTTTATTATAGATTATATAATATACGTGCATAACATATATGTGTGTGTGTTGAGAGAGGGAGGGGGAGAGAGAGAGAGAGAGAGAGAGAGAGAGAGAGAGAGAGAGAGAGAGAGAGAGAGAGAGAGAGAGAGAGAGAGAGAGAGAGAGAGAGGGAGAGGGAGAGGGAGAGGGAGAGGGAGAGGGAGAGGGAGAGGGAGAGGGAGAGAGAGAGAGAGAGAGAGAGATTTATTACATATGATGTATTTTAATTTGAAAACACGTAGAATACATTTATTGTTGGAGATTGTCCGCCTTGAGCAACTACATATTTCAATAAATAATCACATGAATAGCAATCACCATTCCAGTGGTTCTCTACTTTTGCTGCGGGTGTCCTTTCAGGAGGACACTCCTCCATTACTTTTCCCATTAGATTCAAAAGGCTTGTAAATAGAGGGGATTCACTTTTACAGCTGCCGCAGCAAAACTGTTAAACCTTTCAATAGGAGCCCATGTTAGGGCTGAGCACGGCTGCAGTAAATGAAAATGGTTTAAAAATAGAAAACAAACTTGACTCATTTAACCAAGAAGATTACAGTGAAGATTAGATATTAACTTTTTTTTTTTTTTTGTATTATAGTTATCAAATGATTTGTTGTTACCATTATACAATTTTCTATGAAGTTTTATAGATTTTAAAAATGAAAATATTTTTTTAAAATTTTGAATTTATTCTTATTATTCTAACATTTCCCTTGTGTTCCTGTGTTATCAGGGCTGTGTTTCAATTCTCAGACCTGATTAAATTCCTACTCTGAAAACGGTTAGCATCTGTCACAAATGTTAAATGTAATAACAAACTGTCACTGATAGTGATATGCTATCTGCCTCTATTCTATTTTTTTTTGTAGTGTTGAATCGAACTTATTTGTATTCATAGCATCCTTTCATGCCCCCCCTAGAATTGTTCTCTGTTGTCTGTTTTCCCAAAATCTGTTATTGAAGAAAGAAGCAATACAGCACAGAAAAAATGTAAGATCCTTTTCAATATACTGTATATTTTAGTAATGTTCTGTTTTGAATTATATTTGAAAGTATTATTGTTGAATTTTAAGGAATTTGAGAGATTCTAGATCCTTTTACCTTAGCTTAGTCATTTTAAATGAGCTTGCTTTCCTTTTTCGTTTTTTAAATTGATTAGCACAAATTTCCCCTGTTAATCTTTTTTTTTAATTGTTAAATATACTGTATTTAAATATGTTTAGAGAAATTACTTATCATTAATTTTATTTATTATTACCATCATTATCTACTCATGCTTACCGATATTGTCACAAGATGCTAAGTAACTATTTGCTCTTTACCACGTTTTCTTGATTTGTGATAGTATTCTTATTACTTCAAATGTGCTTGTCTTTGTACTTAGGTTTTCTGCTAAAAGGGCACTTCTAATTTGGAGAAATTAATGATCATTAAGAATATTACAGTCCTTTTTTTTATGTGGAGAAGAGTACTTTTTTTTCCCTCCGTTAACTTGAAACAAGCACATGTTTGTAATCTACAAAAAAATGTTAGTATAAATTACTTTCCAAAAGAAACCTGTCTCGGATGTATTTTCTAGTTCTTGCGAATATTGAAATTTTGTAACTGAAACATTATGGGTGAGAAGTGACAAAAATCTTTTGAGGAAATGTTTAGTGCTTTGGAACAATAATTAGAACACGAAATTATAATTAATTCCAAAATCTTAATTTTATTTTCCCACTTTCATCGATTAGCCAACTTAAATCTTATATCATTGAAAAAATTGAGCTTGAATCAACTGCGCCGATGAACAAGCGATTGTAAATCATGGTTTACATTACCATGGTTCATTCACCGATCGGTTGTTTTCATTCTTGTTTGATCTCATATATTATTCCTAAATGAATTGTGTTTAATTAAAGAAATTTTTATTATTAGTATATAGAACAATAAATGAATAACATTTTCTGATAAAAAAAATTTATTACATGCTTTCATTGAGTGGCTAACAGTTGATATTATGATGACTTTCAGCAACTGGCCGTGCAACAGGTAAATTTGGACTCGCATGGTCTGTTTGCTTCTTCTTTCTTATATTTTTTAAAAGGAAGGATGTATTAGAAATATTTTTTAAATTTAAGAAGCATATTCATTTGTAGTATAGAGCATGGCCATTTCACTTAAACGCTTAATTCAAATGTGTGCTTTCCTTCTTTAAACTGCTTTAGTTTAAATAAAGCTTTAGATTTTTTTATAGAGGTATAGAAAACATGATATTACTGTTTGAACTGAATAAAATTCTTTCAGGGAGTCCTTTACTTGTTAAGTATTAGTTTTTCGTGGGAGAATAATTCATCTCTTTTTGTGGAATCATTTTTGTTTTGTTTTTTGTTATTTCATAACTATTCTATTCTTATGATTTGCAACTTTTGTTGGTTTGCTTTAGAAATTATTTTATTACGTCTTTTAAAAATAGTTTTTGTACTGCTTAAACACTTTCGATTACGAAGACAAATGACCTCCCAGCAGATTATTAAAAAATTGCTGTTGAAATGTTTTGTGTTAGCATCTATATACATGCTTTTCTATACACATAATCATTTCTGTTGTATGTTGAATTCTACTTCTTGAACTGTAAGCTTGGCTTTCATAATGTTTTGCCATTCTCTACTTTTCATTTGAAGTTAATAGGTTCAGCAGATCCTGAAGATAGTCACTTCTGTTCCCACTAGATATTTTTTTTCATTTTTAGTCTAATCTATGAATGCCATTAGCACTAGCCTGTCCGCTGGTTGCCACACATAATACGACATCGATGTTGAAGTAGTATCCAGTTTAATCATGAATCCATTTTATAAAAAGGTTAACCTGTCCTTGGTGGGATACACAACTGCACCTCTAAAGTCCTCTTGTCACTTATTATGTACTTATTAATTATTTTTTTCTTATGACCCAAATGCTTCTCGGCCAGTTGGCTATTTGCCACTCCATTTCCCAACTCCCGCTATACTAAAGGGTGCACTATACTTTGTACGTCTTAAAGTCCTTAGCCTTATATTTAGTTTATTTATTATTTATATAATTTCTAGTAATTTTATTTGAGGTTTTTGAAATTTAAAAAATTTTATGTAAGGTACAAAAAATGTTTTATATCAAAATGTTTGTTGTGCTATACTTGAACTTGCAGATTCTTTTTCAAAAATCTTTATTCTTTTTTTTTTTTTTTTTTTTTTTTTGTTTTTGTTGTTTCTTAAGGCGTACTAACCTTTTAGGATATTAACGCCACAGATGTTAAATAAAGTTTGGAATTTTATTTTATAAATGTATGGTTGTGATAGCTGTTATTAAGCCTTTATGTGATTAAATTATTGTCTTTAAAATGATATATTATCGAATATTAGAATTTTTAAACTTATGTTACTTAATTTACATATTTGGTGATAGTTAATTTAAGTACCTTGAGCAATGATTTCTGTTTGGTGACATAGCCAGGTTTTGGTTTACTTCAACCCCGGGCCATGTGCCACAACAATCATAGTTTATTTAGAAGTTGTCTGAATTCTAAAAAATTAAATACATTTTTGATCTTTGGGCTATCACCCATATCTTCACTCAAATTACCCGTGAGCTCATATAGAGACCTTTCATTCTCGTAGGCACGGCATTGAGTGAAGATATGTTTGATGGAAATTACGACAGCACAAGCTTGACATTCTGGTGCTTCATTCCTCGACTTTAGATAAGAATGCGTCAATCGTGTGTGGCCTATCCTGAGCCGAGCAAGGACTACTTCTGCTCTCCTATTTTTCATCTTTATTCTTTATTTTTCAAAAATGTTCGACATAATTCACATATAATGAACATCTCCATCCCTTGAAACCAGGGAGGTCTGCGTACATTTAATGTCTCAAGACATCAAAAGATCCTAATTATCTCTGAATTTCCTCCCTTTCAACCACTTTTTCGCCTGAGGAAATAGGATAAAGTCACAGGGAGCCAGGCTTTGGCTCTAGGGAGTGTACTATTACAGTTCCACTCTAAATTTTGGAATATTGGGCCAGAGCATTGTCATGGAGAAAAAAACATGCATCGAATCTTGAATTTGGCCGAAGTTGTAGGGAATTTTGATGGAGTGCACAAATTTAGGGAGAAATTTATCTACGACACTCTCCAGCTTTCTTAGCACCACTTGCTCCACAACGCTCCTCTCATGAAACAAATGCTGTCACCATTCTCTGATCATGATTTTTGGACAGTGACGGATATTTCCTCATCTTGAAATAAGCTGTGTTCTGAGACTTAATTGTTACATAATAATAAGAGAAGAGAAAAGCTTTATTCAATAAACAAATAAATAAAGATTGCTGCCCAAGTCTATTGGGTTGCTAAACACATAGCCTGCTAATCATTCTTTCGAAAATGTATTTAACTAATTATGGGAATGCTCGCTAATTTAATTTACAGTAGGAAGGTGAAGAAAAAGAAATTTTAAAATACTATACCTAAAAATGATTTTTTAAGTACATTTTTTTGTTTTGTTTTTTAGGGGGAATATGGATTTTATTAAATTTGCCAGGTGTCTGTAAACAACAATGATCTTCGAAAGAATGATTAGCAGCTGTTCAGCTCCCATAAATGTGATAGCTGAGGATCCCCAGGGAATCAATAAGAATTGATTCCGCGAGGCTAGCTAGCTTGCTTGTATCTAGTCCCAGAGTCTCAAAGAAGTCACTAGTTGCTTTAGGGATTGTTCCTCTCGTGCCGAACCACAGGCCTTGCACGGTATAGTGCCTTCTTCCATAGGCTTCTTCAAATTTCTCTTCGTATGTGCTTATGCATTTCGTGTATATTTCCTTTTTCTCCTTGTCAATTGCGTCTGCCTGCATAATAATACAGCCAAGATGGTTTACCCACTTGAGAACATGCCATGTATAATTGTCAGAGTGAAAAACACGGTGTACCCAAATCTAAGGTGATGATTTTAAGTAAGCATTCATCTCATCAGCATACGTTGAATGTGGAATGACGGGAAGTGTTTGTCTGGAATCACCTGAAAGGAGTAACATAGTGCCGCCAAATAATTTGTCGTTGTTTTTTATGACTTTCAATATCCTGTTGAACGCCCCAAGCAAATGTTTGTGTGATATTGTGCATTTATCTCCAGCATTGTGACCATGGACGATTGTTTTTTTATGCTGCTTAAACCCTGAATGAACTGTTCTGACTTCATTCAATAAATTTGCTGCAATGCTAGATGATTCAATGACCAATGCGATGCCATTATTTGATCGCATTTCGGCAATAATTAGGTAAATCAGGAATGTTCTGCCAATTCCACCTAGTGCCTCCAAAAAAAGGAATCCACCTTTTTCTGCGGAAAGTTCGAGCATAATGTAAATGGTTCTTTGGTCCTCAATCAGTAGAGGGACTTTGCGAATTAGTTTATAAGTTTAAATGCCAAGTTAGACTCTGGCAAACAACTAGTAAGTAACTGAGCAAAAAAAAAAAAAAAAAAAAAAAAGTAAATGACAAGTCTCACTTGTCAACTCTACCCAAGGGTTTAATGATTTCTTCATGCTGTAGATGGAAGACTTGATTTAGGAGTGTCCTCAAGCCCAAAATTTCTTCTTTCAAACTCCTGGTACCATCTGAATATTTTTGTACGACATGGACAATCCATATTTCCTCCAAGCACTGATAAACACTTAGCTCATGAATAACGTTACAGTGTAAAATCACTCTGTATTCAATTTTATACCAGTATAAAAAAAATAAAAAAATATGGGGTCTCCCGTGGTCTAGTGGCTAGCGCACTAGATTCATAAGCGGGAGATGGTGGGTTCGATCCCCAGTGGCGCCAGAAATTTTCTCACCTCAGGGCTCGCTGAGAAAATTCCTGGCTGCACCCTGGTAGTCGGTGCTAATAGCCAAGAATTGTTGATGCACTGTAAAAAAAAAGAAAAGTATAAAATCAACATCTTTCACAACAACTGTCTAAAAATTAAACGACCGGAAGGACTTTTTTGAATGACAGACAGATTTGAATGATGAGCTAATTTGAACTGGCCTTTGCCTGTACAAATCTGTCTCCCTTCTCAGTGATCCCATACCTCATTTCAAAACTTTCCTTGTGCCCTAGATTTAATGATATTTATACCTTTATAATGCTCAATTATTATTTCAACTATATAATGCAATTATATAATTTTAATTTATACTGGAATTGCATTAAAACTAATATACATATGCACATCAGAAGCTTTGATTTTTTAAATTCAAATGCCATGTCATTTATGCTAATAGTTATGCTATGAATTTATTTAGTATCTAAATTTTTCAGTATTTATGGCTAATCTTTGGAATTCTAATTGGCTGATTGTGATAAAAAATGTAGCTTAGTATGTCCACTTATTCTCTTGGTGAAGATTGTACCTAACATTCTTCAATCTCATTGATCAATAAAGTCATATGATTTATTCACGCAAAAATGCTTGTAAATGAAATTAAATGAAAAGTTTTATTCTTATTCTGGGACACAAGTCCCATAGGAATAATTTTGAAATTACAAAATAATTGTGAATTTAATATATAAACTTAAAAACTAATAAATGCTATCAGTATATAGTGTACAGCTTCAATATAGACTAGGGGTTGGGTAAAACTTGCAGGGATAAAAGGTGGTGGAAGAGTCAGGATTTAAAGGTTTCTAGGTTAGTAGAATGGCGGACAAACAGAGGCAAGGAATTTGATAGCGAGGTGGCACGGGTGACGAATGATTTTTCGAATACTGCTGTTCGATGGGAAGGAATATAAAGATCGGAAGGACGAGATCAGGTGTTATGGGAGTGAACAGAGGATTTAAATTTAAGTACATTATGAAGGGACACATTTATCACTTAAAATGACCAATTTCTTCGCAAGCACTAAATATGATATTAAACATTTTATTTGGTTTTAATTATTATAAATACTATATTATTAATAATCCTTTGACAAATAATAAATTAATTACTACGTTTCAATAATTGTGAATTGTGATTTGTTGACTTCCAACATGAGCAGGGTATTGTGAAGGAGCAATGAATATGTAATTACCCATGTATCTATATGTAATTACCCTTGTATCTATATGTTATTACCCATATTAAATGCTCATTGTTTAAGAAATAATGTTTTTTTTTATCATGTTTTAATAAGGGAATTTATTTATTTAGATTTTAACATCCATTTATTATTAACTACGAATTTTAGGACGAGTTATCTACAAGTTACCACCCTTTTCTAGCCAGGATAGGGGTGATGCCTTTTCTTTTTCCCAAAGAAAAGCCAAAACCCCTAGTGGGAATTGAACCCACGACCTTTGGCACAGAGTGTTAAGTGCTCACACCTTAACCCTCACGGCCACAGGGTCTCCTAAGGGAATTTTTATTTTATGTCGAGCAATGTATTAATTCTAGCCTTTCACAGCTTAATTTTATGATTGAGATAGTAATAGCCATAGGAATTTAGCACTATAATAACACAGGCACGCAAAATAAAAAATGTGGTGGAGCTTCCATGGTTTTGAGGATGGCTGAATTCGAATTCGAGGTCTGTTTCATCGGCAAGTTCACATTGAGATATGGATAGAATACTGTAAACAATTAGGAACTTCCAATATTTTTATTTCTTAATAATGAATAGGTCAAAGTGAACCTAATCCATTTATTCAATGATATTTTTTTTTATGCTGCATTATACATTATTTGAAGCCTTAGACATATCAAGCTTGGGTGTATCTGTCTCTACGAATCGCTTAACATACAAACCTAATAAATTTGGAAATGATAGTGGACCGTCTAGATTATGAAGGTGTTGATCATCGGAAGTCGGCCATGAGATGCATAAAACTACATTTTATAACAAAAACAAATGTACATTTTATCAACAGCTTGACATGCAAACCTTCTTCAGGGGGGGGGGGAGGAGAGGGAGAACTGTTCCTTATGGCGGAGGCTACATTTCTGAGTAACTGAACCCGTACACCTTTTTAAACCTAATAAATGATTATAAGATGTATTATTATGAGTTTAAAAAGTGACTTGTGATATTAGGGTTCTTTAAAAAAAAAAGTTGGTAAATTTTCGTCTATTATTCCTTTATTAGTATTGAATAATAGGGTACATTGTTCTCAAAACAAGTTTTGTAAAGATTTGCTTTATGTAATAGAAATAATAAATTTGAATGCTTGTGTTTAAAGAGGAATTAAGGGGGTGTTCATTCAAATATTATCTCCTATCTCCTGAATTTACTTTATTATCGTCCATTCCGACTTTCTGTCATAATTTAATAATTTTTATTATCCAACCTCCTTCTATTATTGCAATAAAGTAGCTACTTGTTTTTAAAAATATCAGCAATATTCAGAAAACACTATCACTCAAATAAATAATTTTCAATAAAGTAATAAATGTTTCATGAATGAAGTCATTTTATTAGAAAAAAAAAAAAAAATGTTTGTATTCAACGAATCATTTCATTAGAATAAATCAATTTTATTCAATAGAAAAATTAATTTCAATAAATCAATTTTCTTTTGAATAAATCATCTTTATTCAATAATGGATTAAAATAAAAAGTTAAAGTACTGAATAATGAATGGAAGTATATTCATTTTTCAGAATGAAATAACAGTTTTATTTGTAATTTATTATTCAGGATGATTTTTGCCAAACGTTGATTGACATGAATCCCTCAAATGCCAAGTCAGCTCAATATAAGGTTTGATTCCCCCTTTCAGCTGCCAATGGATTTTTCTCAGTTGGCACGTATATTTTTACTCAAAATAATTTAGAAATATAATTACTGTACTGAATTTAATTGATAGAAGTTCTATAGTCTGGTATATTTGGGTGCTAAATAGATTTATTTTACTCATACTCAGAGGCGGGAAATGGGGAATATATTAGTATTTATCTGGTTTAATATTTGCTTACTGATAAGGGTTTAAATGAAGATCCAGTGTTTACTTTAACACCCTTAGATAAGGTTTTTTCCAGTTACTATATGTCAGACAGTAGTAGGAAAACCTTTGTAGAGGACTGACTGGAATGGGAATAGAGTTTTGAGAAATGGTAAATGTTTTTGTGTTCAAGTGGTTTAATGTTTGTTTCTGATAAGATCTAGTGTTATCTTTTACATAAGTCTGTGACTATAGTCTTAGTTCCTGTTACTGTGATAATCTGTATAGTGATGGGAATAGCCTGTAGTAGAGTGACTGTAATAGGAGTAGATTGATGGGAAGTGGGGCGCCCCTCCTCTACACTCCCTTGAGGTTTCATAGCTTTGCTAGTCGGGTCCGTCCCGGCCAACCAAGTGCCCGTCCAGTGGTAACTGGATCAGCTGTAGTTTCGGATTCCTCTATTGGTTTTAGACTAGACTTCTGCCAAGTCTTGGCAGCTTAGTGTGAAGATGTTAACAGTTCTCAAGCATCGTGCGACCAAATTAACTTCATCAGGAAATAATCTCCCTATTGGGTAAATCGGTGAGTACGCCTTGTCGTCATTATTACCTTTATTTACAAAGTAATATACACCCTAAAGAAATACAACTAAACAAATAGCATCTTAACATTGTCCATAATTGATCATTCTCTCAGAGTATTTACTTCCTAGCTTTTTTCGTCTGAGAGTTTTCGGTACTAAGGGCTTCTGATAAGAGAGCCTCACCTAACTTTGTTAAGCTCTCAGAAAAGTACGTCCAGGGAATTCGAGAAAATCCCTTAACTACTTTAAGTAGTACCGTGCATTTCCTTCCTCTGCTGTTGTTTTCTTCTCCTTCATTTTACTATTCTAAATGCTTGAGAATTTAAATTAAATTGTTCTTATTTTGACATGATTATTACTCAATACATAAATCAGGTATGCCATTTTATTAATTTTCATAGATTGTTCTGTTTAGTTTTCTTTATATGCAACCATATCGTCCCTTCCATGTCAAACTATCGAATATGAAAATCTGAGCAAAGTAGGAACGAACATATTCTATCCATTGACGAAGTAATATATTGAAAAATGATTTTATTCGATTCTTTATTTAAGGCATTAAAAGCTATCCTATAAAGGGGTTCGAGTTGCGACAATTTGCGACTAGCCGTATCGTCCACAATTCAAGAGCTAAGCCCCGAATCTAAAAACGACATTTTTCATATTGGATAGTTTGAAATGATGGGGACGATATGAAGATGGGTTTACCTGAGCCTTCTCATTTCTTCCATTTATTTGTTGTTTTATACTAAATCTCATGTTTGAACTCAAAGCCGAACTAAAACGATGAAATTTCTCCATTTAGAACGAAACCAAGATGATAATATGCAATTTATGATTAATAGTTTCTCTTATGATTATCGGATATTCATAGAAAAATATCGCCTATTGAATGGTCGAGTAAGCAGATTTTTTTGTTGAGTTGTGGCTTGAAGACTTTGGCTGTCAAATGCCTATTAGGGAAGGTTCTTGTAGAGTTATAGTCTTACGAATATTAGCTATTCATTGATTATTAAGACAGAATTTTAGCATGTTTCTCCCTGTAGGGAGGCAAATCTGCTCACGACGACGCGATGTAGAAATTCAAGAGTTGCTGACGAGAAATGTAGACAAAAAAAAATCTTTCATATATTTGTATATATATAATTATGTATTTCTGTTTGCGCTCTACTGCCTTAAAAACGGTTCGAGTTTGGTGACATTTGACACAAAAATACTTCCTTAAAAGCATAAGATCAAGATCGTTAACCAGAAGAATCCGCTCAGTCTTTTACGTTTTCCCAATAATTTGTTCCGGGGTAGTTTTTATAGGCCTTTAAACGAATGTGATGTCTCCAATCATTTTCGAGGCAAATTGTACAAACTAGAATTTTGATTTTGGGTGCTCAAGTAAGAAGAAGCGGCTTTCCACGTGTTCTATATTTATGCAAACTAAGATATGTAAATTTTTATTACTTACCAAAAGTTGAAATATTAAAAACAACAATTTTTATATTTACTGGCGAGATTTTTTGGACTGGTTGTATAATGATGGTGTTTTTTTCACAATTTTTGTGTTTTTATCTGTCCACCTTTCATATTTTGCTTGAAAACTGTACGTCATGAACAAAAATTGTGGCCAATTTTTGATTGTGAACACATTTTTTTTGCAGACCTGTGTAATTAGTTCATAGTAATAACTTGATGATCAACTTTTTTCTGTTCTCGTTTCTCACAAGTAACAAGTTCTTTAGCGAATAAGCAATAAATTAAAATAAAAAATAAATTCGATCTTAAATGGCGAAATTATTTAGTAAATAAAATATCTTACACAGAACCCAAAATGGTGTTTTCAGTAAGTTATGGACTGAACTATTTTTTAAATACTCTAAATAAGGAACTAACGTGGGCTTCTAGAAAGAAGAAATGTTTTGAATAAAAAAATAAGACGTAATGTCGTTTTTTAATGGATTAAAAAAATAAAATAAATATACCTTAGATAAATAATTATTGATTTGAGGATTTGTTGACTATTTATTTTAATTTCTCCAACTAGTGCAAAGATCTCCTGATTAGCTTTACATACGTAGAAACGTAAGGATTGGAAAATTCTCTGGTAACATTGAAAAACGTCGTGTGTCTTTGACGTGCCGACTAACGCTATTTAGTGAATAATAACAATATAAAATGAAATCGTTTGTAATTAATAATACTACAGAGTCAAAATGTGATCATCATGCAGAGCGAAGTAAGGAAAATGACCCTCGAAGAAAAGCTAATTGGTATAACGAATCAGAAGTCCCTACAGATGAAAGATTGCCAGTGCCAAAATATCTCATCGCACAAATCGTGGAAGATGGTAAAGATTTTAACTCTATAAATCCTTTCTTGATCAATAGATGGTTGACATCGTTCTCGAAGGATATTAAGGTTAACAAGTTAAGAAAACAAGGACTGCTACAGATAGAAATAAATAATCCAGATGTTGCTTTAAAATTACTAGAGCAAAAACATTTTGGCCCACACAAGATAACTATAACGCCGCACCGTAGACTTAATTACTCAAGAGGAGTCTTTTATTGCCGTGACATTGCTGAGGTGTCGAATGATGAGATTCTCCAGGAACTTCGCGGCCAACATGTCACTAGCATTAGACGAATCCGAGTAAAAAACGGATTAGACAAATCTCCACTCTTTATAGCTACTTTTAGAACACCAAACATCCCAGAAAGGCTTTATATTGGATACTTGTCAGTTAAGGTAAGACACTATATACCACCTCCAGCGGTATGTTATCAATGCTTCAAGCTGAACCATGTGTCAAAAACTTGCACAAGTGAAAAAATATGTGGCAGGTGCACCCAGCCAAAACATGATGGCTTGTGCAATAACGTGAAATGCTCTCTGTGTAGTAAGGATCACTTTTTTAAATCGTGTCCAATATACATGAAAGAAATAGAAATAAAAACTAAAATGGTCGTAGACCGTCTGAGTTACACAGAAGCCAAGAAGAAACTCACGGTAGAGAAAATATCCTCCTATGCTCAAAAGGCTAAGGAACATTACCAAGAACCTCTAAACAAGTTGTTAGAACATATGCAGAAAATAGAAAAAACTCTATCTGCACTAAAGGAAAAAATATCTGATAAACAATCTAACGATTCATCAGGTTCTGACGAACAGCCAATACGCGAGGGAAAAAATGGATCATCCTCTTTAAAAAACCCAGCGAAAACTGAAAAGCCGAGAAACAGCCCAACAACTGCGAAGTTAAAAGAAGATACAAAAACTGCTGAGGAGACTCCATCATCTCCAACTAAGACACGGGGGAGAACCAAAAATAAGAAATAACCTTCTCACGGTCAAATTTCATCACTCATCAACACTTCACAACTGCACAGTCAACCCAATAGAATACATATCTCCATCCCTAAGCTGCTATGTCTGTGCTCCAATGGAATATTAATGGTGTCCAGAGACATTTTGCTGACCTGAAGCTTCTGATGCAAGACGAGGCCCGTACCTTCAACGTTATCGCATTACAAGAGACACACACCGCTCCAGGTAAGCAAGTCTCCATACACGGGTATAATTCTTATTATAAAGACTATTTGCTGGGAGGTAAGGCTTGTGGCGGTGTCTGTATTTATGTGAGGGACTGCATCTACAGTGAACCTGTAAGGTTACTGACTACAGTCCAAGCTGTCGCAGTCACAGTTTACATGCCTTTCAAAGTTACTGTCTGTTGTCTCTATCTTCCACCAAGTGAACCTATTGACATACACACACTCCAAGACATTATCACACAACTCCCTACTCCCTTACTCCTGGTAGGTGATCTGAACTCTGAAAGTACATCATGGGGAGCTAAAGCTACCAATGCAAGGGGGAAAATAATTCAAACTCTTCTTGAAAAAAATGACCTCATCCCATTTAACACGCACGAACCGACACATTTATGTCCCCGTACTGGAACTTACACTAACATTGATGTATCTGCCAGCTCTTCATCAATATTTACACGTTTCAATTGGGAAGTAAATCATGATCAATTCGGAAGTGATCATTTCCCAATAGTACTTACTCCCGATACACCTCCAATCAACTTTACCTCCACTCCGCGGTATGATGTAAAAAATGCGGATTGGAGCAAGTTTCAAAATTGCTTTTTAGAAAATCTTAAAGATATTAAAACATACGAAAACTTTTTATCAGCAATTAAATTAGCAGCAGATGCATCAATGAAAAAGACACAAGGTACATATAAAAACCGACCAGTCCCTTGGTGGAACGATGAATGTAAAACGGCAGTAACTGAAAGAAAAAGGGCACTCCGATTATTTAATGCAAATCCTAGTCAGGAATTTCTGATAGAATACAAGCGGAAAAAAGCTAAAGCCCAATATATTATAAAACAAAGCAAAAAAAAATGCTGGGTCGAATTCTTATCCTCTATTAACAGAAATACTCCTCCAAAAACAATCTGGAATATGATCAATAAAATCAAACACAAAAAGTACAACCCTCCTATTTCGGCCCTAAAGGAAAACAACCTCTTAATTACTTGCCCTGAAACTATTAGTAATCTCCTAGGCCATCACTTCTCCTATGTGTCAAGTGATGAAAGATTATCACCAGATTCGCGTAGACAAAAAAATAATTTAGAAACTATCCCGTTACTACAAACACCAAAATTCATTCACCCTTTAAACGAGCCAATAACAATGCAAGAATTGAGACTAGTACTGACCCAAGTAAAAGACACTTCACCTGGGGAGGATGGAATCTGTTATAGGATGCTGAAAAATCTTCCCCCAAGTGGGATGTCGCTACTGCTAAAGTTATATAATAATGCTTATGAGACTGGTCTCTACCCATCATCGTGGAACCAAGCAATTATTATACCAATCAAAAAACCGAATAAAGATGCGACATCAGCTGATAGTTACAGACCAATAGCTTTGACAAGCTGTACTTTTAAGGTTTTTGAGAGAATATTAAATAAGCGGCTTCTATGGTTCCTTGATAAAAATAAGCTTCTATCAGAGTACCAATGTGGCTTCAGACCTAATCACTCGGCTATAGATCACATTGTTACTTTGGAAAAAGAAATTTTGGATTCATTTATCTCTAAGGAATCTGTATTAGCCGTCTCTTTTGATATCGAAAAGGCTTACGATACAGTTTGGCGCCGAGCTATTCTAACTAAACTAGGCGAATGGAATATTCGAGGAAATTTTTTCAACTTTGTATTAAATTTTCTTTCGAATAGAACCTTCCGAGTTAAAGTGGGATCAGCTTTTTCGAATGTATTCACTCAGGAAAACGGAGTGCCCCAAGGCAGTGTAATAAGCACGACGCTATTCAAAATAGCTATGGACACCGTCCGTGAGCATATTGCTGACCCAGTCAAATATTGCCTGTATGTGGATGATTTGCTTATCTATATTCGAACTAAAGACCTAGAAACTGCCGCAGAGTCTATCCAAAGGACGATAAATAGGCTACAGAATTGGAGCGCTACTTACGGACTACATTTCTCTGCACTAAAGACACAAAGCATAATTTTTACAAAAAAGCGACGTATACCACAAATTACATTGAACTTAAATAATACGCCTATACACTTCACAAACTACATAAAATTTTTAGGACTTCTTTTTGACTCAAAACTTACCTGGGTTCCCCACCTAAAAAATCTCGTTGATAAATGTAAAAAATCTTTACATCTTTTAATGATATTATGCAACACGAAGTGGGGAGCAGACAGAAGTGTAATGCTGACACTTTATCGGGCATATACCAGGTCTCTTCTGGATTATGGAAGTGTAGCGTACACATCTGCCAAGCCCAGCAATCTTAAAATCCTAGACTCTATACAAAATAATGGTTTACGCATTGCAACGGGAGCCTTCAGATCCAGCCCCTCTAATAGCCTACATGTAGAATGTGGGGAATTACCATTGGAATACAGACGTATGCAGAATTGTTTGAAATATTGCCTTAAAACTAAATATTTAAATAGCAAGTGCGTCCCGCAATCTATTGACGAAGATCTGTTACGAAAATACCAAATGAAACCATTGAGGCAACGCCCACTGCTGGTAAGATGTATGATTTATGCACAAGACACTGACCTACTACAAACACAACTCTTACCCAGACCTCCCGTAACGTTCACACCATGGACTCTAAACAATTTGAAACTAGACCTAGGACTGACTAAATACAAAAAATCCGACCCGACATCTACACATTCATACAAACACATATTCAAGTCATATCTTGACAAAAATAAAGACACAATGTTTATTTACACGGACGGATCCAAGACAGCTGAAGGCACAGGCGCAGCAGCTGTAATGGATATAAATACCTTACAGCTTAAACTACCAAAAAGTACAAGTATTTATTCTGCTGAGCTGCACGCCATTCACCTTGCTCTGGGAAATGCACACGACATACAAAAACAAAAGATAACACTATTTACGGACTCACTCAGCTCAATACATGGACTACAAAACATGTACAACGACAATCCCATCATTATGAACATACTAGAACAGATACACAGGACGTATAAAGAAATCACAATATATTGGCTCCCAGGACATGAGGACATAGGAAAAAGCAGTCAAGCTGACGTACTGGCTCGGACAGCTACAAGACAAAACCGACAGGACATAGACAAAGTTACATTACAAGACCTGCAAATCGAAGTAAGAAGGTTTATTACAGAAAAGTGGCAGAAATCTTGGCATATGACGACAGAAAACAAACTTCGCGAAATAAAACAGACGGTAGGTGAATGGCCTTCAAGCAAAAGGGATAATAGAAGAGACGAAGTGATATTATGCCGCTTAAGAATTGGCCATTCCCGACTGACACACTCTTATCTCATGACAAGACAGGACAGACCGACATGTACACAGTGTAACACACCGCTGACTATAAAGCACATACTTACTGAATGTTTACAGCGACAAAACTATGACTTACCTTACAATATGACTGAATTACTCGGCGATGGAAGCAAATATATAGATAACATACTGAACTACCTCAACAAGACCAACCTCCTAAACAAATTATAATTAAACATGAACAAATTATAACAGGACATACACACATATATGTGTATGTATTTTATTTCTCTTAAAATGTTAAAACTATACAGCCGTACTATACTAAAATCTTACATTTGACAATATAAAACTAACAGGAGTGTGAAACCTCCTTCAACCAACTTAATTGATTATGTGTATAAACTTCATGCATTATTATAATATTGATTTTTCATATATTCAAGTATATTGTAATATTGTATTCTCTTATAAATAGATGTGTATATAAATTTCAATTTGTATATTTGGCCAAAAATGTGTAAAATAAGATCGTATTTAATTAGATGTATTTAGTTAGTTGTATTTAATTAGATGTAATTTTCGTATGTATATTATATATGTAATTTTTGTTCTGAGCGAGTCGCCTTAGTTACGGTCGCTCATAAATAAATAAAAAAAAAAAAAAAAAAAAAAAAAAAGATGTCAAAAATTGATCGTTTCTTATGAATTTTGTTAACAGCTTATAAAATAATTAATAAGCTGGAGATAGTCGAGGTTCAATCATAATAGTCTAAGAAAAATACATTTACGAATAAAAAATGAACTCACGTTTTTTAATAAAATACATACAGAGCAGTGAAACCTATCAATTGTGTCAGTTCTTCCTATCCTCGTTACCTTTGTGAAGGCTTGAACCGTTAAAAAAAATATAAACTCATTTTTAATTAAGAAATATAGTTGTAATCATCTTTTTAATCTGTTCAACGATTTCTTCTGAGATAAAATAATTAAACACCTAACCGTTGATTTAATTTATTTTTTGTTTTGTAAATGATATAGACCCACATTCGTTAGTATAACAAGGTGCTAAGGAGGCATTCTTCAGCAAAACCCGGTGATTCTGTTTATTAATGCGAAGCGATGGACCATGAAATCCCAGGTGCTTCTCACAAAATAGGATTGCTCAGCTGAGTTTTCCGGCCTTCTTGCACTGATTGATCTTGCCCTATTTGATGCTATTTTGCTTGCCATGACTGATGCTACAAATCCGCCTAACATCAACCTTCCTACTTTCTCTAAAACCTTTCATGCGCTCTCTCTTGCGGCACTGGCTCTGTACAGATTAATCACGTCATCGATACTTTTTTTTTTTTTTTTTTTTTTTTTTTTTTTTTTTTTAATTGTTTTTAGGGCAAAAGTTATCGATTCTTATTATTATGTTTTCTGTGATCTCGTATGAAACTACAAGAATTTCTGAAAAAGTTTGCACAAATTTCAGATCATCTTTCATCGTATTGTTTTTATTCCCCAGCAGAGAAATCCTCACTTATGGCGTCGACTTGGCGATGCCATCCAGAATTGTCGACGCTTCATAACCCATAGATCACAAAAAAAAAAAAAAAAAACTATAAAATTTGTATGTATAAATATTTGGCTGTTCGTGCTCTACCATCTACATAAATACCTTGGATTTAAGATCACCTTTGTTGAGAGACTTCCACGAGGAAGTAACCTGATTTACATCTTCATTGTGAAAGTGAATGAGGGAATATTGATTTAGTTGCGAAGTTTCTTGGTAGTTATGCCAACTCTGTTAGTTGTGCACTATGACATCATGTTTATATGTATGAGGAGCATAAACTTAATGGATTACATTATCAGATATATATATCTCAAGTTTTCTGATATGATTCTCTAAAGCCTCTTAATTATTTATGATAAAAGAATTTTTGGTAGTTTTGTAATAATTGGCTTTAACACAGGGGAACTAGTTGCGGTTCGGTCAAAATAGTTAAATTAAACTTGATTTTTCTTTTTAAATTAGTTTGAAATTTGTCTAGCGTTTTAGTTTGAATTACAAGTCTTCATTAGGACGATAAAACAAAAATGCATCAAATAAGTTGAATAATGAATGAAAATTCGCGAATACTAACTTATAATTATAAATGCAAACAACGGCGATTGAATATATTAAGATTAAATAATAAAATTGAGAATTAAATGGGGTTAAAATTTTGGCCTTAAGTTAACAAATTTGCTTTAAAGTCAATCAATTGATATCTTTACTGTTAAAATAACTCATTCATCGGAGTGCGGTAGTTGTTAGAACAAACTATACTTCAAAATTGTAAATATCAACAAGTAAAGTTTTTTACTCTTGAGTAAATTTTTAAACAAAATTTGATTGGTAATAGGTTTGTTGGCTACATGTCATAAGGTGGCAGATATAAATTATTTCGAATATACAACAGTAAGTTACTTACATTTTTAGTAGATTGTTTAAAGTTCATGAAGTGGAAAACTGCAGTATTGCGATAGCCACATGGAAGAGCAACTACAAATGTTGGAAGACGATTTGACAACTCTAGTTGGTCTCTATGCCATTTGTTTTGCAACGGGGTAATGTGGGATATGATTTCAGCAGTAGACATTTATTATTAAGTTTGTAAGGCCGTGGATTTTTTAATGAAATTTGCCAAGTAGAGTTTTGAATACATTCATTTTTAAAAAGTTTATTTTTATCAACCTCGAGCGAACTCCGACTCTCTCTTGGGAAATCCAAAGGCCCCAACAATCTCTTCAGAGTTGCTTTTCTTCACGTTCCATTTTTAAACTCCTGGAATCCTATGATAATATTGTTGTGTGTTAGTTATTTTCCTCCCATTTGAAGTACTAGACCTTTTTAGCATAAGAACCTAATCATACTTAGACGGATCGCTGAACCTGAGCAAAGAACTTAGTTGAAGTCTTCGTCTGAGTGGTTACCCATTCCTAGTAGATTCCCCTCACTACCTGGCGCCCGGAACCTTGGAGCCTTTCTTGGAGAATGTGGTCGCAAATTTGCTACCAACTCTGGAAGTGCTATCAGTGCCTACCTGTGCTGGCAGTGGTAAAATTATCGATTTGAGGTAGGGTATGGTTGGTAGGACCGAGCTTGGTAGTGGCAGCACTGTTCCTCCTCTTCTCCCTCCCTCGCAAACTCCGGCCGGCACTCGCACCGGTAGGACAGTGGGATCAGCAATGATGGATTGGGGAATTAGACGTATGTACTACTTTTAGATATAATAATAATATAAATTCAATTTCACCGGGCACTAAGGGATAATTAATATTAAATATAATTAAATTATTTTTTTTTGTTTGTTTTATGAAAATATTTTGACATTTTACTCTACGGTTTTCTGTTTTCTCATAAATAATTTTTAATGGAAGCAAAAGTGAAGTTAATGATTTTTGACTTTATTTTCTACTTAGTTATGTAATTAAAGTAAATTGACAACATTGCTATTCAAAAATTTAAATAAAGGAAATCAGGTTTTGAGCTACAAACAAAACTAATGTTTGGCTTGGTCGAATAGTGTTAGAAAATTATTTATATCTATGTATTAATTGTTTAATAATATTAATTAAATAAATCTACTTTAATTATAAATTTGTAAGGTCTGTCGGTCTTTAAATAGATATTTAATTGAGGATTTTGTAAACCCTATAGTTTAAAGTAGTTATATTAAACTTTTTAAAACATTTGTCTATGAAAGATTTATAAATCAATTTTAGACCTCTTCCTAGTGTTATTTTTTAATTAATTGTGTCCCTGTATGAAATATTTTTAAATTTAAAAGACAATATCAATAATCTCCTTCTAAGAAATATTGTTATATCCACAAGTCAATATCAATAGTATCATTCTAAAGAATTTTTCATGTTCCAACTTTCATAACAATAAGAAATATTTTGTAAATAAAAATTTCAATAACAAGTGTCTTTCTAATGAATATTTTCATGTTTAAACGTCAATATCTAACTGTTCTAAAAAATATTTTCATGTTCCAACGTCAATATCAATAGTTTTCCTCGAAGATACATTATATTTTAAAATAAAGAAGACTAATGTCCTTAGAGGGTAATAAAGTCAATATCATTCGTATACTTCTAAATCTTAAATTCATAAGTCAACATTCTAAAGAATGTTTCATGTTCTAACTTCGATATCAATGGTGCCCTTCTAAGAAATATGTTGCAACTACAAAATTCAATAACAATAGTTTCTTCCTAAAGACTATTTCCTTACCAGTGTCCTTAGAAGGTATCTAAGTCAATGTCACTAGTATCCTATGAAATATTCTTAAATTCCTAAGTCAACATTCTAAAGAATGTTTCATGTTCTAACTTCGATATCAATAGTGCCCTTCTAAGAAATATGTTGCAACTACAAACTTCAATAACAATAGTTTCTTCCTAAAGACTATTTCCTTACCAGTGTCCTTAGAAGGTATCTAAGTCAATGTCACTAGTATCCAATAAATATTCTTAAATTCCTAAGTCCACATTCTAAAGAATGTTTCATGTTCTAACTTCGATATCAATGGTGCCCTTCTAAGAAATATGTTGCAACTACAAACTTCAATAACAATAGTTTCTTCCTAAAGGCTATTTCCTTACCAGTGTCCTTAGAATGTATCTAAGTCAATGTCACTAGTATCCTATGAAATATTCTTAAATTCAAAACTCAATAATAATAGTGTTCTTCTAAGATATTAAGATAAGTAAACAAATCTATATCAATAATGTTCCACGAACAATTTATTTTGTTTAGAAGAAGAAAATTAAATGACTTATTATTAGCATATATTATATATTTAATTCTATATATTATATACAGGATAAGAAAGAGAAAATGTCATTAGGATGTTTTCTATACCTGGTTCCCCTGTGTGTATTTTTGTTCTCTGAATGAATTAACCCCTCGCGTGATGAGTTAATCCATTTCGCCATTAGCTGTAGGATAATAGCTGCTTGTAAAGTTTGTAAGACAAGTGTAATGTTACAAAAAGTGGGTCAAGAACTATTGGTACGCGACATTTAAGACCTAGTATTATAATTTTTACCTCTCATGCATTGGGATAAGTAAATGTTCTGAACTGTAGAAAGAACTGCATTGCATGTTGAGGCTGTTTTAAGGAAGATATTAATCACAGGAGTCATTTTTTAGCCATTATAAGTAATATTTTATACATTTCTTTAGTTTTATTCTTAACCGTATAATGTATTAATCATTGATGCCACTTTGTTATAAAATTCTGAAATAATATATATAATCGATGTCTAAAAACGGGATGAAATATTTTCATGAGAAACATCAGATTCTTTTTTATGTTTTGTATACTTATTTTTAATTTATTATCAAATGATTTTTGTCTTCTCACATTAATTTTTATCTAATTTCTTATTCCTTCCTGAATTTCTTTCTCAATACATATTTTGCTAATAATAAGTTATTATTATCTATCATAATAATAAATACTCTCACTAATCGCAATAACTATATCACCCTTATAATAATTCCTAATTATAAAAAAAATATACGTTGTATAAATAATTTTAACTTGGTGAAATAAAATTTTTATCTAAGGAAAATTAATGCTTTAAAAGATAAACTATAAAAAAAACCGGTAAATCCTAAACAATTGAATTATATAGTGATTTTATTTATACTCTGATATAAATAATTATCATACTTATGAAAAAAGAAAATGAACTGGGATTGTATTATTATTATTTTTTTTAAAGAGTTTATTACAGTATATCTTTGCATTAGTTAGAGGCCGCTTCGCTAAGGCCTTCCCCTCAATTTACATAACTGGCTAACTATATTCGTAATAAAAAAAAATTCGAATTTTCTATTATTAAATTTCTTCTCGGTAATAAAAAAGGGGGACAAACAACCAGGTCATTGATTAAAATTAACATTTTAACCTCACCAAACTTACTTAAAAGGGATTGCGTGAAACCGTCCTTCCTTTGGTTTTATTGCATCTCTCTTTCTATTAAAAATTATGAATGTTGGTATTTTTTATTGGATTAGTTCATCAGTAGTAAAATATCCCTTTATCGGATTCTTATTTTTCATATTGACTGAGTTTGTCACCCGATTTTAATAATCGGTTGAAAAATTTAAAACATAAAGCTGATTATAATAACCAGCTAAACAAAATGTTTTTGAATAAGTTTTTATTTTCAGTATTCCTGTGAAGGTCTAAGGTAACATACACTGATTTAGTAGATTATTTAGAATCCTTTTTTAGTTGTGGATTGATGCCAATTTAGCTGCATTGCTTATATTGTTATAGTATTGGAATCTGTGTTGTTGTTTTTTTTAAATACAAACAAGTTACTGACTGCTATAAAAAAGTTCCTTTACTGTTTTATTTTGTTAATTTTAAAATGTGATTTTAAGTGTGATTTTTTTGGGCTAATATTTTAAGTTATTTGATAAAGCAGAGTTTTTATTTCTTAATTGTTGAAGAGAACATAATACTCCAATTAAACTTGTAAATATTTTTAATTGTATATAGAATGGCCACAAAACAATATTGTCATAATGTATTTGTTTTTCGCATCGCAAACCAAAAAACTTAGCTTACGATAGAATGTTGCTTGAGAGACATTTTAATTTTTTTAGAACAATTGAGACAATGACAGAAAGAATGTTGTAAGTACTTAAAAGAACAATTTCCGGCTAAAATTGTTTTTTTTTCTCAATGGAATTCAGGAAACTAAGGATTAAATTTATTTGGCACTTAAATTAGAGGTATATATAATTTTTTTTTCATCCATTGTAATCAAGCAAAGGTGAGAGGTATATACGTAAATACCCGGGAAGTGTGGTTACGCTGTGGTATGGTAACTGCACTCTTTTTCTTTCACCACTCTCTTTATGAGCTGTGAAAGTTCCGTAAGGAACCTTTCGAAAAATACAGTATTCTTCGAAATGTAATCTCTCGGCACAGCTACAACAATTGTTGTTTTCATAATCTGGATAATAAGTTAACAATAAGAAAGCTTGTCATTAGAAATAATAACGATATTTGACTGAAAACGAACCTACGTTAAATGTAATATAAATTTTCAAAAACCAGACAAAAAACAGACTTAATAAAAGTTTACTACCTTGTTCTCATCTAGTTTTTTTTTTTAAGCATTAGGATAAGAAACGTTTATGTTAAAAGTTGCTAATTAATTATTTCAATGCCTAAAATTACGGCCGCACTTGTAATGTGTCAGTTGTAAAGGAAATTTGAGAAATTGTTAAGTATTTATTGAAAATTTTATGTATTTTTATATTTATTCTTGGCTCCTGGAAATAACAGTTTTATAGGTTGAGGTTAAAATGAAATATCATTTTTTTAAGGCACTCATTTTTGTTATTATTTAACTACTTTCTCCCAATTTGCTTCTGACTTTTTAGTTACAAATGGCGATGTTTTTTTTTTTTTTTTTAGTAAAACAAAATTAATCTTTTTGCTTTAAAAATATTTAAAATCATTCTATAATTTAATAAGTTTTATGGCATTCAATATTTCCTTCTATTAAAAAAATGATATACTTGCATGAATATTTTACCTAGCACCTGTAGTAATTTATTTATTTATATTGAAAAAAAAAATAGTAAAAAATGTAGTAATTTAGAATCCTTAAATCACTGAGCTTTTATCGGCCTTAATTATATTGTTGAGTAGGCTTAAAACACCAATTATTCAATAATATGTTTCAACTTCTAGCTTAATATTTTATTGACTATAAAGAGGTTTTATTTGTTTCGAATTTGGACCCTTTTCGGTTTTGTCTTTATTTTTTGTCTTAGTACAGTTTCTGAAGATTTCAAATTCATGAAAATGAGTAATGCTAATATACCATATATCTTCCAATTTAGTCCACAGAAGTTTAGCTCTGTTTCATCAGAAGAATGGTGCTCCTAACCTACTTAAGCTGGCTATGAAACTGACTGTGATGGTAAATTTAATAAAGAAAAATGATCAATGAAAATGTTCATGGCAGTTTACTTATTTATTTCACTTTAACCGTAAAGTTCTGATTTTAAATTATTTGAAAAATATTACTCTCTAGAAGGCCTCCCCGTGGTCTTGTGACTAACGCCTTAGATTCTCATGCGGGAATGGTGGGTTCGAGTCCCATCGTCGGCAGGAATTTTCTCGTCTCACGCCTCGTTGGGAAAATTTCTCGTTGCACCTTGGCTGTCGGCGCTAATGGCCCAGATCTCAGTGAGCAGTGGTTGGCATTTTTGCTGGGCTTATCAATGCATCTTTAGGTATAAGAATACTCCGTTGTATCAATACTTCTGACCCATCAAAAGTGTAACAAACAAACATTGTTTGTTTACCCAGCCAGTAGTATCTGAAGAATTGCCTCTTTGTGAGTATAATGGTTGGATTGTCTAGCCAGTGGGAAAAAAGATTCTCACAGGAATGGCTTGAAAGAGCGGAAGTGGCGAAGGACTCGGGAAACATGACTAACACTTCTCAAACGACGGGGAAATAATTCCTTTTTACTTCAGTACTCTACTACAGTTGAATGGGTTTAATCTCTTTGGGTGTTTCTTCTATTTTCAGAATGGCATTGGAGCTTCTATGTGCCAAACTCTTGATCAGCTGGAAGTAATGCCACTAATTGTTTTACACAAAAATATGTATTTTAAAGCTACTAAACCTTCACACAGAAGTGCTTTGCGGGTTTAACATATTAATTTAGTATTGCCGACTACATATACTATATATATATATATCAAGCCTTGATTTATCTACGCTAGACTTGAATATAATACTCAAAAGGCATGACTTACTGACTGCTGGTAACCCATACATTGTATAACAAGATCTACGAACTTATAAAACAAATATAAAACTCATAAACAATATTTTTGAGAAGATAGAATTATTGTAATTAAAGACCTTTGTCTAGTATGAGGGTTTAAATATATCATGAAATATCCCTAATTTACAATGAAGAATATACAAACTTAATTTAAATTAATGATGGCTTATATATATACATACACACACACACATATATATATATATATATATATATATATATATATATATATATATATATATATATGATCTTTGAACGCCATTTTTATAAAGGACGTTTATTTTATATTAAACAAAAGTAGTAGTTCTACTTAAATAGATGAAATTAAAAAAAAAAAAAAAAAAAAAAAAAAAGGCAAAACTCTAAATAGTAGGCTCCGAAAATAAGTACATTAATAAATATCCACGACACGTTTGACAGTAGTATTTAAAATAAAATAAATTTTCAAATTTTAAACCACAGAAAAAATAACTTGTCACGCCAGCTAGGATTTGAACTCAGTTCCTCTGATTTCAGAGCCGCAGTTCCTCTGATTTGAAGCGCAGAGGGACAGGGTTAAAATGCCAGTCGTGAGTAATTTTTCTAAAGTAGATGATTTGAAAATTACGTAACTAACAGTCTAACTGTGAAATGCCTATTTTACAAATATATTTATAACTTTAGGGTCCTTTCATTAAAGTCAGATTAACAAACAACACGTTTCTCTAGCCTAGACAATATTTTGCTTTGATAGAAAAGCTACCCATAATTGGAATCGAACCCACAACCTGAGGCTCGACCTAAACACTCAGCTTATGTGGCCTGCAGGACCTGACGGTTCATGCGTTCGTGTGTAATATTAAGCGGTTTAATAAATTGTACAAATAATAATAATACATTATTTTTTCGCCAAATATGGAGATGGTCGAGATTCGGACATAATTGTGAATAAATCTGCATATACATAATTTTGAATTTTTGTCAACATTTCAGCTTGCTTTCAAAGCCTTCACCTGGGCTATGAGAAGCTCTGAGGAAGGACCTAGCCGGATGGATGTTGGTATATTTTTTGAATGTTTTTTAGTTCATTGACCGTAAATAATTGCCTTTTTATGTGGTTGTGCATTAAAGTCCAACATTACTTTTTGCTACACTGTTTCAAGCTGGTTTTCAGAATCTGTGATATTCATGCCTAATTAATTCCCTGCAATAATCAAGATTATGCACAAAATGAGATTGCAGGGGAGAATTGTGTGCCGGTAGGTGTTGGTAATCAATATAGTCCGGCTTCCAGCCACCTTGTTCAAATATTTGTCCGCTAAATCAGCTGCAGAGGTTGTTATGGAGGTTGAGTGGCCAGTTGGTTGCCAGGAATTTATTCGTTGATTAGCTTTACCCTGTAGTGCTTTCGACAATTCACAAATTATCTCTAAATGCCATTTAATCATGGTAAGAATGAAAGGATTTTTCACATTTTCTTATAGTCTGTTTATTTCAGTTTCTAAAACTTGCTGATATCATTGGCCTTTTTAAATAGGTACATCAATATATTGCTACACTTATCAGAAGGTTTAGTTAATATCCCTGATATTTTAGACGTTGGAGACTTTTGTTTTAAACGATTTATATGTTCTGTTTTAATTTTTATCTAGCAGTAGATACTGCTTTTGTTCTTCCTCGTAATTCTTTACTATTACATTGCAAGGATGAAATATTTACAAATTATTTGATTGTAAAATTACTCATCTGACAATTTTTACTTATTCATTTTATATTATTATTTTGAGAACCTGAAACTGGACAATCTGCTCTATCACACTTGACGGATGCAAGCAAAATTTAAGGAGTACAGTTAAAGAAATATCAGATTTAATAGTATGCTATTGTCACCCTTCTTTATCTATTATTTATTTTTAAAACGGTAGAAGGCCATATATTAAAAACTACTCACTAATTTACTTGTGGTCTACATACATAGTTTTATTTTGTGGTCTACATGCTTCGAATCATCTGAACGATAGAAAACATGATAAAATGTTAAGCAAGTAGTTAAAGTTTTTTTTTCATATGATCATCTACCATTTTAGAAGAAATTATTTATAAAATTTAAATGTACAATTAAAACATGTGCACATAAGTAGTATATACAGGGTGTCCCGTAAATGTCTAGTCATATTGTGAGGGGTGATAGAGGACCCTTAGGGGAACAAAAAATGTTCTATGACGATTTCCCGAATTCTCGCCCATAAGGGAGAAAACGTCGTTTTATTGTTTTTTCGAGACAAACGTACTTTTTAGAAGAATAATCCTTGTAGCTCCGTTCCAGGTGGTACTACTAAAAAGGGTGTGAAACCAATCGAAAGCTGAGTAAATTTACTATAAGACTAGTTGAGATTAAACGTAAAAATGAATGAATGTAAGTATGTATATCTTACCAAAAGAAGGCAATTCTAAATTTCCTGATATTTTATTGATATTTCTTTCCAGCGTTACTCCTCAATAAGCAGGATCTGAGATTTCCGGGTTTCAGAAAAACTTCCTCATTTAACCAGCTTTCCATTCATGTATCACAACCCTGTGTTATTGAAGTATTTGAACGATTTAAGAACAAAAGTTTTAAAAAAACCATGGATCTGTGAAAAGAAAATTATATTTTTTTCTTCAATTTATTCAAAAAGCTGAAGGGAAATATTTTTTTTATAAATGTTTACATAAATATTAAGTAAATATTTACTTAAAAGAATAAAAAAAATTACTTCCACGGATATAAAAAAAAATCTTAAAACATTAAATAAATAAAATACACATTTATTTTGAATTTATTAATTCAGGTAACTAATACTGGGTCCAGGAGGCGGCCATTAAGGAACCCCAACCATACATTAACCTCAAAAACTACTATTTTTACCTATATCACGCATTTGAACACATTTTTACAGGTACTTATATTTAGAAAACAAATGCTTTACCTTAAATTAATACTGATGGCTACGCTTGTGAAACTCACTGAGATTCTGAGCCCATGCGTTTTTGTTGTGGTAATTAAAAATTCTATCCCTCATAAATAATATGTACATAGTCCTGTAAAAATGTGTTCAAATGCGTGATCTAGGTAAAAATAATAATTTTTGAGGTTAATGTATGGTTGGGGTTCCTTAATGGCTGCCTCCTGGACCCAGTATTAGTTACCTGAATTAACAAATTCAAAATAAATGTGTATTTTATTTATTTACTGTTTTAGGGTTTTTTTTTATATTCGTGGAAGTATTTTTTTTTTATTGTTTTAAGTAAACATTTACTTAATATTTATGTAAACATTTATAAAAAAAATATTTCCCTTCAGCTTTTTGAATAAATTGAAGAAAAAAATATAATTTTCTTTTCACAGGTCCATGTTTTTTTTAAAACTTTTGTACTTAAACCGTTCAAATACTTCAATAACACAGGGTTGTGATACATGAATGGAAAGCTGGTTAAATGAGGAAGTTTTTCTGAAACCCGGAAATCTCAGATCCTGCCCATTGAGGAGTAACGCTGGAAAGAAATATCAATAAAATGTCAGGAAATTTAGAATTGCCTTCTTTTTGTAAGATATACATACTTACATTCATTCATTTTTACGTTTACTCCCAACTAGTCTTATAGTAAATTTACTCAGCTTTCGATTGGTTTCACTCCCTTTCTAGTAGTACCACCTGGGACGGCGCTACAACGATTATGTTTCTAAAAACCACGTTTGTCTCGATAAAACAATAAAACGACGTTTTCTCCCTTATGGGCGAGAATTCGGGAAATCATCATAGAACATTTTTTGTTCCCCTAAGGGTCCGCTATCACCCCTTTCAATATGACTAGACATTTACGGGACACCCTGTATATGTGTGTATATACAAATCAATAAGTAAAGCAGCTATAAAATTTAAAACAAAAACTGGGAAAATATAATAAATAATTTAAAATGTAAATAAGGAAAGGAACTTTTATCATTGGCAAACTAAATATTTTAACAAATTAAACAATTAAACGACTGTCTCATCATCAACTAAAAAATTCCAGGCATATTTAAATTACTTTTCCATTTTTATCTTCGAATATTGCGACATTTACGGTTATATCAAACTTTATTATTCTCTATGTTGAATTTCACTAGATAGGAGGGTATTCTGTAATGTTCTTTAGTTTTCATTAAAGAAAGAAGAGTTTCAGAGAAATGAGAATTTGATGATGGCTTGGTTGAACAATGCAATGGAAAAATAATATTCCATTCCTTTATTGATACAATATCCTTCTCTTCGTAGAAGAAGTTAATTATTTTTGTGACGTAGTGACATGAAAGATGTCTTTTTCAATAGAGCCCAGTTATGGAATTCCTTAGCTGAGCTTTATTTATGGAATGGTTCAGAATTTCTATAGCGTGAATTATTGGTTTAAAGTTTATATTTTTCGAAATAAAAGTTATTTTTTTGGTTTAATTGTCTTAATTTTATGTCAAAGAATTTAAAAGACTTGGAATGTCCTGCAGGTTTCTTTATTATATTTCTAAGATAATCGTATTTTCAATTGTGATTTGATTAGGAAATTAGCTTTTATTGTTGTTTCTTTGTCCTAAAACTCTAGAGTTGGGTAGACGGATGCATTATTGGGCTGAAAACCAGTTCTGTTATCATCTTTCCTGTGCTAGTAACAAACGTAGATAAGATGTCCCATAGCGTTTTCCTTAGAAAGGAGTAGTTTTAGGTCTGGAATGACCTGGTCCTTGAGGTCTGGAGTTACGCATAGAAAAAAAAAAATTAGGTTTTAAAGAATTAGCTTAGATGGAATAAGTAAAGGATATTCACGTTAATAAACTTTATGAAATATTAATGAATCCAGGTATTTAAAACGCCTAGATATACTCGTATGTATAACTAAAACCCGTATTATAAATGCTTTATTATATTTTGCCTTCATCTTGCTCTTAATTATATATATATATATATATATATATATATATATATATATATATATATATATATATATATATATATATATATTTTAACGTTATTACAATTTTCAGAAATGGGAGGCGGAAAATGCCTAGTAATTAACTTCTCACACCGTTTGACCGTCTATTTCCTGTATTTGTTTACATGTACAATGTTTGTCGGTATCGGGGGCGGTATTGTTTGAAGCTCCCAACCAGAATGCAATTTCCGCTTATCCCCCTTTTGAAGCTTAACCGTTTGATGACGAACAAGGTCTCCGGGATATTGACTTATCTTCAGTGTTTCTTTGTATTGACTTGAAGAGTCAAACAGATCTAATTGAGATGTAATGAAGTGTATATTCAATCCCCGAGCTCCCTTCGATTTGCTTTGCTATAATTCCTGATTTTCGAAGATCCTATAATAGGAATTAAAGGTGCTATGAGATAGCATGTATTGTATTCTAAAGAATTATCAGAATATACCTTAGTGGGACGTTTTTCTTTAATTTATTTATTTTGCCTTTTCGGCATGCTGTAAAACGCGAAATAAATTATGCTATTTGCACACACATATAAAATTAGTAAATTAATTTTTAAAAAATTAACATTTTAAATTAATTTGAGGATAGTATCTGCCTATTTAACTACCTATTAGGTAAATTATTAATTTGTAAACAATTATTAAAATAAAGCAACATTACATTTCCACGCAACTAATTAATTTTTTAGTTAGATTTATTAATCGGGAATTCAGGAATTCTTTATTATTATTATTATATTTATTATTACTAACTTATGAGTATATTCAGAGTATATTATTTATTCGTGATTTTACATATTAAAAGTGAATATTAGGTATTTGTAAATGAAACCTGAATGGCTTACTAAAAGAAAGTTGTTTTATTTAACCCACCTTTGCCCTAAAAATAAAACCTATATACATTAACCAGTCTACCTCTTAAAACTATGTTCCAAAATATTTCTCGAAAAACGTACAGTGCATTATCATTAAATTTTATTTCAATCAATTAATAAAAACTTCTTCTATAATTCACCTTATAATAGAAATTCATTAGGTTTTTATGGCAATTTTAATCTGACACTTATTTGAAAATTTTCATAGAGTTTAGTACCATGCCTCCTAGTTGTTTATACCATTATTCTCAGAAATATACAATATTGTATTTATACATTAGTTTTTTGTGATGAATTGCCATAGTCGCCTCCTCACAAATATATAAATAAATTAGTTTTTTCAACATTTTTTTTCGTCCGATGTTAATATTTATGTGAATATGTTTTTGTTTTTTTTAACAGATCTGTTTTCTGCTTATTAAAATAAGAAAAATCAGTTTTAGTTTGATATTATAATGTAGCAGCTCATGCTAGGAAATTAAAAAGTATTTAAGTTTTTAGGTTGATAAATTATTATGTAAATAAGTAGAAATACTGCACCTTACAAGAAATTATTGTTGTGAAAGAAAATTTACTATTTAGATGAAGATTGTTCGATTTCGTTTATAATAGACTGTGTTCTTTAACAGTTAGACTTGGGCCAGCCACACTCATAAGTCATAACCATCCCCCAAGCCATTTACTTTTTAGTTTCGAAACCCTAAAAAAATTATATTTAATTTTGAATGTTTTTTAATTACAAGATGCTGTGTGTATCAAATGTATACAAAGGCCTGGCTGATTTGTTGATACACATTGCTTCTTATTGAACCCACACTGTGTATCAATTTGACACACATGGCATGGTGTTAATTTTACTTTAAGTCTATTTTTATTCTGGGTAAATTCTCTTCGAGGCGTTTCTCCACTAGCCCAAACCAGAATCCTGTAAAATACCGAGTCCCCTTCTAACCTCTTGGAGTTTTGTTGTTGAAATGATACTATTGCAGTCGGCGAGAAGACCTTTTGTATTATTCTGCCCTAAGTCATTCTAATTATCCCTCCACATTTCAAGGCCTTTCCCTCGCTACGAGTACAGCTGTTGCTTCTCACACGCTGGTCAGTCGGGTTCATTGTGCTCCTTCTTGCAGTGTCTTCTTGCTTTATGCTGTATTTGCTTGTTCTTCATTTGCGGGTTGCATATCATTGTGCGTTATTCATGTGTGCAATTTCATATTTCCAAGATCACTACATTGCTATGGATACAAATGGGTAACGTTTGAAATTATTACTGTTATTTGTTTTGATTATCTCCCTTTGTTGGCGTATATCCCACTTTGTGCACTTATTTTTACACGATAATAATTATTAGCAATTTGAGATTGGATTTGTTCATCCTTTCATTATGACCCTGATGACCGCTTGAAAATATAGCCGACACTTTGGCAAAAATACAAACTAATTTCTTACTTAACCTTAGCAATCTCCACACTCAGCGATCTCCTTTCAGCTAATCATTTGTGGAATTTTAATTTATGTTATTTTCCCGCCAGAAAAAAAGTGACTCGTTCATTTTAAAATTAGAAGGCATATTTATTGCATTGGAAGGAATATTTCCACAATGTAGAGTCTGAAAATGAGAATAACCTGATTTTGACGTGTTGTTTTGTATATCCTTAATCTTGAACAAGACTACTTCAATTCGAAACGGTGTTGCCAGGCCTATTACTCACTATTTGGTATTGCTCAATTTGTCACCACTTTAATGGATTTTGGAAAACAATTGAAATAAAAGTATTATTTCGTCAAGGTTTATAGTGTTCATTTTGAAAGTTCATGATTATACAAAAAACAGAATTCGCATAACTTGACGGACCATAAATCATAACGAGTCTCTGCGTAATACTTCTTGGTTTATTCGGGGGCGGGGAAATCGAATAAAACAGCTCGACCTCGATACCTTTAACCTTTTAATAGAAATATGAGGTTTTTTTGCGCCAAATATTCCAATGTGTTTGGTTGAGATAAAATGTTGTTGGAGTGACGAATTTACAATAAGCCAAAGGTTGTAGAGTATCATTGGGACTTGGGCAGACTATAAGAAATATGTATTAAAGTATAACTGGCTTGCGTTTTATTATGTATTTTGAATTGTTTGAAATAATTGAAGCTTAGTTATAGTATTCAATGTGGCAGAAGGAAAAATTTTATTAACTACATAATTTTTTTCACTGTTGCTTTATTTTGCTCTACACGTTTATCGTATTTTTGACGCCTATTCGGGAGCACTTAAAATAATAAGACAAGTAGCCTCCCCCTTTGAGAACCTTCCGCATGCAGAGCCACCTCAAATTCATATTGGACCTTCTGCCATACATGGTGAAAAATGTAGTCACCATCTTATTGTATGAAAATTAGTTGATAAGTCGGCATAATGGGAAACGCAAACATTCGAAAGCTTAGGACTTTTTGACATAGGCTGAAGATCAATAACACATCAAATTAATTTTATATTTATTATTTATCTACATGTTTCTTACCTTTTGGTGCCTCTTCAAAGTAAATTAATTACTGAATCAGAGTAAAGAGTTATATAATTATTAGTACAAGTCCATTGTAAATCACTTACAAATGAAAGGAGGAAATGGCAAATTTTGGAGCACTGATCACAGCTCTGTCTCATGTTTTGGGGTTTTAAAGTGTTCTTTACTTAACCTTCTTAATAGTCAGAATTAACTATTTTATCAAGTATTTTTAGTAATACGACTTTTAAAGGGATATGTCAGGGTGCTTCAATGTGGATTTGCAGAAGGTGATGCAACACGTATGTGCCATCATGAAGTGCTTGGTGCTGTATTAGATGTGACCTGTATGGCATTCGGGCAAGAACTGTGTGCAAGTCACTTCTATTATAGCACCCGATGATGGTGCAATTGTTTTGAAAATACTTATGTACAATAAAATGGTTATTATTGTGAGAAGACGTATTAATATATTTTAATTTAACTATTTATTTATTTTTTTTTTTTTTTTTAATATTTTTGCTTTCGTTGAGCCGATTTGTAATCAGGCATTCCAATATAAGCCAGGTATAAGGTAATAAAGTAGTTAGGTGTAAGTTTGCTAGTAGTTGGCATTGGAGATGTAATTACGGTCCTTAGCTAATTAGGCCCCTAGGTATTTATTACCTTTGGTGCCTCTCGGGTGGCAGACCCTCCACCATTTAGGCCCCTCATCCCCTCCAATCAGTGCCTAAAGCCCACACCTACCCTCATTACTGCTCCTAAGTCCGATTACTTCAGCCCCATCTCCAAGGGATATGAGCGGTCTATAAACACCTAGCCCAATCTCCCTTTTATTATATCCTCTCTTAATACTTCCCTCTTCGGGTTATGCCCCTCCAATCGATAACTAGCCGAAATAGATTGCCTCTTAATTAGGAATTTCATACATAGAAATACTGAATGTTTTCTGAGTCAGCGATCAATCGTTCCACTACGCTCCACGTTTGTTTCAATAATTCGTATCCAAACAACACATATATTCAATTTGAAGTCTCTTCAGGAGCAACATCTATGCATATCATATTGGCTTTAATCTAGGACTACCTTCTACAGGGAACGCCAAGCAGAGACTATTAAAATAAATATACCCACTGTCAATAAACTATTGTATATAGAGAAGTTACTCCTGAAGCGTCTTGATGAAGTGAAACCATTCCCTCTTAAATTGAAATTCCATACTGAAAAGTACCGAATGTTTTTCATAATGAGTTGAACGGTGAATCGTTCCACCTCACTCCACGTTTGTTACCACAATTCTTATTCAAGCGACACAAATATTCAACTTGGTTTAATGAGTTTTAATCAGTCTCATAAGTCTTCCCATACAAAAGAGGATACCCATCGTCTTTAAATAAACAATAAAATAAGTCTCCAAAATAGTTGTATTACTAATTATTAAGTTGTCCAAAAGTTTGCTTTGTGTGTTCGGCATTATTGTCTGTGCCAATACCTATATAACCTATCATAACAATCTTCTTTTTAGTCATTTTATTTTATCAAGTTGAGTGTATTCATTTATTATGATTTTAGAGTCAAAGACGTTTTTACATATTTTTCTTTCATATTATATGTTGGGGCCCTCTGTTATTATATAATTTATTTTACAAATTTAAGGAGGTACATGTGAAACACTTTTGTTTTCACTATGTCCTTCATTCGATGCTCTACACGTTTTAATTCATAAATAGTCTCCTGAGGAGCAACATCTGTACATATCATTTGAGCCTTAATACAGGATGTCCTTCCCGTACAGACTGAAATACATTTGGCCGTTATCAATAAGATGTCGAATATAGGAGAATTACTCCTGAAGCTTCTTGCTGTGATGTGAAACCATTAGGGCAACGAATAAAGGATAAATGTGGGAAATGTGAATGCTTTAAATGTATGTGTCCACAATTTTTAAAATAAATTCTCTAGCTGTTGTACTAATTTATTTAAGATGTCCTGTATATTTCATGGAGTTAATGGCCTTCTCGCCACTCATACAATCTCAAAGTGTTGGTGTGGGTAATAAGGAAGTGTGATGCTTTATTAATCCTGGACAACTATACCGTTTTTGCGGGTTTTATATAATACATACCAATAATTATAAATCTAAGTTATTTTATAGTCTCATTGGTTGATTATGTCTTCATGTAGATATTACAGTATTGAAGCAGTAAGGAAAGCTTCCCTATTTTTGAAAGTTATAGCTGGTATAAATAAGGATTGCTATCTTCCCCATCCTTCTGATGATTGTAGTTGAGTCCTGTGGCTGGGCTATCTTCCCTGGACCTAGAATTCCCCGGAAGCCCCGCCCGTGCGTTATCTACACCATTTACTCCAACCTTTTCCACCGACTTCCGTTCTATATACTCAATCTCCTCCCTTTTCTATTTTCCTACCTTTGTCCTACTATCTTCGCAATAATTCAATCTATTAAACAAAAAAAGTCTGTCTAGGAGTGGAACTTTTGCGTTCCTCAGCAATAGTAGGACTGAAGTATATATGGAAGTACTGTCTCCCTATGTCTGCTATTATCACTTGACTCCATCATCTGTGTGTATGTATATGCATACTTATATTAAAGTTTATAGTAATTACAGATCTAATTTTGATAGTTTTGTGTGTACATCGTGCACATCAGTTTCCTAATTGGTGATATGGTTATTAGGGGATGTAGAAAGTTATTAAAGAACTCTCTTCAAAGCTCTGACGAATGCTTGAATATCAAACCAAACATTCTCAATTTAATAACACATTTTTTTTTTTTTGATTTTTTTATAAATGTAGTTTTATTGCACTATTATTACAGTATACCGACTACCTGCATCTTGGTATTTCCTGCGATCAACAGTGTCTTTTGAGTAACACCATTCTTTTGTCAAGCTCTTTGATGGTTATAATAATTAAAGATTATTCGCTTAAATATCCTCAAATCCATTCAAATTAATACTATAATCAGTCAAATCTCGTCAATTAGTTTTGCTGCTTCCTAAAAGTCGGGTTATTTTCTTGGTGTAATCCCCTAAAACTTCATAAATACAGTCTGCCAACTGATATTGCTCTTTAAATTGTCAATTGCAATCTTTCAGATTATGTTTTACAGTGAGGTGCTCATTGCACTCGCTGCGTATGTGGAGGTGTATCCTTTCACATGAGGAAGTAGTGTGTGAGGTTTTTCGTCCTATACTTAATCGGATTAATACCACTTCTTTTCTTCCTGTTTCTTGGGTAGATATTTTCCAGGGTTTTATGCTTCTTTTAATCTCATGAAGCCAGTAGAGGCTTGTCAAGTAGTCCATGTGAGTTAATATTTGAGGGATTGAGTTTGTCAAGATTTTGGTCATTTGTACATAACTGACTCATTTGTATATAATAAATTTAATTTTCTCGTTCTATCTACTGAAGGACGAAGTGATATTAGTCCTAATACTAGCCGGAAGATGGCAGCATTAATGCACAGCCTACCAAAGCAGAAGATTATTACAAATTAAGCAAAACAAGTCGGAATTACACCAGCTACTTGAAACAGACCTACACCTGTGGCATTCTCAAGCCCTTATTTAGTGTTTCCGCCGGTCTGGTGTGGAAGTATTTAGTTTAAGGAGCACCTGTGGGACGGACTTTTTTTTTGGTCATTCATTTGCTCCCGTCCTTTTTAATTGGTTCCTTTCCACTCTATACTGTCTTCAGTGTTAGAGAGAAAAAATCCATATGTTTGGTGTTGAATAACTCTTCGTTCTTTGGCTGGATTAATTTAAACTAAGTTCCTTCGATTCTTTTATATCAATGTGATTGTCTATACTCAATCACACATGTACGTATAGTCCTGTTTATATTTGAGTGTATTTAGGGCATTGATGGATCTCCGACCTGTTTAAAATCTTTGAAATTATATTATAAATGTATTCACTTTTCTTTGAAAATTGAGTTTTTAACTTTTTTCTATAGCGTTTAAGGTATTTATTTACTGAATGATTATCAGTCCTCATTTCAAGTCCATTTGGGAGGATTGCATTATTTATTATCAGTAAAGACTGATAACAAGTTTCCCGAGTGAGAAACCCGCTGACTTCCTCTGAATGGGCTAACAGCCATTTAAGTTGACTCTCTAGAACAATGGAAGTTTTCACTTGACTTCACTTTGGCCGGAAGTGGAAATTACGCAACTTAGAATACAATATTTAATTAAATTGTTCAATCTATGGATCTAATCTCCTTTTTGTTGATAAGATGCCTTAACTGCTTTTGTTATTATCCCATAATATCCTTCTAGTTACCAAATAGAGCCATTAGCATTTGCAATAAATGGAGAGTCATAATGCCGAATTTCAGGCAGTTATAAATTTAATTTTATAACAAGTTTCTTCTGAATTTCCTTTATTGTGGTGATCATTTCTTTAAAAATTATGTCAGAAAGATGTTTAATATAGTTCTAATAGTTGAAATAAAACTACACTCATTACTATAAGCGGTTTGTGTTTTTGCCAAAGTTTCGACTTCATCTGGAAGCCTTCATCAGGGCAATGAGGAGAAAAAGAAATTATCCGATCGGAAGCTTTTTCATTAGGATCAATGTAATTTATCATCATCAATGTAAATACACCTCATAAAGGGTTATTATTTAAATAAACGAGTCAACTGCTTTTTACGTAGAAGAAAACATTTTTGTAAACTGTTTTTCTATTTATTACCTGGATGAAGAGTGTACTCTTTGGCATGTTTTCTGATATTTTTGGAGAATTATTACCAACAGCCCCTTTCTGGCTTGTCTATAGTCAACTTTAAAAACTCGAATAAACGCTATTAAAAATCATACTTAAATCCAATAAAAATTATTTAATCTTTGACCGTTCTGTTCGAGAAGGTAGATATTGTCGGGGTTCGGTTGAGGTTAATAAATCTAGGCGTTATCTTTTAAGATAACGTGGCAATTATCTTTTTCCCATCGCCCTGAAGAAGGCTTGAATTTCAAGCCGAAACGTTGACCAAAATATAAACACAATTTTTATCTAAAACTTTCCCCAAAAATCACTTATTTTCTCTGAAGATTACTATCATATTCGAGATATAGATCCATTTGGACCTTAAATTAAAATATAATATTATCAGGTCCCGTAACCAGTCCAATGTCAGTAACCAATCCAATATCAGTCCCGTAACAGGCCACAAAGGCCCTGGGGGGCAGATACTATAGAGGTATCTGATTCATGACCATACGGCACACTTGGGAGATAATGTGGTCAGTACTATGCTCCGGCCGCCTGATTTTCCCCTTGCTTCTTCGACTGCTAGGGTCATTAGCACCAAGGTATCCATTAATGAAATAATTAAAGGCTGGGTGTGCCTGGGGATGGCCAGGGAGGCCGAATTCAACCCATGAACGAAGACACCAGAAGAAAAAATCTTTAGTGCTTGCTCTGGATTTGAACTCAGGTCCTCCAGCTTATTAGTCCAGTGCCCTACCACTGAGCTAACCTGGCCTCCTAGTAATATAATATTAGTTATTCAAAAAAATATATGTTATGGTTAAACATTTTATTTCAAATTAAGCACCTTGAATTAAATCATTCGCTCTATCAATTACAGGACATTCCCGATTTTTAACAAGTTAAAACAGTAAAAATAAAATTACTTTACATTTTAATGTAACAAGTTAAAATAGTTATGATGTGTTCACGTTAATATTTCATCCATATGAACACGTTTTTATTTAAAGTTTATTTTATCTATCTAAAGTAGTAAATTTCATGTTACAAAAAAAAAAAAGTTAACTCTATGAACATGCCTCACTTTGAAGGACTTTATAATTTGAAAAACTCCACCGCCCTGAGGAAGTTGATTATGAAGAGACTAAAAGAGTGAAAACCCAATTTCTGGAAACCTTAGAAGGCTTTGATAAAAGGCCTTACATAAGTTATAAGAGGAGATTGGGTAACGGGTAAAGGATTGTGTTGTGTTCCCCTTGTTGTCCTGGAGTGGGGAACTCCTTCACGTACTCGTCGGGTCATTCCTCGTCCCCATTGTCACTCTTGAAGGAAAACACCTTCTGAGAAGGAAGTCAGCACCTCGAGCTTTAGTTTTCACCTCTCTTAGTACCCTTTCTAAACTTTCCAGGGGGGCTATGTGTGTCCTCGCGCTCTCGACGTTTCATAGAACTTCTATGGAAGCTAATATCAGGTTGGCTTCCTTCATATTCTCTCCATAATATAAAATTACATATATGTAGGGGGCAAGTTGGGAGCAGTCGAGTTATAATCTAACGGACCTGAGCTGGAAATTCAGATTCGCGCCGGAAGATTGTTTCGTTTTGTGTAGTCGGACTCCCAGACCATCCCTAGAAATATCCTGCCATTAATGGGTAAATGCAAAAGAAAAAAATCAGGTCATCCATATTTCGATGAATAATATACTATCTACCTAGTGTGCCTCCATATACGTATATCTGTGCTTTTGGTACTTTATTTTATGTTAAAATTCAAAATATTGTTTTATTGTAGTATGATGTATGATTTGAGGTAGTAGATTATTATTGAGAAGTTTGAAGTTGAGGTAATGGGTTTGATTTTGATTGTCATATTCCAGCATTTTGCATAATGGGATTTCTGTGGGCTCCTATTGATTTCGTCTGATGAGAAGTCAGGGTCATGATCCGCCCTTTCGTTTTCCGTTGAAATTCCCCGGAACATTTTTCCTAATCCTGTTCGATGGGTCTTGACATTTGATATTGGTAATTATTTCCATAAGTGAATTATTGTAATTGATTGTGTGCAGCAGATAGATTTACAGCTGTCAATTGGCGAACGGTAAAATATATTTTTTGGAGTAGGCGGTATATTAAAATTTAATATCGATTCACCTACCAGCACTTTCAAAACGTGTGCCCCTAACCCTAAATACTGATAACGTAGACAAATCATAATGATAACGTTGTGATTTTCTTTTGAGTGTCCTTTGTCAAAACGTTGTAACACAAGTTTACAACTTCTCTATTGTGTTGAAATATTCCGCTACTAGAATTCGTCCAAAACACGTTTGATGTCTCTCTCTCTCTCTCTCTCTCTCCCTCACTCTCTCTCTCTCTCCTCTCTCTTTCCTATCATTCTGTGTCCCCTCTCTTTCTTTATGCTGTCTCTTGCACAAATACACTCAAAATGTGTACACCAGCATTTTTGAGCCATGGTTCATGGAAAAGTCGATATTTCTGAACAGACCAGTATAGTCTTACGTCATAAACTGCTTTACCTCCCTATCGGGAGGGTGTCAAACCAACCCCTATGTTCTACAATTGTACGGACCTTTGTTACACATTATTTATATCTTTAATGAGATGATAAGTGTCTAACCTTGACCTTGATTAAAAGTAACCAGCTGTAAAGTGCCATGAATAACCTGAAGAATCAAGAATAAAAATAATATGATAGTATGTTTTTTCTCGGGCTAAAGGTTAACAACAAGTGTGAAAAGGTGCTCTCGGACAGGAGCTATTCGAGGAGGCCACTGTATGATTGATGGGGATACTGCACGCCACCAGAAAGGAAAGGTATCGTGGCACTTTGTCATGGTGACTTTGACGAAACTGGTCCAACCTTTCTCCGTAATGAAAGTGTTGCTCTTATCCTCGCTCACTTCGTTCTTTCATGCTTTTCTTTTAAAGGTTGTTGACGTCGAACGTAGAATATCGACAGTTTTTCCATAGAAAATATTAGCTATCGTCTTGATTATTGTCATGCTCTGGTAGAATATCGACAGTTTTTCTATAGAAAATATTAGCTATCGTCTTGATTATTGTCATGCTCTGGTAGAATATCGACAGTTTTTCCATAGAAAATATTAGCTATCGTCTTGATTATTGTCATGCTCTGGTAGAATATTGACAGTTTTTCCATAGAAAATATTAGCTATCGTCTTGATTATTGTCATGCTCTGGTAGAATATCGACAGTTTTTCCATAGAAAATATTAGCTATCGTCTTGATTATGGTCATGCTCTGGTAGAATGTACTATTATATTTTAAGCAATCAGGAATTAGTTGGGATTCGGCTAAGAAAACTTCAATGCGAATTTTGTAAAAAAAAACTGTATTAAAGACGTTTCGGCTACCAATGAGTAGCCGAAACGTCCTTAATACAGATTTGATTTACAAAAATCGTATTGATGTTTTCTTAGCCGAATCCCAACTAATTCCTGATTGCTTATCACCTCGACGGCTAACTATCTAATCTTCATATTATATTTTAATTTTATTAAACAATTTATACTAATGTGAAGAAATTATCACCATCTTCATAGAATCTATTGTAGAAGTCATAATATTACTGAAAATGAAGTGACACTCACCAGCCATGTCAATACCTCAATCAGTCTGTGTCCGTCTGATGTATTTTCTTGCTGTAGACGTTTTATCTGTATTACAGATTGTTTCTGAAAGTATTACTCTTCTGTGAATATGGTAAATATCTTACAGCAATTGTTTCTTTCAACAACGAAGGATTGTAGCTATTGAGGTTGTTTGACAATTTAAAGGGCTCGTAAACGACTTAAGGTACTTTGCCCAACACTATTTTTTATGGCATTCTTTTCAGAGTACATAAATTGAGTAAGATAGAAGATAATTTACATCAAATATCCGTTCTAAAAGTTCTATGTCTAGGGCTGGTTTTATATTCTGTCCTTCATCGATTCTGCATTATCTTAGTATTAGGTCATTTTCCTTTCAATGTGAATCGATACATATCGAAAAGGCATTGTAATATGATGAAGGGAGGAAGGATGGTTCCTTATCTCAATGACTGCATAATTTGATAAACTGATAATCTTTGGAGTTTTCTTGGAGTTTCTTATACTTTCTGTTTTTCTTTATTTATTTTTTCTTATTTTCTTTGCACGAGGTTTGCCTGATGGTGCTCCTAGCCAGCGGTTGGCCGATTTTCTAATGATGTTTGTCTCACGATATGAAATATTGCTTAAGACGCGTGAGCTCTTCAACTGAAGGAGTTCTGAGCTCTTTTTTTCATTTGATTCCTCTTTTGTCCTCATTTGAGTTTCTTTTTTGTACGCTTAAGAATTTCTCATGAGCCACACCGATTTGCTTTATTGGGTCGGCGTTTAATCGAGTTTTCCTTGCTATAGGGGGAGTGTAAACAAGTTTAAATGGGAGGAATTTAGCGTGATAACCAATCAGTGTATACAGCATCTGATCGTTGACTATTTTGAATGTCAAATTTGATGTCTAGAATGATGAAATATTACAAGCTAAAAGATTTGTTGAATGGAGCTATGAAGTGTGTTTTTGTGTAAGAGCTCTTGGAGATGATATATGATAGTTGTCCGGGAAAAAGGATGATCGGTATTAATGAAGTCATTGATGGATTGCTTCAATGACCAGGGCCTTCTCCGGTCTCATAACATGTTATATTACATTCCGGGCTTACCGTAAGTCCCTCAATTCATCTCTTGGGTTTTTTTTTTTTTTTTTTTTTTTTTTTTTTTTTTTTTTTTTTTTTTTTTTTTTTCTAATCCTTTAACCTAAATAATTTCCGTCCTTGGCGAATTTAAAAATGATTCACGTGTCTTTCATATTGACTTGTAAATGTCATATGGAAGGACTTATAAATCTGTACCTTGGAACAAAAAGGGCCAATGACCAAACCTCTGAAATTTGACTGAACTACACGAGTGGCTTTAGGGTGGTTAGTTATTGGGGGAAATGTATGTATATATATATATATATATATATATATATATATATATTATATATATATATATATATATATATATATTATATATATATATTATATATATATATATATATATATATATATATATATATGTATTTTAATATTGGCCTTTTTAACAATTATTTTTGTCCTACGCTGATGTCACTTGTGCCTTTCACCCAAATTTCAGAGTTCATAAGCTTGTAAGTACTCGTTTTATAGGCTTCTTGGGCTAGGAAAACGAATGAAACCATTTTCAAGGCGATAGCTTTAACCGTTTTCGAGAAAATTGGAAAAATATTTTTTGAATACCGTTTTTGGTTTGGGTACTTAGAATCATGGGATTCAGTTGAAATATTTTCTGCTTGTTCGAATTTCATCAACACTAATATGTTGAAAGTTTGGTTATGTTTGGAGTAAAGAAAGGGTTAGAATAAAATATTTTATTAACAGACAAGAAAAGTTTTGGTAACTTTGTATACTTTCGTTAGTATCTCGAAAACCGTTGACATTCTTGGGAAGCAGAAGGTTACCATTCGAAAGCTTACTAAATGCTCTACAAAAAAGGTTCTAAAGAAAGTTTTAATTAGGCGATGTCAATCGGAGAAATAAGTGCTTAAAACTTTAAAGTAATTGATTTCGTTTATTCGAATGGTTCTTTTTGTCTATTTTATTCCTTGTTATTTTTAAATTGCTTATAGTCGGATAATGTATTTGACAATAAAACAGATTAAGTAAAATAAGAAGATCAATTTATTGTTAAAAATGTAGCGTTCAAAGAGAGAGATCCCAAGGCTTTCCAAATGCCTCTGAGCGGAGGCCTTTCTGCCCGACTTATGGGAGAGCTGACCCATACAGGTAAGATTGTAAATCAAGACCTTTCAAGACTGGTTAGTTTGAGATTTCATTTGGATAGGTGTTTCGCTATTGATCTAAACAAAGTAATAACTGTTTCTATTCTATGCCTTCATAAACGCTAAAGATAAGAACGGAACCGCGCTAAGATGACGCAGTTCCTGCGAATCGGACTTTTTGAAATGCATTGGGGACTCTAGAGGTACCCGCAACATGTACTTTTATGTATTAATAGCATCATGATTTCTTTATTTTTATTTTATTTTTTTGAAGTGCTCCATATGTATTCAAACATCCGTACCCTAACAGGCACGGAGTTGTATGCTGATTTTCCCCTTTGCAGTTTTTCATTAACGGCAGGGCTTAGGTATAATGTGAGATCTCGACGCCGACGACAATAGAAGATAAAACCTTTAGCGCGAACTCTCCTCCTACAAGGCCTTAGTTAGTTACTCTATATATTATAGGATTATGAAATTCACATTTATATAGGATTTTTTATTTCTTGTTCTTCTCTGATCCCGAAGTTAGTGGATATGCAAAAACTAGATCTGGAAACGAATCACTTCGGTTGAGTGGATTAAAAGAGAAAGTAGATTGATTGCCAACTATCCTCTTCCTTTTATATTGCATTTAATGGAGGTTTCTCTAATTTGTCTGAATATCTTTACAATAAAATTACATTCTATAGTCTTTTTATTACACTATATTCATTAAGGAAGAATTCTCTTCTTACTTTTACCTCAGCTTGCTTCAAATATAAAAAGCTTCATACAACAATCGGAACAAATATTAATAGCGCCAGAAAAAATCAATTATTTTTGCGCGTGTCTATTTTTGTTACACTTAACTGAATACACACTTTGGGTTTTTAAGAACTGTTGGAATGTTAAAAAAAAAAAAAAAAAAAAAAAATGTATTTCTCTTGTTGTTTAATTAACTATTATTTTAATTATCGGTATTTTTTTTTTAATTATTTATTGGTTTTATGACACTGCGCCTCTCCGGACCTTCCCGGAGTACTGCAGTGTTAAATTCAACGCATTAACGTAAATATTCCGAACGATCTACTCGACTTACGTACAGAAATTAACCCATACATCCAAGCATTGCAGTTTGGCAATCACTATTTAAATTTTTTTTTTTTTTTTTTTTTTTTTTTTTTTTTTTTTTTTTTTTTTTTTTTTTTTTTACGGCGCATCGACAAATCTTGGCCATTAGCGCCGATTTAAAATTAGTTTTTTAAATTTAAGTTTATTGTACATTTCATAATTTTTCTTCCTCTTACGATTTTCAGTGATCTGTTTTCAGTTGTTAATTTATGTTTTTCTACTTGGTATAACAGTTTGTAATAATACCATCAGCTGTCAAGTGAGTTTAGCGCTACCTATTAGAAACTCAATAAATAAATTATAAATAAATATTAGATATCGTGTGTTTTTTGTAGCTTTCGTAATTATTCTAAAAATCTAAAATACGGATCACTGGAAGTAACTTTTTTTTTTTTAAATAATTAAGCAATCTAGAGCAAGCATAAAAAACGTTACTGTTTTTATATTTATTTTAAGGCTTTGTATAACTCATGCAATTAGCAAAGTCCTATATAGAAGAGTTATTTTTTGACCTGGGATAAAGTAATATTCTGGCGTTCGTGGACCCTCGTAGGTCAGGATCTTTATTGGATCTTTAACAATTTAGTTCTTAAATTTTAACGAAAGCTATACGCTAAGTAGCGTGTTTTTCATTCTTTCACAGAAGTAAAGGCCATTTAGCTCTTGATTTTATTTCTTTGGTAAAAAAAACAAAAAAACAAGTAATGAGAGTTTTTTTACCACCGTTTAGTACTTTCTTGTTCGAATTTATATTTTTACGCCATTCTAGAAAAAAACACCATTATTTTTTGACAATTTTATTGACGTCGTTGCTTTCTGAACACAAGCTATGAGCAAATGTTTTTTGAGCTGTACAATAAAACTTCGAGAAGTTAAAGGAATTATTTATAACATTTGAGCTATACTAATGGAAAAGATTATAACGAATTTATTATTTTCTCTTTCTGAAATGCGTACTTCACTTTGACACTGAAAAGCAAGAGGCACAAAAAGAATTTTTACTTATTTTTGGGATTCTCCATGGTTATTGGGCCCGACTGCAACTGAGGTGTGCGGTTCGAAATTTTTAGGGATGGGCTCATTGAAAAAAATACCTACACGCTATTAGGCGGCCAACTGTAAATAGTCCGGCGATAATTGCCATAGGAGTCGATGTGTCTTCAAAGAAATTTAGATAGCTAATACGGATGAACTTGGAAGTAGCTTTTGAAATACTAAACAAACATTTTGACTCCGAAATCAGATTGTTAGGATATTCCTGTTGGAGTCCAATGTTTTCTTCAATTGGACTTTGAGTTAATATCTCAGACAATTATCTTTGCGATATATTTTAACAGTGATCGTTGGCTAATTAGATAATTCTAGTTAATAGGATTCATTATACATCAGCTGTAACCATAAAAGCATGTGTTGTCTTAAACTGGAAAGTTTGGAAATGTCTTTTAATGTTTCTTGGATAGTAGGAATTTCGCAGGCTTTGCTGTTTTGTCAATACAAGAAGTTGAACACCTTGTGCCACGATTGTCAAAGCTGCTGAGTGCCTTTTTTGTTTGTTTATTAGGAATTTCGTTAAACTTGGTTTTCCGCTAGTTAAGAATGTTGAATACTTCACTGGATTTTTTTTTTTTTTATTTTTTATTTTTATTTTTTTTTTTCATGGTTGTTTTGAACATGGATGCTGGTTGCGTTATTTCATTCTCTGAAATTTTAAACAACATTGTTTGCAAACACTTGTGGATGTTGGAGCATGTACTGCTTTAATGCATAATGGACATTTTGATCAACACGCTTTCAAAGCTGCTGAGGATATTGCAGGCTGTATTAAACAATTAGAAACTTCGGACAACATTGTATGCGAGCTCTTGAGGATGTTGTAGCCAGTACTACATTGCTATTTTCCTAATGAACAACACTGTTCTGAGAATGTTGCAACATGTGTTATATTTTCCAGCCTGCTGATGGAGAGAGCTAAGGACAGAGAAGGGGCATCTCTTGAATAAGACAGGCCCTTCTTGTTAGTAGAAGGGCAGCTCCCGTTAATAATTAGCTCTACGCTCGGCCTTGCTGGCCTTCAGTTCACTATGTATCTATTATTCACTATTCTTACTTAATGTTTCCCTGTTTTATTCATACAATATTTCATCTGGTCTTGCTTTGCCTGAATTCCCACCAAATCCCTACAACCCTTCATTTGATATGCCTTGTCAACTTCAATATTCCCTAACTCTGTTTATTCTCTTAGGACTATTATAACTGCTATTTAACTTTCTGCTCCAATGGATTTGGGTCCAATATTTCCTCAGAGCAAGGAAACTGGACATACATAATCTGCTCTGCGTATATTCTATTGTAAAAATTATTTTCAATATATACATCTGCGGCAGCAGGTCAAATTTATAAAAACACCTACTTTCTTCTCTACTCTTTTATTACGCTTGACATGTTTCACGTCGTTATGGCGCCTCTTCAGGAGCACTTAAACTAAATAAAATAAAATATGGTTACCTTACAGAACCTTCCGCAGGTAGGGCCACGTCTGGACTGCGGAAGGTTCTCTAAGGTATAGGCTGTAACCATATTTTATTTAGTTTAAGTGCTCCTGAAAAGGCGTCATAACGACGTGAAGCATGTCAAGCGTAATAAAAGAGTAGGGAAGAAAGTGAGTGTTTTTATAAATTTGACCTTCTGTCACAGATGAATATATTGGAAAAATAGGGTCACTATCTTATAATATGTAAAAATTATTGCTCTGTGTAGAAATACTTCTGGTAAACCTTATGCTATTGGAATCTATGCTCAGCTTCGTTTTAGACTACTTGATATTTTATGGCTACTAACTCACACATTCTGAAATAACTTCTCTTAAAGTAATTTTTTGCTAATAATGTCTTCAAAATCACATTTGAAGTCTTATCAATAGCTATGTCGGTTGACTCTCGACTCTCTCTTGTTGTACTATCTCTCTGGCGTTTATTGTGTATTGAGCTTAGACCTGCTTCAGTCCACCTCATTATAAAATGTATGCATCTATGCAGAATGTAATTTTTAATAATAAAATGAGGAATAACTTCTTCAATCCTATCCAAGCTTCATCAATTCTATCTTTTAAGCTATAGAAACGATATATTTAAGTCCAATATATTTAGGGATATATAGATGTCTTAAAAGACTCTGAATTAAATTGGTTGGCTTAACGTAAGTGGAATTTTAAACGGAAAATAATTATCTTCAGAAGTGTTAAATTATATATTTCGTTTATTTCTTTTTGTTTTGCTTTGATATGACTTTTAGAAAAGTAAATTCTTTCAACATTTATTCATTTTTCTTCAAAGCGTCTGACATTTTCTACAATCTTTGAGAAAAAAAAATTGTCTTCAACCTTCCATCATTTTGTTTTTTAAAAAAAGTAATGAAAATCTTTTTGCTAAAGCTGAATCTGAAGAAAAGGGGAAATCCTTCGTCCTTTTTTAGCTTTCAACTCTTCTGGTTTTTACGATTTTCTTTCCTTGAAGCAGAAAAGGGTCTTTAATTAGAGCCGTTATCCTTAAGGTTTTTTGTGGCTATAAGATAAAGGGCAGAAGAAGGAGCTGCTGGAAAAATGAGGAGCTTAACTGAAGGATCTTCTCGGTAAATACTTCCCTATTCAAATTAGATCCAACTGTCTCTAATTCCAATAAAGTCATTAGCCATCTTATAGTTCTTATCTCGATCCGATTTCTTCCGGCTCCTTGACCACCATTTATTGGTTTGGTCACCATTAAAAATCTCTGAGATTATTTTATTTTTCTAAGGTATAAAATCCAAAGAAACCGACCGCTGGGGAATGGCTTACAAGCACCAATAATTCTCCCCAGCGAAGAAACCTCAAAAATAATATTATTATTTAATTAATAATATATATTATATTATTTCTTCTCATATTATCATATCTCGTATCTCTCTCTTCCTCTCTGTGTCGGGTAAGTAACGTTGAAGACTAACTTTTTTCTCCCGATTTCTATATGATGGAATTAATATTTTTTAAATTTATGTTTATTTATTATTTTTCTTTTTAAAGAAGGTGGTGTTGTTTTTTTTATGCTCACATACTTACAGACAAACTGTGCGTAGAGATTCGGTGTTATGGCAAATAAAACTACATTTTATAAGTAAAATGAGTTATATTTTTGCCTTTTTTTCCTTACTTTAGCGGGTTTTTTTTAGAAGCTTTCGGAACTTTTTCTCTAAAACGGTGGATCTATTTTTCTTTGTACAATATCCATTTGTTTTTTATAAAAGGAAAACAAATCCTGTGGTTTCCATATCCGTTATGTTTGTAATATTTATAGGTGTTAGGGACATGTATTTCGAATTGCATGCTCACATTGGATATAGCAGCACTTTCTTAGAGTTTTAGTTGTTTTTTCGGTATTGATTCCTCTGAAGAAAGAAATTCATTAACAAGTAATTCATGTTACATGCTTTTACCATTATTTTATCTTTTGTGTACTTAAGCATTTTTCATTAACGTTTAAATTAATTTTATTTTTTATTTTTTTTTTACAGGTAAGTAGTCTTCACATCTTGCTCTCTCAACTTTATTAAAAGAAAGTATGTATATTCAAATTTCCTTTGAATCAAAATTCTCTATTTCTCAACAGTAATTCATAAAATTATAGGCACCTGTTTTCTATTTCGAAATGTCAATGAAGCTTGGCTTAGATAAATATAAAATATACATTAAACACACGTTTTAATAGATTTTTGCTGGAGATTTAATAGACTCTAATCATCTTTATTCTTCTCTACTTTACATGATAAGTTCGGCTATTTTGCCATTTTCAATTTTCTTCTAGATTGAAAATGACAAAATAGCCGAAACGTACCATGTTAAAAAGGAGAGAAAAAATAAAGATGATTGGATTGAGGTCATGTCTGTTTAATAACAATAACCTCTGATTTTTTGTTAATGAATACTTTAGAAATTTGTCACACTGTTTTCAAACAATGAGTATCATTTGTTGAGAGGATTATGTTTTCTCACAGAGCGACGTTCAGGGTATTTTCTATTGTTAGGATTAATTTACGCTTTAGTTCTGTATCTGCGGCGTATTTGATGGTGTCCAGATTCCTAGCCATCTGCATCATTAGACATACTGCAGGAGAAACACATCTGGCAGTAGAATAGATAATCAATATAATTTTAGCCCGAATGTGTTTTGGTGGGTTGAGTATAGGCGTGCCAACATCGAATTTTCTTAGTTCAGTAAGAGTTTTTTTTTCATTGTCGTACATTTTGATGTTTTTTAACAGATATTGTAATGCCTCCTCGAAGGAAGGTGAATAGCGGGGGAGGTTCTTTGTTTGGAGAAGCGGGTTTGAATCCCACTTGTAGAAGGTTGAGTTTTTTATTTAATGGCTCGCTGAAAAAATGCCAAGCTCCGCTATTGATGCTTTAGCTTGGGATGATTTTTTTTTTTTTTTTTTTTTTTTTTTTCTTTTTTTTTTTTTTCCATACCTCAGTAACCCTGAGGTGTGGCCGTTTATTTACTACATGCCCCATGCATTGCATATCGCATGTATTTTGTATACAATATTTTACAGTTTACTTAAATGATTTAGTAGTTTTATATGTAGAAAAAAAATTAACACATAAATACGATTATTAATTAGAAATTACAATTAAAAAGTTAAAATTAAATTTAATGAATGTATTAAGATTATTAAATAAATTAATTAAACTGAGAACATTGTGTGTAGGAAAATAGATTATCTGTAGAGAAAAAATAAATAAATAAATAAGATTATTAATTCAAAATTACAATTAAAACATTAAAATTAAACTTAATGAATGTATTAAAATTATTTAATAAATTAATTAAACTGAGAACATTATATGTAGAAAAATAGATTATATGTAGAAAAATAGATTATATGGAGAAGATAAAAAAAAAATAAAATAAAATAAAATATAGACGATTATTAGTTCAAAATTACAATTAAAAATTAAAATTAAACTTAATGAACGTATTAAAATGATTTAATAAATTAATTAAACTGAGAACATTATATGTAGAAAAATAGATTATATGTAGAAGATAAAAAAATAAAATAAAATAAAGACGATTATTAGTTCAAAATTACAATTAAAAATTAAAATTAAACTTAATGAGTGTATTAAAATTATTTAATAAATTAATTAAACTGAGAACATTATATGTAGAAACATAGATTATATGTAGAAGATAAAAAAAAAATAATAAAATAAAATAAAGACGATTATTAGTTCAACATTACAATTAAAAATTAAAATTAAACTTAATGAATGTATTAAACTCGTTTAATAAATTAATTAAACTGAGGACATTATATGTAGAAAATGGATTATATGTAGAAATTGGGATGGATTTTAAGGACAGAAAACTGCTAAGACTATAGCGTAACTCGTTTAATCTTAGGTTGAATAGGGCTTGGAATATTGTGTTTAAGACTAAATAATGCTTTGGAAGTCGCTATAAAAAGTACGAAAGAAACAAAAAACCAAAACAAATCAAACATAAACTATAGCGAAGACTGACTTTGTGAATTCTTTCAATGGGCTAGAATTATTTTCGTATAATGAGGGAGTTACATCAAAATATGTCTCAATGAAAAATAAAGAAAATCACGTTTGCATCGAAAACTCCGATTTTGGGAAAAATCGAGTATGTTTATTATGACCTTTAATATTACTAAATTCACATAAGTGTGTCGCGGGAGGTCAATTATGTTATCCACCTTCCACCACACATTTAAGCGGATTTAGAAAACTATATTTTGAACGTTTCGGAGTGCTCTTAGGCAGCATTCTCCCGCAACAAATGCCTATGGGATGGAGGGAGACCACGAACATTTAGGGGACCGTAAAGTGTGTGCTTCGTCCATCCAACTAGACATATCGTCGATACAAATGCAAACTAACGAATATGAAAAAATGCATCTTTCATTGTCCATCTTTAATAATTTCTGCTGGACTTATTTACGGCAAATTCTTCAATCTGACTTCACTCTATTAAAGGGAATGTATTCCACTATCAAAAGGTCAAATCTGCCGAATATTTGACTGTCCAAAAAAAAGTTATGAATAAATACTTTTCCACTCTGAAAAGTGGTGATTTTCATATTCGTTAGTTTGCTTTTGTATCGACGATATGTTTCTGAAGAATGCCGCCAAAGAACATGCCAAAACGTTCAAAATATATATGTTTCCGAAAATCTGACGTTCATACTTAGCCGAATGGAAACATGTTTATCACGAAAGTGATATTCCTTCTTTGTTATTTCTGTGTCCACACCGATTTCGCGTTTCATTACTCACGAATCATTTGATGGGGTCAGAGCTAAATAGGGCCAAGCATCATTTTTAACAAAACGTAGTCGTAGCTGCCTTATATTGGATATTATGTGGGACTATCAGTTGAAATGGTTAGGGGGAACAAGATTAAGTAGCATACAGAGCTTGCAGTTATATTTTAGCTGCATTTGCATCATAGAGTGATAGTTCCACATAATATCCAATATATAGCAGCTAAAGTTAAGTTTTGTAAAAATTTGCTTGGCACTATTTTGCGCCGACACCTTCATTTCATGTTTGCTGTTCCCAATGCCATTCTGGTGTAGAATATGTTTTATTTACTAAAGAATCACGATATGAATCATTGTTTGTTGTGTATATCCAGTATGATTGAAAACAAACCTCGTGAGAGTTGATAGAATAGGTAGGGCGAAAGGTGAAAAGGTTAAAGGTAAATAATTTTACGAGTAGGATTGAGAGCAGAGAAAGTGATGGCTCGCCACATTCCCGCTGTCTGCTTCTAATTCTCTTTTTAGATATCTCTACTTAACTCTTTCACGGGCTCCGATTCTTCTAGAAATTCTTTCTTTTTGTTCTCTTCAACCAATCATCGAATTATATTACGGAGAGTATAGTTTCTCATATAATTATTCTTATGTGTAATATATATATATATATATATATATATATATATATATATATATATATATATATATATATAACCACCGTTATTTTCGCGATCTATGAGATCTGATACGCGATCCGCACTTCTGGATTGGATGGAAGTCATTAGCGGATTTCCTTTGATATACGTTCATTTTCTAGCTGGCTCCAAAACGATCCGGTTTTGATGAAATTTGGTACAAATATATTCGTTCAGCAGTAATATGTTTTTGGAAGGCATCCGATTACCGATAATAATAGGCTTGGCGGTACACATTTTAAATATTTTTAACGCGAGGAATCGAATGAAACCGTTTTTATGACGATATTTGTAACCTTTTTCGAGAATAGTGTATAAAATAAGTTTTCTCAGCTTATATTGTATTCGAGTTGGATACTCATAAACGACCTGTTTAGTTGAAAACTTTTCCAATGCGTTTGACGTTTATATAAGCTAATATATTTAAATTTTGGCAACGTTTGAGATTAATAAAGTATATGAAAAAAAAAGTCCGTCTCGCAGGACTGCATCATCTTAGCGCGGTTCCGTTCATATCCCTAGTCTAATTTGGAAAGATTAAAATAGAAGCAGTTATTAGTTTGGTTCCACCAGTCTTTTTTTTAAAATTAATTATTATAATGGCGTGTCAACCCTTAAGGTCACTAACGCCATTCCTGTGAGTAGTAAAGTCTTGAAAGGTCATGATTTACAATCTTACCTGGAAGGGTCGGCTACACTTGAAACAGACCCACTAGTGACAAGATCTTGGAATCTTGGAAATCTATATTTCTAACAATAAATTGTTTTTGTTATTTTACATAACCAGTTTTATTGTCAAATACATTATCCAACTATAAGCAATTAAAAAATAACAAGAAATAAAACAGACAAAAAGAACCATTGGAATAAACGAAATCAATTAATTTAAAGCTTTAAGCACTTTTTTCTCCGATTGACATCGCCTAATTAAAACTTTCTTCAGAAACTCTTTTGTAGAGCATTTAGTAAGCTTCCGAATGGTAATCTTCCGCTTCACAAGATTGTCAACGGTTTTCGAGATACTAACGAAATTATACAAAGTTACCAAAACTTTTTTCGTCTGTTAATAAAATATTTTATTCTAACCCTTCCTTTACTCTAAACGTAACAAAAATTTCAACTTATTAGTGTTGATGAAACTCGAACATGCAGAAAATGTTTCAACTGTATCCCATAATTCTAAGTACCAAAATCAAAGACAAAGAACCCTCCCTAGGAAGGACGCTAGGCAGTTGAAAAGCTATATATCTTGGAAATCCATATCTCTAACATTAAATTGTTTTTCTTATTTTTCTTAACCTTTTTTATTTTCAAATACATTATCCAACCATAAGCAATTACAAAATAACAAGGAATAAAAAACAGACCAAAAGAACAGTTCGAATAAGCGAAATCAATTACTTTAAAGTTTTAAGCTCTTATTTCTCCGATTGACATCGCCTAATCAAAACTTTCATTAGAACCTTTTTTTTAGAGCATTTAATAAGCTTTCTAATGGTATTCTTCCGTTTACCAAGATTCTCAACCTTTTTCGAGATATTAAGGAAAGTAAACAAAGTTACTAAAACTTTTTATGTCTTTGAATAAAATATTTTATTCTAACCCTTCCTTAACTCCAAACGTAACCAAAATTTCAACATATTAGTTTTGATGAAAGTAGAACATGCAGAAAATGTTTCAACTGAATCCCATGATTCTAAGTACCCAAACCAAAAACGGTATTCAAAAAATATTTTTCCAATTTTCTCGAAAACGGTTAAAGCTATCGCCTTGAAAATGGTTTCATTCGTTTTCCTAGCCCAGGAATCATATAAAACGAGTACTTAGAAGCTTATGAACTCAAAAACGTAAGCGTTACGATTTTTTTTGCGCGAATTTCGCCCCAAACGCCATCTTCCAGTAGGCGGATTTTGCTGGTTAACGAACTTGACCTTTCAAATTGGACGACGGATTTTTGTACCAAATTTCATCACAATCGGACCATTAGGGAAGCCAGAAATGAGCGAACAGACAAATATATATATATATATATATATATATATATATATATATATATATATATATATATATATATATATACACAAATTTGAACCACCGTTATTTTCGGTCTCTAGGGGTTCTGAAACGCGAAATTTTCTAGTCGGCACTTTCGGATTGTTTCATTGTATCAACCCTATAAGCGGGGTTCCACCCTATGGGGGAGGGAGGAACCGCGCTAAAAACAATTATTAACGGACATGAGCAGTTTGGAGGTTTTAGTTTATTCTCTTAAATAGGGTTGGACAATCGTTGTGTGTAACCATTTCGAAAGATTATTAAACGCTTTCCAAAATCGATTTATAGGTAATTTGTGATGGGACGATCTTAATCTGAGAAATAAGTGATAAAAATTTGGAAAAAGTTTCTTTCGTTCCTTTAAACTGTCGGTTTCTGGCTACTATCTGTTAGGTGTCTATTTAAGCACCTAAAATCTAGTTTGTTTTTTTTTTCTGAGATTTGATTAACGAAAGTATTTAATTTTTTCAAACGTAAAATAATTGTATCAATGTACTTTTCCCACAAAAATAGCAATAAGTATGAAACCCGAATATTAGCCGTCTCTCAAAATGGCACTAGGGACTTCATAAGAAGGTTATGGAAACGACTTCTAGAGAGTTGTACCTTTTACAGAATGTGCTTGAATATTTTGAACAGAAAGTTGATAGAGGAAGGAGTCAACGAGGTAGAAAAGTGACATTTCTCAAGGTGTCAAATGTTAAAGCAATTATTCATTGTGTCTTCTTATCCGTCAACTCTTGCCTTTCTTTCGTCTTAATCACGCCGTTTATATCATAGTTCGTGCAAATTTTCTTCTAGGATGATTTGTTACTTTTCTTAGATAAATCATCTTAACTTCCACACCAAGATAATATTATAGTAAAATATTGATAATTTAGAGGTTCATTATTTAAATATATTTTTATATTAAATAAATAAGAACCGTAATACTTAGTTTAACTAGCTTCTCAGAAAATGTATTTATTTGTATCAGTTATTAGGAATATTTATTGCACACTAATATTTTTATTTATTTAAATGTTATGCGCAACACAGATTTTTTGGAGGGTAAGCAATTGTTTGTAGATATTTTTTTAACCACCTTGTGGAGGCGGGATACGCCGATTAAAATGTATTAATATTCGCCTAACCGTCAGAATTGTTTTATATTGAATCGAAGCTCGACTTAGATCATGCGCATCTAATTGTAATATGTATTGTTAAAATAAAACTACGTGGGTTCATTTGAAACGGTGATTTACTCCGGAACCAAATTTTTAATTTTTCCGCACTAGGGTTTTAATTTTTTTGTTTTTTCTTGTAACTAAACTACTACTAATGAGAATAAGGACTTGGAAAGGAGGAACACTTGGAAAGCATTTACTTCAAACTTTGAATAATTCCTTTAATTTTTGCAAACCCTATTACAAATTCATATTTTAAATATTATTTTAATTTAGCTTTATTATTTTGTTTAATTTTTCTTACTATATCTTCTTTTATTACGCTTTTGTTGAGCTGTAATTCGATTTCAGCTCTTAATTTATGTATTTATATCTTATCTTTAATTGTTGGCGAATTGATTTATCTTTAATTGTTTTCGTTGAATTAACCTTCCTTCATCTGATAAATGAGTGTGCGCTAACTCAATAAATAAAATGGCAAATTTATTTATTTATTTTTGTTCCGCATTAATATAGGATATTTTAAACACAGAAATGCGACGTTTATAAACCAGCTTGCTTATTTGTGCAGCTCCCGCGTGACGGACTTTTTCCTTTTATTTATTACTGAATGATATGTTTTAACAACTTGTTACAATAATAAGCCATTTATTAAACTACAGAATGACGGCAGAAAGCCTCTAGGGGGCCATGTGTTCTGAAGGCATCCCGTAGAATTCTTTATAAATAGGCTGGGAGCCATCGGAAACCAATTCCCTGAGGGTGTTCTTCAGCCTGAGTCCTTTCGCTCCTTTTCAAGACAAACTTTACCTGAGTCACTCTTACTTTGTCGAAGCTTCTTCTGCACTCAGATTGGTATCACTTCCTTAAGTATAGGTTTCTTCAACCAAATAGTCCAGGTAAAGATATAGCTCTACCCAGTGTCATTCTACTTTCTGTGTGATTTTTAAAGGGAACCAAAGTACTTAGAACGCCTCTTTCCATCGAGTTTTACGTTCAATTTAATTTTTGGGTCTAATAAGATGACAGATATTGTTGGGTAATCAATTGTTTTTTGTTTTTTTTTACGGCGCACCGACAACTGGGCCATTAGCGCCGTTTGCTTGTGATTAGACTGAACTTGATTATTAGAATGCAAATTGATGGAAATTGTAGTTTTCGTTTTTAACGGTGCATCAACTATTTGGCTATTAGCGCCGGGCTATCTACAGGTTGCCACCCTTCTATAATGCCAAGAGCAAGTGGTCGGTCACCCATTCAGGAACTGACCACGCCCGACGTTGCTAAACTTCGGTGATCTACGGGAACCGGTGCATTTAACGTGGCTATGGCCGTTGGCGGAAATTGTAGTTCTTAACTAAATGAATTGCCACTGGTAGTATTTTAGATTTTTTTTTTTTGTTTTTATAAATAGCAGTGTACACTTACTGACAGACTGCATAATCACACAAAACATGACCGAAATACTTTCGGCCGACAGCGAATATATAAAAGACATATTATTACAACTGCTTAAAAATACAAAATATTTTGACAACATCTAAAAACTTAGATTATATATAGAAATAAATATCATTGAGTGAGACACTAAAATCTCTACACACAGTTTTAGTTCTTTTTAGGTTGCAATTTTTAGTTTAGTTTTAGTTTATTCCAAAAAGTGAATTTAGTTTTAATTTTAGTTTTGCCCAACATTGCTTACTTACTTCCCTAATGACTGTTTTTGACTATTTATATTGACTTATACTTTTATATACTATATTAATATTGTCGCAGTTTAATCGCCTTGGTTGCATAGGTTAATATAGGTACTATTAATACAATTACATAAACTAAATAGCAGTGTTAAATGGACGCTGGAACCCCTCCTGAGAAGGATATAGAACACTCTTTTCTGTTCATACTAATTATTATTCCAAAAAGCAAAAGTTTTTACGTTAATTTACTTTTCTCCTTTTTTATGAACAAAATAAAAAGCTGATATTTAGCAAATAGCATTTTCCGCCCGGCGACAATTACTGAAAAGGGTATAGCTTCCAAACTGCCTCAGAACTTGTAGTCATCCATTTCGTCACAACCGTTTCTATTATTATCGTTCCATTAACCTTGTGCGAAATGTCGAACGATTTATTTCTGTTCGCTGACATTACGTGATCCGTCAAATAGTATTGATAAGGGGACGATCGATGTTTCCAATTGGGCGGTATCAGATGTGGTATGTTTATGTGTGATGAATCGCTACTAAAAATCGTATTATTGTCTGTTCGGCGTGTTAGCTCCCCTGCAAATTGATATTAAGTACTAAATTATTATTATTTATCTTCAAAGACACATTTTTCAGTTCCAATGGATATTTTTATTTTTGGGCGATCTATTGAAACATGCCCTCCATTTCCTTCCGTCATGTCTCATGCCCGCAATTAAGATTACTCAATTTGGTAACAACAATACTATGCTAGACAAATAATAACTATTAATAAAAACTCCAAACTTTATGATGATATCTGAAGAAAAACATTTTTTATGAACAGTGATTTTATATATAAGATGGGAATAACAATTCGATAGAATACTTATTTTATTTTATATAATAAAAACCGTTAAAACCAGAAAGTATTCAATTTAATCATATTTTACTCAATTGGCTTAGATATGTATACTTCCAGATGTATTTTCGAGTGCTGAGTTAAATAAATTAACAATCAATGTAAATACTATTAACTGTTGTCGTCGCTTTCCTCTTTGTTGAAATGTGAATACATTTTCATTTTTATGAATACATTTTAACAGTTTCACATGAGATATTAGGTGTATCTCACTGTTAATGTTGCGTTACTTACAACGCGATTGAATTGTTTTTGCCCATCTCGGCACCACTGTGCGCCGCATCAAATTACAGACGTTTAACATGTTAGCACGTGCCTATGTGGCTGGTTTGGATTTCCGCTTCCTATCTCTCACATGATAGACCGATTTACTGATATTGGTACAGCTAACTTTTTATGGACATGTTATGGTGCCTGAAAACAATTGTAAACACTGTCAATAATGTACACTGATATTTAATGAAACGTTCTTATTTTAGAAAATTACTTGCGTTAACTAAGAATAAGATCTTGGTATAATCATGGTCTTGGTATCTTACATTTATAGGAATTTATTTACTGGAAGACATTGCTGTGTTGAACATCTAACAGAAAACATGACAAGAGTTAGAAGAAGCTTGAGAGAGAGATAACAAACGAAATATCACGCACCTTATAGCTACACCGCTACAGGGAGAAGCCTCCCCCCTCCCCCCCACACACACACAAAAAAAAAAAAAAGAAAAGAAAGAGAAGCCCAGTGAAGCAGCTTTTGACCAAAAGAATAATAAAATATATTTTCCTTTTTATGAAGAACTTTTATTTTGCATGAAATTCCATCTTTCGCTTGCTTGTTTGTGCATTTGCTTTGGTATGTTGATATTGTGGCGATAGGGAGGGGATCTGTGTGGTGTTGTTGGCCCCTTTACGATCGGTTCTAAGGAAACATGTCTAACTTTAGCCGATGTTTACCGAAGAACGGAGCATAGTTTAGGTTCTCCTACTCCTCCACCTTCGCCTGTTACCTCCAGGCTTCTGGCATCATCGCCACCAAGTCTCTTCGCTATCAAAGCGTAGTATTATTACGTGTATTTTGGTATCTTCTGGACTTGTGGTGAGTAAAATTTCATTTTTTTGTTTTGTTTTGAAGGTAAATGGTTGTAATTCAGAGAGGATTAAGCATTGTTAAGCTATTTGAAGGGTGGATACTATCTAAGACTAAGGTTTATATGATTACTTCGGGTAGATATTTTGTAAAATATCTCTTATTCTTCTTATTATATATTTAATACATTGTCGACATGTCGGCTTCGTGAGAAGACAAGAAGATCTTATACGGATGACGGCTAAAGTTCTCAGTTTTTTAAAAATACATTTCCAACGCTCATTTAATATAATTACTCTGAGATGGTGTCAAACCTTTGTTGATATCGATTGAAAATACATCATACACAAACTTCGTTGCCCATAATTATCGACCCTTTTTAATATTAAACACTAGCCGTAACTGAGATAATTATTGCAACAACCATTAATGTAAATAACTACAATCAGCATCTAGTTCTAATAAAGTCACGTCAAACGGTATGTCTTATTTCGTTCATTTTTAGATGCGTAAAAAATAAGGCTACAACATTACACACAGAATAGTTGATATTTTTAACTATATGGATTATATAGAAAATATTTAAAATAATTTTGAATTGTATTTATAGATCTGTTACTTATCTTACTTATAAACTTTTTTTTCTGTGTATTAATTTCTGTTTTTTTTTTCTTTTCTTGTCATTTTAGCTGACGAAGGCTACCAAAGTGTAGCCGAAACGCCCTGAATATAGATTTCTTTTATAAAAATCGTATGAAGTTTTTTTTAGCCGAATCCCAACTATTCCATCTTTACTTACAATAATTTATTACATTTTGAATATTTTGCTGCCTCTTCGGGAGCTTAATTAAAAATAAGGAAAGTGTAATATAAAGTAAAGTGTGTGAGCTGTGATGTGAACTTTTATCGTGGTCCATGTAGCATTAGGTTAGCCTTCGTCATATTAATGACGCTATTTTTTTGAGCACCTGAAGTGTGATGTAACGATTTAGAGGAATTATAATAAAGTTATGTACTTGAATGTTTGGGACTTTATAAATATTTGTAAATTATAAATTAGTTGTAACATTAATAATTTTTTTTTTTTTTTTTAACGGCGCATCTACATCTTGGCCATTAGCGCCGGGCTATCTACAGGTTGCCACCCTTTTCTAATGCCAACAGCACGTGGTCGGTCACCCATTCAGGTACTGACCACGTCCGACGTTGCTTAACTTCGGTGATCTATGTTAAGCAACGTCGGACGTGGTCAGTACCTGAATGGGTGACCGACCACGTGCTGTTGGCATTAGAAAAGGGTGGCAACCTGTAGATAGCCCGGCGCTAATGGCCAAGATGTAGATGCGCCGTTAAAAAAAAAAAAAAAAAAAAAAAAAAAAAAAAAAAAAAAAAAAAAAATTATAATAATTAATTAATAATTAATAATTATTAACTTTATAATTGTTATTATAATGCTGTATATGTGTGTGTCTGTTTTGTTGATGAGTCGGCAACTCATTGCAGCGGTGCTACGCCTCTGCATTGAGTTTCGTCAGATTCCTTTCTGGCTTTTTCAGGCTTTCATCCATCCTGGGTGGTTGGCAAGGGAAGAACGGGTACTTTTAAAGCTTCCTATCTACAAAGCCTATTCAATTTGTACATATCATCTTATTAAAAGCAATATAGTACATAGTGATCTTCAAAAAGCATATAAAATGTGTTTAAAACTAGAAACCATCTCGATTTTGGATTATGAAACAGAACGTTTTTCACAGAAGCTTGTACGAGTTCGTTCGTATAGACCGTCGTATAGACTTGTCGTTTTCCAACCTCGTCGCTACATTTTTCGTTCTCTTCCGTCTTTTCGTATTGACTGCACTGATATACTACGAGTTAACTCAATAAACGCAAACTACTGAATAACTTGAAGCTGGCTTTGAACGTATTAACGTAGTGCTTAGTTCTCAAGGTGTATGTCTCATTAAGGCAAGCCTCCAGAGTGGCTGCCATAATTAATTTCTTGTTGGTGCTCTTGAAACTTTAGATAATTGATGTCCTACATAGAATTAAAGTCCTCTAATGGCTGGACCATCTCAGCGTTATTTAAGTAATAGATTCCTATTAACAATAAATTATTTAACTACCTCCGAACTGTCATTGTTTAATCAGTCCTATTATAATTAACCAGCTATGATCAAGAACAAGGCGCTTAATATGAAGAGAAATTTTAATTTAGGGTGGCTGTATTTAATTATTTTCTATTTTGGTTTTATTGTTATATATGTCATTGAGATTTTTCAATTTTAATTAACTTTTATGAATTACCAACCCATTACAAAGCTTAATTAGAAAAATAATTAACCTTTGCTCATGGACAAATATAATTTAATATTCTCCTATTAGTTTTACTGATCTTAATTCTACCTTGTTCATATTATTTGTGGAATTATAATCGTACATTGGAAATAGCAATGATTTAATGAGGAAGAATGCCAATTTTAAATTAAGAAAAACAAAATGGCTCACTAAAATTTCGGGTAAAAAAAAAAAAACACAACTAAGCCTTCCCTGTCACCACGTCCCTCCATCAGAATCATTATCAAATAAGAAAATCGGGCATTGTTTGAGTATATTTTTTATCTTTGGGTATTTGATCTAATAGAGAACCTAAGTCAATCAATCTATTAAAAATACTCTTTATTTTAATAAAAAAAAATTAAACGTTTAATTTATTATGTTTTTTTGAGTTAACAAACTTCCCCGTCCCCGGACTAATAATATGTTCTTCTTGAGTTATATCTTTTGATCCGATAAGTGTAAAGTTATATAAGGCATTATGTAATACATTTTACCTACGATTTAGGTCAAGGAATTTCTCTTAAAAATTTCATGGACCATCAATTTATTGTTGGAATTTGTATGACCAAGTATTGATATAATGGTAGTTTTGTCTGACCAATTATTTCTTCTTTTGACTGTTCAGTACGTTACTATATTCCTAGAAGCACCTTTATCATCTGTGACAGAGTAGGTAGAATTTTCTTTTTAACTGCTTATAATATGAGTTATTTTATATATTAAATTTGTTAACTCCATTAATTTGGCCATATATTGATCCATACTTTAAGACTCATTGACAACAGCAATAAGTCCTTAAATGTCAGGAAATGAAGCGCCACATCAAGTAGCCTATTTGGAAGGTTATAGTTGAATAAAATCACATTTGAGGAATTACTTATACATGCTTAAGCTTCTTTGACTTTGGTATTTCGCTTTGTCTGGGCGTAAACGTAGAGGAAGAACCGCATCGAAGCCTTTTAAACTTCAATGGAACCTGAAAATAAAGTAGATTAGCTCTTGCACCCTTGCAATCACTGGAAATACTAACATTCGAATACTTAATTACAATTTGATATAGAGCTGTATGCAACTTTTGTGACTCCGAACGTCGTGGATATCATCTTTTAAAATGCTAGCCCTCAAGCAAACATTATACTGTCCTAGTGCAAATATTTTTTTAGATTTTAACTGTTGGCTTACAAACTTTATATTTTCACTGATATTAAGTAATATTTTTCTATGTACTCATTATCCAGAATGTGAACACTTACATTTACACATAGAACAATATTTATTTAGCTGATTTTAATGAAATTTGGTACAAAAGTAATTGGTTTGATTTGAAAGGTTAGGTTTCTTAACCAGCAGAATCCCTACACCAGAGTGGGTTTTTGAAAAGAAAAAAAAAAAAAAAAACTGTTGGCTTACAAACGTTATATTTTCACAAAACACGCCCAAAACGTTTACGTTTTTAGGTTACTAGGCTTTTAGGTGTACGTTGTTTATGTAATTGGACGTGGGAAATCTAATAAAGCCGTTTTCAAGGCTATATCTATAATTGCCACGAAGAAAATGATGAAAAACAAGATTTATCTTGGGATTTTCGGGTACTCTTCTATATCTCGAAACCTATTAGGAAATCGTGTTAAATGTAAAGGATCTAGTCGATAGCTTATTAAAGTTCCTACAAATACGGTTCTTATGTGGTTTTGATAGAGCTATCTCTTTCGGAGGTGATACAATGGTGTAATTGCCGCTGAGGATACTGTTTCCTGTTGAGGTGCCTAAGATCTTGCTTCGGATTTCATTTCAGTGTGATTTCAGTTTTTTAAATGACACCAAGGATATGAACGTGAACGCGCTAATATATATATATATATATATATATATATATATATATATATATGTATATATAGGGACTAAAGGTTATAATGTATTCTTGTTGCTTAGAAATGTCGACATCTCCTGCAGAACTATGTTGTTTTTCCCCCATTTAACCTTTGCCATTCTTCCCGATACCATCCCAGGGGCCTTCCTAATAATGCCGAAAGAATCATCACCAAAGCTACCATCTATGTGCTTGTTACAAATTGTTGAGCCCGGATGTTGTCTAGATGGAAGATACCGGGAGTAGAGAGAGCGGATGAGAGAGAATTAGGCAGGATTAGGGAGAGGGGGTTCCTACAAGAGGATCCCCAGTAGCCCGTCCCTGTGTATAACTGAATTTGCCCGCCAGTCTCCCGCAATATACTCTAACTCTTTTGACACCGACTCTCTTACCATCCACTCGGTTTTATCTAAACTCTCTTCCTTTCTCAGCATATAAGTAATCTTTATTACTATTTACTATTTTAACAAAAATTTTAAAAGCAGAAGCTTAGAATAGAAACAGTTAATGTTTTGTCCTGATCTTTCGTGTAAAATTTAATCAGATGTAAAAGTTTAAATTAAATCTCAAGGCGTGACAACAGGAAACTGATAGTACCCTAAGCAGCAACTACTCTACTGTACTACCGATCCTGTCGAAAGAGATCGCTCTTTCAAAAATCTCATATGAACCTTAGTTGTAGGAAATGTTATAAGCTTTTGATACATTTACTACGATTTCCAAACCGGGTTCAAGATACATAACATATCCGAAAGTCTAGCTTATTATTGAACGAAACTCAATATTCGTTTTGGCCATCTAAAGAGAAAAATGAGTTGTACAGATAAACTAAATAGGATCATCAGCTAGAGAGGGGGGTTACTCCGGACCTAAATTACTAATTTTCTCATACCGGTCGTAATTTATTTTGCATTGTAACAAACTTGGTACACGTCGTAGGTATCTAAAGACAAAGATATGTATTAAAAAGAAACGAAAGAAAAGAAAAGAAATTTGGGGTTTACTCTGTATTGTATTTAAATTGAATTTAACCGCCTTACCGGCTCGGGCATTGGTTGTTACCCCTACTACTTGGGGCGCTGAAGTGGGTGCTGCATAAGGAATCTGCAGTTCATTGAGTCAGATGTTCATTACTAACAAAAATGAGCAGGACTATTCGTGTTTTTGTAGTTGTTGTTGTTTTTTATTTATTTTTTACGTTACTTTACGCGAATTATTCGAAAATGCATTGTACACTACCCACCTTGTGAGGAGAGTGTTTAGTTGTGCAAGGGATTGTTGAGATTCTGCTGGGAGAAAAAAAAGTCTGATCTTCAAGCACATTTTTCTCCTAGGCGATTCTCAACCATCCCTTGACTTCGCATCACCTTAACGGCTAACTAGCTTTATCTAACATTAAAGAAAAGGTTCTTATAAGTACAATGTAAAAAAAAAAAATGATCTAAAGTGAGGAACAATATGAGATTGTAGAAAACTAAGTTATGATTTTATTATTGTCACTTTATTTCTTTTTTACTGGAGATTACGAACACGGTTTCTAAGTAATGGATATTTGATGGGATTTCCGAGAGAAGGATTAGGGAGGCATATTTAATCTCGAAATGCTTATTTCCTTCTGCGAAAGGAGGTCCTCAGAAATGGAGGAACGCGAATATTTGGTCTCTTTATTAATATCTTTTTTCGAGAAATGAAAGGCATAATCTCTTGCAAAGCTTCTTATTAGATCTTTTGTGGTTTTTCTTGTTATGAATATATTGAAGAGATACATTTATGTTTAGATCCGATGTCTGTGTGCTTTATCTTTGGTTTATTACTTAATACTTGTTTATTCTCGTATCTCTTTGAATTCAATTCCCTGTAGTGGAAGTAATTCCTTTCTTTGGCCAATGTACGCATATCATTCTAGGTATAGAAACGTTCATTTTTTATGTTATGGAAAGGGGCATGCAGCCCTATCTAGTGTCGAGTTAATAATCTTTCTTATCGTCTTTTGTCTCAGTAGCTGAATTAGCTTTTCCCCAATTTTTAATGACCGGTGTTTCAAATGTTCATTTATAAAAAAAAATTGGTGTCTTTTTGCGAAGACCACATCCAGTTACTTTTGAAGTAGCAGTAATGATTGTATCAGTGATCAACGCATGCGCTTAACTCGTTTGCCTTCCTATTGGAGGATTCCGATGAGCAATTGTATTGGTTCTTGCTGGGAGTAAAGTAAACTTCAACAGTGAATTAGCTTTTGTTTATGAAAAATCTATACTTATGTTAGTGAGAAAAAGTGAGTCTTTTACAATTAGTTTGCGATGTTCCTGACATAGAAAAAGGGATTGGTTTCTTAATCGGAAAAATTAATGGAATCCTATTAATTTTAGCGAGTTGGATACACTAGAGTCACTAAAATTAATATAATTCTATTAATTGCGAGTTGGATTGCCTAGAATTTTGATATCTTCTTGAGCGAGCGGAAACGCATAGCATGTAATGCTTAATAAATGTAAAAATATTTTACATTTATTTCTGGAATAAATGTAAAATATCCAAAAGAGAGAGAAAAAAGGAATAAAATATGTATGTTTACAAATATCGATGTTTGTTATCCTTCATAACCTGCAAAACAGTCAAATTTAATGCTTATTAACTTTTTTCATAGTTGAGAGAATTGATTTTGATCATATTAACCTTTTTAGCACTTTCCTCCGAAGGAAAGTAGCTATTGAGGTTGCTCACATGACGGAATTTTCGAAAAATTTCTTCAAATCTTTTTCGATCCTACCTAGTAGACACCGAAAATGACCCCCGTTAAAATTTATATATATACATATATATATATATATATATATATATATATATATATATATATATATACATATATATATATATATATATATATATATACATATATTTGGATGGAACGGCATTTTTCTCCAGCGGTGGTACTCCTTCTCACTTCTTCCTGGAATATTTCGATGGGTACATCTCCATCTTCTTCAGCCAGGTACTTGATGTTTCTTCCTGGGTGGTAGCCAAGGGAATGACATTTTTCTCGATCTGGGCACTTTTTCTCCTCTCTAGCCCCAGTATCGGTTGACCAATTATGTTGAAGCTCCCTGGTGTAGTTGGGATTCTGTCCGTTGGTAGCGCTGATGGTATTGCGTCTTTTTTTCGTCCTGCTTCTATTTTCCTCGCCGTAAGGTTTTATATGTTTGATGTTATTTTTCGTCGCTGGGATAGTATTTTTGGATGGAACGGCATTTTTCTCCAGCGGTGGTACTCCTTCTCACTTCTTCCTGGAATATTTCGATGGGTTCATCTCCATCTTCTTCAGCCAGGTACTTGATGTTTCTTCAGCGCTACCAACGGAGAGAATCCTAACTACACCAGGGAGCTTCAACATCATTGGTCCGCCGATACTGGGGCTAGAGAAGAGAAAAGGCGCCCAGATCGAGAAAAATGTCATTCCCTTGGCTACCACCGAGGAAGAAACATCAAGTACCTGGCTGAAGAAGATGGAGATAAACCCATCCAAATATTCCAGGAAGAAGTGAGAAGGAGTACCACCGCTGGAGAAAAAGGCCGTTCCATCCAAAAATACTATCCCAGCGACGAAAAATAACATCAAATATATATATATATATATATATATATATATATATATATATATATATATATATATGTGTCTGTTAACACGATAGCGGCCAGAGTTTTTGTTTTTTCTTCACGAAACGTGGTATGTAGCATTCAATTAGCAAACGATTGAACGAGTTCGTTAACCACCAAAATCGGTCTACCGGGAGGGGGGGGGGGTTTACCCCGGACCCAAAACACTAATTGGACCATGCCAGCCGTAGTTTTTGTTATATTTCAACGAAACTTGGTATTCGTTATGTTGATCTAAATAGAAAAATACTTTGTAAAAATAAACTAAATCGGTTCATTATGAGGTGGGTTTTACTCCGGACCCCCATTACCAATTTGCCACTACCAGCCGTAATTTTTGTTACATTTCAACGAAACTCGGTATTCGTGGTGTTAATCAACAGAGAAAAATTGGTTGTAAAAATAAACTAAATCGGTTTATTTGGGGGGGGGGGGGTTTACTCCGGACCTAAATTACTAATATACTCATACCGGACTTAACTTCTACTGTATTGTAACGAAACGCGGTATACGTCGTGGGTACCTCATGAGAAAGAAATGTTATAAAAATTAAGTAAATCGGTCTATTGGAAAGGAGGGTTTACTTTAAACTCGGTTTCATTAGAATTAGCCGGCCAGACGTAGGTTCCCAAAGGCGCCGCGAGAAGCCCTATCTTCCACAAGGGGGACTGTTTTCTGTCCCTGCGTCTGATCAAAAGACGGAAAATGAAGTTTTTGTGTATTTTTTAAGTAGTACAATATCATGTATTAACATAACTCTGGAAGCAAATTATTTACAAAATTAATAATTGAACAGTTCTCATAAGAAATGTAAATGAGCAGAACTATTCACGTTTTTATTTTTTTTTTTTTTATATAGGTTATTTAGACCAAATTATTCAGTAATGTAGTCTTCACTTCAAAAATTCTGAGGAAAGTGCTTAGTTATGCAGCTCCTGCGTGACGGACTTTTATTAATAAATATCGCTTGCTATTGTCTAATATGAATTAGTAAAGATGGAATGGTTGGGATTCGACTAAATAAACCTCAATATGATTTTGTTTTAAAAAATCTATATTTCGAACGTTCCGGCTACTCATTTATGTGTACACATAAACTTAAACAAAAACAATATAAACTACAAAACTGACCAACAAGGCATTTCTCCTATGTACGCTAATATTTTCCAAATACTCTCCCGACCTCCCACCTAGATTTTTACCATGCCCCTTGGGTATCCTTCCATTAACACCTTTTTCTCCTTTCCTGTCATAAATATGTCATAAACATGCCTTTTGATCCTTACCGACATGTCATAAACATGTTTTTTGATCCTTACCGACATTTCCCCCACCACCTGCTGTTTTCACTTACTTATACCCCAGTAGATTCCTTCTCTCCTTAGACACTCTACAATGGTTACTTAATTGCCAACCTTGGTCTTCCTCTGCCGCTCGGTATTTCTATTGGTATGTAGTACCTTATTTCTTTGTAAAATTAATTAATGTTACTATTAGCTACTATATTTGTCATTGGTATGTAGTTTCTTATTTCTTTGTAAAATCAATTAACGTTACTAATTACTATTAAAATCAATCATTGTACCTATTTACTTTTTCATTCTAAGAATTTAAGACGATATGTTCTTTTATAAGTTAATTGTATCTATAGCTCTGTTACCTATCACAATCATAATTTTTTTTGTTTTTGTATTAATTTCTTTTTTTTTTGTCATTTTAGCTGACGAAGGCTACCAATGAGTAGCCGAAACGTTCGAAATATAGATTTTTTAAAACAAAATCATATTGAGGTTTATTTAGCCGAATCCCAACCATTCCATCTTTACTTATCACCTCGACGGCTAACTATCTAATCATCATGCTAATATGAATTATAACCGTAGATAACCAGCAAAGAACCTATAAGCTTACTTGTAAGTTGTATTGTAAGTTGAGTGTTATAAATCACTACTGCTACTTCAAAAGCAACTGGATGTGGTCTTCGCAAAAACACCCAAAAATTGTAGTAAAGCCAAAGAATAGACATTAAAGAAGAAAATTACATAGCTCCATCTTATCAAACTAGAGAGGAAGAAATGCGTCCTCTGAAGTATAAGTTTTGAATATAAAATGACTTTAATACGCCATCACATCTTCGAATAGAGAGAGCTTGTAGGATTGCAAGGAACTAGGAGAAGACCATTAGAGTTCAAACTAAACTTGATGGACAAAGTTTTGCCCCGGTGAGCGATGATGGAGTGAGGAATATATTTGAATAAAAAGCGTTCTGAAGGTATGAATAAGCGAGGATAAACCCTTCCAGTTTGACCCTGTTTCTTGTGTCTTCATCTCTTTCTTTCTTATTTCCCCTTCCTCTTTCTATCTTCTCTCGCTCAATGTAGTACTAATAAATAAATTTTCAGGCCTTAAATCTCTAGGACTTTCAAGTTTTAATTGAAAAGGGATTTATTGCTTGTCCGGATCGATATCCGCCATGTTGTTTTCACTATCCAATCCGCAAATACAATTGTAGAAGACCCTGTACACAAGAACAGGAGTATAAAAACAAATTTAAACACTGTAAACTATTTTAGAAATTTGACAAAGCCACGAAAAAATAATTAATTCCATTAATATTAATATTATTGTCAAGGTTGTTTTAATATTATTGTCAGGTTTAATTCACGAATTAAGTTCAATAAATGTTTTCCAGACCGAGCAAAATTTCTTAAATATTGTCTATTTTTCAAGAAGAAAGGCTAATATATCTGAGATTGTAGTTAAAATCATCGTCGATAACACTGTTCTGCACGAAAATCCTCCTTCAAACCAAAACATGCTTTCTTACTGTTTTCAAATGTGCTGAACACGAATTCGTAGTCAGATTCTGTCTGTCACGCACAGTTTCTTGAGAAATTCTAGTTTTTTTTATCCAAAAATGTGAGTTTTTTGTAAATTGGACGAATTTTTTTTGGCATCAAAACATAGTGAAAAAAATTCAAAAGCCCGATGATTTTGAGCGGAATGAAGTATATTTGAACGAAAAAAAATTTGATGGGAATATTACAAGTGGTTGAAGAAATATGGCTAAAAGTGTTTTTTCAGTTTTTGATCTTGAGGCAGGGATTTGGATCTTTAGGGGAATGACCTTCCTTTCTCTTTTATGGTGGTATCCTTTTCATTCAAATCCTTACCTGCCCCCCTTTCACCCTCAATACCCCAACTCCCCCCCTCCCACTCTCAGCCCCTCTCTTGTCACTATTTTCTTCAAGGATTTGATCAGTACTCTCGAGGCTTTCGCTAAACGCACTTATTTGGATATTCAGTTGTGCTATCATTGTTCTGGGAACAGTTCACTTTTTCTCTGTAATGTCACGACAGTGTTTAAATAAGCCTGATTCCCTTTGCTATGTTTGTGGTGAAGTCACATTCAAGTCCACTCAGAAACCTCTGACTCCGCTGGTGAAGGAGGCATACGAGTTATACTTTGGATGTAAAGTAAGTGATCAGGACAAATCCTGGGCTCCTAAAATATGCTGTAGTTCATGCTCACATTCTCTGACTGGTTGGCTAAATGGGACACATAAGTCAATGCCATTTGCAGTTCCCATGATATGGCGAGAACCTACAAATCACGTGACCGATTGCTATTTTTGCATGACCACAATCAAAGGTTTCTCGTTCAAGAGCAAAAAGAAAATTGTTTATCCCAACATCCCCTCTGCCATGAGACCAGCTCCACATGATGCCTCCATGCCCATCCCACCAAATCCGAGTAAGTTCCGTCTTAGTTCTGAGGAGTGCAGCGATTCTGAAAGCGTTTCACCTGGAACCAGTCAACAAGAAGAAATTTCAAGTTCGTCCAGCCCCTCTGAAACTCAGCCACAGCGCATAAATCAGAGGCGATTGAATGATCTTATTCGTGATTTAGATCTCCCAAAATCAAAAGCTCAGCTGCTTGGGTCAAGGTTGCAACAATGGAATCTCTTGGAAGGAGGCGTGAATATATCTTTCTTCAGAAAACGGGAATCAGGAGTTCTATGCTTTTTCTCGATGGAAGAAAATCTTGTATTTTGCAATGATGTATTTCATTTGGATATATAGAACACAAACAAAGGGTGTAAGGACTATACTGTTTATCGCCCTTGTCAAACCAAATCCTAATCCTGTATTTCATTTGCTCCAGGAACTTGATCTGCCAACCAATCCAGAGGAATGGAGACTATTCATTGACAGCTCCAAGTTTAGTTTAAAAGGAGAACTCCTTCATAATGGAAACAAACATCCATCTATCCCAGTAGCTCATCCGGTCCACATGAAAGAAACCTATGACAACATGAAGATACTTCTACAAAAAATCAAGTACCATGAGTACAAATGGCGCATTTGTGCAGATCTTAAAGTGGTAGCGATGCTTACAGGACTCCAAGGAGGTTACACTAAATTTTGTTGTTTTTTGTGTGAGTGGGACAGCAGAAAAAGAGGAGACCATTATGTCGTAAAAAAATGGCCAGAGCGTAAGGAAAAAGTAGGTGAAAAAAAATTACCAATCCTCCATTAGTGGACAAAAACCAAAACCACACTCCACATAAAATTGGGGCTAATGAAAAACTTCGTAAAAGCGATGGACAAGGAAGGAGAAGGTTTCATGTACTTAAAACAAAAATTTCCGCATCTCAGCGATGCTAAGATGAAGGCGGGAATTTTCGTAGGACCACAAATTCGACATTTACTCAAGGACCTCACTTTTGAAGCAAAGTTAAATACTACTGAGAAAAAGGCTTGGATTGCTTTTCGAGAGGTATGTGCTAAGTTTTTGGGAAACGAAAAATCTAGAGACTATTAGTCCAGGAACTGCTTACTTCATATAAAACATTGGGATGCAATATGTCCTTAAAAATACATTTCCTGCATAGTCACCTAGACTTTTTCGCCCCAAATTTGGGTGAAGTTTCGGACGAACATGGAGAACGATTCCACCAAGACATATCCAGAATGGAAAAAAGATATACTGGCAAATGGAATGAGAAGATGCTGGCGGATTACTGCTGGACACTGCAGCGGGAGACAGAGAAGGAAGAGTACAAAAGAAAAAAAAATACTCATTGCCGATGTGTGTATATTTTTTGAGTTGTGTCATATCTAGTATTATACCTGATAGCATGCAGGATTCAATTAATTATATTTTACCGTTGAAAAAGAAAAAAAAAATCTGTTATAATAAAGACAATAATTTTCAAATACAAGTTTTCATTTTTTCCAAGTTTCTCCTCTTTTCTCTCAAAATCAGAGGGTGATAGAATTTTTCCGAGTTCAGATTCAGACTCAGCACACCTGAAAACATGAGAAACAGGCAAAATTGTTCAAGGGAGGGGAGAAAAGTTTTTTTTTTTTTTTTGCAGAACAGTGTAATCCAAGAGTAAAATTAGGAACTTTGCTGACAGTACAAAAATAAAACCCATTGATCTTAATTTTGACTGCAATAATAATTATATTCGATACATTTGAAAGAAAATCATCCTCCACAATTAAAACAATGTAGGAAATTAATTTTATCTTAATGCAAATGTTTAATCGCTACTGCAATCGTTAATGGCAGACTGTAAATATGTCAATTGTGGGCAGAACATATTTATGAAATATGTGCTGATAAAACATCACTAGGACAGGTGCTAAAAGCTGGATTTTTTTTGGGGTTCGATTACTCTTTAACGATTGTGCGGTTTTTGACTGTAAATCTCTTCTAGGCAGTCCTATAAATATGATAATACCCGTAATTTTTTTTTTTTTTTTTTTTTTTTTTTTTTTTTACGGCGCATCTACAACTTGGCCATTAGCGCCAATACCCGTAATTAATCATAATAACAGTGGAATATAGAAATACTTCAAATAGCTTCTATTGACATGGTGAGGTGTTCGCCTTTTGGCTAGTTATATGCTTCTGAAAATGTGTGAATAGAAATCTTGAAACATGGCGCGAATGTTTATAAAAAAAAAACAAATGTTAAATGGGAAGGCTGGATCATTATACTTACCTAATGTTGAAACAGACATTGTGAGCCTTTGAATATCACTGCTGAAATCATTCAATACTATTTGATTAAGTTGAGTGATAAGGGATGGGTTACCATCTGGGCAGATGGGCTGGTGATAAACATTAACGGCCGTAAACTGGTGCTCGTGATCGAAATCAGGACGGGTACGGACTTTACGACATCCAAGCAGCGAAGTCCGTCGCTCAGGTAAAGCTGTGTGTTTGTTTAAGGCCCCAACTTGACAGTAAATATAAAACCATTTGATTTTTATTTGATATCCTGCAATTTGTGATTGCCTTTTTCAAGAGGCTATGTATTTCTGTATTTTGGTTAAACTTGAGCGAATTTATGTTTCAATTGACAATTTCTTCATCTTCAGAGTATTACAAAAATTAGTTCAAGACTTGACGGGCGTCAACAAATAATACTACTTGCTTCTACCAAATGTTTTATTTAATATCTAGTGTAATATAGTTACTGTGATAACAGGCATATATGTGCCAAGGCAAAGACATTCTTTGCTGTGACGCTTCTGACCCGCTCTTTTGTACTGAAAACGTAAAAATTAGCAATTTAAAATTCTTTTGGGAAGTTCTCCTACTCTTTATTGTGTAGGCGAAAAGAAAATGTTGTGAAAATCATTAAACAGTTAAACTGAATTGTCCCAGACCTCTTAAATATGACATTTAAAATGTCTATAATCAACTTTAAGGAGTACAACTATATTTAACTATTTTAAACCCAAGATTATTTAAATATTACTTCAGGAAAATTTTCAGACATTTTAGACTTCAGATTTATCAGTAAAAACTTTTGAGGTGCCAGTGCGTATTGGAATTCATATATAATAAACTATAAAGTCTATTTTTAATATCTACTTTTTAAAATGGGTCAATAGCTACATAATGTTTTATAATTGTAGAAACATACAGCTACATAATGATAGAAAAATACCTTTGATATGACCTGCATCTTAGTCATGGTTCCATTATCTCCTTTTTTGGGAAAATAACTTGGGTAAAATGTCAGAAGGTTCTAATGATATAGTTTGAACGCAAAGAGGAATACTTAACGCGAAGCTTTATAGCTTAAAATGTCTGTTAACGCACGTGTAAACTCTACAAAGGATAGCTTTTACACTTTACCAGAAAAGCAAACAATGCAAAATTCTGATGATGAAGAAGCTCCTGGTCATGACCCATGAAATATTTCTTGTAATTTTTAAAAGCACCGCTGGAAAATAAAGAACACTCTCTCAGTTTAGATGTATTCCTCTCCTCTCATATAACATTCATGGTCTAATAAGTTCGCATAAGAGAAATTTGGCCAGCCAGAATATAATAAATTATAGAACAAAATAAGAATAACGAGCACTGTTTTTGTCCTGGTTATATCAAATAAATCATATTGAACAGTAAGAATCATAAAGAATTTGTGCAAGCACATCTGCGTCATGAGCGTTGGTATTCTTTTGAGGTAGGTTGAATATACGGGCGTCTGTTCGGGTAATTTGATTGTCGTTACTCACTAAAGTGACATTCAACTACCTAAAATCACAAATATTACTCTCCGACGGCTACCTGGACACGAAGATATTAAAATGAAATTAAGAATATTAAAATCTCGGGGAATAAGCACCATTTTCTCGGCAAGAAGTAATTTGATCCCGGTTTTGAATAGGACTCACTCTATTTGTGAAGACGGTAATCATACTTACCAGACAGAAAAGAAAGTCCCAGAACTTGTAACTGCTATACTATCTGGCCGTTGAAAAGAAGGAATTTAACAATTCTATACCACTTACATGATTTACTGATTGGAGTTGAAAAGAAGTAAAAATTACTGCCGTTATGGAAAAATTAATAACTTGGTTACCTTCTAAATCCCCATTCCCGATTTAGTTTAATATTTCTTAATGCGCTAAATGGCCTAGAAGTCGATGCGCCGTAAAAAAAAAAAAAAAAAAAAAAAAAAAAAAAAAAAAGAAAACAAACAATTATTTCTTAGCATATCTTTCTCTTTAGAGGAGCTTGATATGTGCCAAATTTCGTAGCAATGTAACAAACATTGCTACCGTTAGGGGCATTATAATTTGTGTCGGGAGTAACCCCCCCCCCTCTTTCTGATAGACCCATTTTATTGTGTAGCAAGAATATTATATAGCTGTGTTTTAGATCAAATTTCGTGGTGAAAGACACAAATGTAGGCCGCTATCATGTTACTCGACACATATACTGTATGAAGGGTTCATCACAAAAACCAGGCAAGTCCAAAAATTGATATTTTAAGATTGATACATCTTCTTCCTCTCCAAAGTCAGCTCTACACAATGATATTATTTTTTTCGCCAAAAAATCGATGTCACATTATATGAGAGTGTGAAGTATTAGAGATTCTACAAAAATAAGACAAGTGCAACGCCTTTCTACCAAAATCCAGACTAGTCCTTGGACCTGTCTGCTATATTCAGAATGTTTATCATTCAAAAATTATTTGTAATTTGTTAGGGTTATATAATAAATAATCTTATTCGATGATTAAATTATTTCATGTTTCAATAGTAGGTATAAAAGCAATTTTGGTTTCTTCCAGCACCATTGAAGCTACGCCCTTTTTTTAAGTTTCTGACAAATTTAGTTTTTGGACTTGTCTAGTTTTTGTAATGAACCCTTCATATATATATATATATATATATATATATATATATATATATATATATATATATATATATATATTTTGGATAAAGATCTAGTTCAACCATTTCAATCATGAATTCAGGAAATAGCTCTGAAATGTCCACATCATTGTCCAAAGCTATTGTATATATACATTAACCTAAAACAAAGGTCTATTTGGTATTTAGTAAGTGGAATAGATACATATTTGAAGAGATGCTTGAGAAATTCGTTCATGACTACAATCTTTCGAATAAGCTAAAAGTGGCTAAATTATCCTAGATAAAGGTCTCTTGATGTGCATGTGTTTTTGAAGTTTATCGACGATTCAATAATAACTAAAAGCACCACAATGAGTTTGTTCTTTTAAATATTGCTTAAAGTTTTATGTGAAACCTAGTTGGTTGGGGGATTTGAGAAGCTGCTTATCAATGGGCTGTCTGTAATGAATGGTTTGTTAAAACTTGCAAACTAACGAGTACCCGGGAAGATCCTTAGGGCTCATGTTGAGTTTCCTCGTAATGAGCTGTTGTGAAGGGAACATGGCTTCCTTGTTAACTCTCAGCAGCCTCTTAGAACTTCTCATCAACTTCTAGTACTTCCAGAATATATTCAAAAGTAAAATTTTAGTGAATAAATAATAGAATACATAAACATGCCGTGATGTTTGCGGTACATATTATAGCGCATCCTAAAGAAATGTTGCTATTGAGGATACATAAAATAGAAGACATTTTGTGAAAATCTCTTCACATCTTTAGAATCCAACCTACTAGAAAAAAAACGTAACCCCTCATTAAGAAAGTGTGGATAATCGGGGATTGGTCATATCATCCCTGCCATGTCAAACTATCGAATATGTAAAATTTCGTTTCTAGACTCGGGACTTTTCTCTTGGATTGTGAACAATAAGCCTTGTCGCAACTCTAACCCCTTTATAGAATAGCCTTTAATGCTTTAAATAAAGTATCGAATAAGACCATTTTTCAATATAATATTTCGTCAATGGAAATGACCCTCATTCTAATTAGTTATAAACCTGTACAGAAACGGAAAGAGTTTATTTCCGAAATTGTAAATAAGCCTCTAAAACTAAACTTCGAAATGTTTGTTAGATTGCAGAGAAACTCGGTACACGTCGGGCTCAACTAAAAAATAAGATGTGTTTTAAAAATAAGCAAATCGGTCCATTTAAAGTAGGGATTAATTCGGAATCGAAATTAAAAAATAAATTAATAATTGTAATACATTTTTGATTGTAGAAAAGATGTTGGAGGTGTATAGTCATATTATATGTATAGTGAAACTTCCAAATTATTTTTTAAGTAGTGAGGGAATAGTTGGGTTTCGGCTTTGGTAGCCTTCGTCAGCAATAAAGTGCCGGGGGGGGGGCAGAGAAAGACCAAAGTTAATACGTAACTAACCCTTGTGAAAATGTACCAAAACATTACTTGTGTTAACTTTGGTCTTTCTCTTCTCCTCGGCACTTCATTGCTGACGAAGGCTGCCAAAGAGTAGCCGAAACGTCCTTAATACAGATTTTTACAAAAATCGTATTGATGTTTTCTTTGCCGAATCCCAACTATTCCCTGACTGCTTATCACTTCGACGGCTAACTATCTACACCTCAAAAATTATTTTTTATTATCCAATTTACCGCAACAGTATTATCCTTCGTCAGGTATAATACTGTATTTTCACAATTTTAAGTAAAATTAGTTAAGACAAATTATTGTATTAAATCGTTAGACAATATAAATAACTAATTATATCTTGAAGTATTATCGATAGCAATATAGGGCCAAACTGTATGCAAAATAATTCCTGAAGAATGATGAAGCTGGAATTATTTGGTATGTATAAAGCGTAGCCATAGATGATATGATATTAATATTGCAAAATAATTCCTGAAGAATGATGAAGCTGGAATTATTTGGTATGTATAAAGCGTAGCCATAGATGATATGATATTAATATTGCAAAATAATTCCTGAAGAATGATGAAGGCTGGAATTATTTGGTATGTATAAAGCGTAGGCATAGATGATATGATATTAGTATTGCAAAATAATTCCTGAAGAATGATGAAGGCTGGAATTATTTGGTATGTATAAAGCGTAGGCATAGATGATATGATATTAGTATTGCAAAATAATTCCTGAAGAATGATGAAGGCTGGAATTATTTGGTATGTATAAAGCGTAGCCATAGATGATATGATATTAATATTGCAAAATAATTCCTGAAGAATGATGAAGGCTGGAATTATTTGGTATGTATAAAGCGTAGGCATAGATGATATGATATTAGTATTGCAAAATAATTCCTGAAGAATGATGAAGGCTGGAATTATTTGGTATGTATAAAGCGTAGCCATAGATGATATGATATTAATATTGCAAAATAATTCCTGAAGAATGATGAAGGCTGGAATTATTTGGTATGTATAAAGCGTAGGCATAGATGATATGATATTAGTATTGCAAAATAATTCCTGAAGAATGATGAAGGCTGGAATTATTTGGTATGTATAAAGCGTAGCCATAGATGATATGATATTAATATTGCAAAATAATTCCTGAAGAATGATGAAGGCTGGAATTATTTGGTATAAAGCAGAGCCATAGATTTACCTATATTTGCCTGAAGGTATGATTTGATATTAATATTATCTAATAATTTAATAAAACAATTTGTAACTAATATTAACTATAATTTTGAAATTAAAGTATGATGCCTGAAGAAGGACAAGTGATTCCAAAACTTTGCATAACATTGTATAAAAAAACAGTGATTTGGAAGATTATTTATCCATACTGATAGTCTTACCTTAATTGGAAGTGACAACTTTTATTTTTAGCCTGTATTACTCGACACAATATTTAATACGATTATATAAATATCTAATTAAATTTTATCCTATAATTTAAAAGGGAGGGCTGGGGAGTTATCTTTAAAGAGACTTTTTAATGTTGATAAATTGCTTGGAACAGCCCTCCCTTGGGGAGTGTCCATTTCTTTCTTAATGAAGTTCAATGGAATAATGAAGTTTTTTCTTAAAATAACATTTTCATCCGACACTCTTTTATAAAGATATTGTCTTGTTTTGTTTTGAGTATTTTAAAATTTCTTATCTTTATTTTAATTTAATTCATTAATGAGAAACTTTTTTTAAAATAAAATTTTTGTGTAAAGATTTGTATTAATTAAATGTTAACTAAGATTGTATAGTAGATTAGTCTTTAATTCCTGCTTGCTTTTTACTATAATTCCTATAAATGCATATACTTTATAGAATTAGAAGTAACATAATTTTCGAATCTTTATTCTTTAAGGGAGATCAACCCCGGTCCTCACAATTTATGCTCGGGTCCCTTGCCATTTAGGTTATAGAGCTTCATATCACAGAATGGCTAGCTGATTCTTCCAATAGTGCCAATGCTGCAGATTGGGGCATTTAAGTTTTTTATCCGAAGACAGACAATGTTAATGTCTTATAAAATACCTCTTCCAGTATTCAACGATCACATGAATCACATTTATTGTCCATTATGTGGTTTGGACTTGATTTTTATCAAGTGGTGGTTTTTTTTTTTAATAATGGAGAAATTGTTAATATTGAAAGCGAAGCGTGCATGTGTTGCAATCGGTTGCCAAATGCAAAACGAAAACTACCATTATAGTTCAAGAATGGAGATTTCTCACATATCCCACGCTATATCATTGGGGGATTGCTATGGACGAGACACTGACAATGGCTCCATGCAGTGTGTGCGTTACTCAATCTTTTCTTGTTTAGTCAGCCATTTTCCCTGCAGAATTACAGAGCCTTGTAAATGGGTTGGTCTCAGACCGTACATGTGTGAAATTCATATTAAACGGACGAGCAATGAACATTAGTAGTTTAGCGAAGAATTTATTAGAACATAGAAATTAGCTTAAAATTTATTTAAAACTAGTAATTTCTTATTAATATGTTTCATATTTCTAGTAAAACGTCCGTCCTGAAAGATAGTCTACAGTAAATAATTCTACACTACCATATTTTATATGCTACATAATAACTTGCAGTATGGTCATGGTCTGAATAACCTGATATAAATAACAAGTCCGACTCACAGGAATCATCATCTTTAGGTGATTCCATCTAATGCTTATGCCTCGCATGGTTTGGAATGTCTATTGCAGACATTCTTAATATTTTGTTGGATTCTTTCCAATATAAACACATTTTCTATTAAAGAAATCTCCAAGAAACTGAGATATTTGGCTCGAAAATATGCATAATGCACAGTAATCGTACATAACCCGCTCCTTTTGTTTTTCGACTTCAGATAGCTCTAATCGAACGAAATATTTCACAAAATGCAATCACATAAAAAAAAATCCAGTCTCTTTCTCATTTGCGATGACTAGTTGCATAAACAAAGTCATTTTACTGTAGAAATCATTAGAAAATTCCAATGAATAGAAATAATCAGCCTAATGAACAGAAACGAGAATTCTTATGTATTTTTTTCTAGCCGAAAGAACGAATTCCCATAGCAGAAAAATAATTTATACAAAACACAGTGAAGAGTTCCGGATTACGTCGTACGTCACAGGCAAGTTAGCTTACTATTGTGAGATAAGAAAGAAAAACGCTAAAAGTAGCTGGATAGTAATATTTTAAAGAAGAATATAAATAAGAGGGTATTATAAGTATCCTGTCTTGCCTTTATTATTGCCCTGCCTCTCATAAAGACTATCATCCATCGAATATCTCCTTGGATCCTAAGCCTAACCACTATATCCCTTCATCCCTTTTGGTTATCCCTTAACCTCTTTTATACTCGTCCTTTTTATCCTTAGATCTCTCTCTCTCTCTCTCTCTCTCTCTCTCTCTCTCTCTCTCTCTCTCTCTCTCTCTCTCTCTCTCTCTCTCTCTCTCTCTCTCTCTCTCTCTCTCTCTCTCTTCTCTCTCTCTCTCTCTCTCTCTATCTCTATCTATCTATCTATCTCTCTCTTTCTACATACAATTTACCGTTTATATGCTGCAGCTAAATTTCCTGCTGTATATAATATGCTCATCATTAATTTAGACTTTAGCTAATTATATGTCCGAGAAATGTTTATACCATTCAAGAACTTTTCAACATTTTAAATTACTACTTAATGAGATGAAAATCTGTGATTAGAACGGCATGACCTTTAAAATCCTTCTTCAGGTAAAAAGAAACATTGGGCAGAATTACCGAATAAGATAATTAAAAACAGTAAAACAATATGTTAGATCAAGAAATAAACATCAGACGTCAGATTTTCGGAAAAACCTATATTTTGAACATTTCAGCGTAAGAGCCTAACAGTTGCTTAGCAATCATTCGAAAATCATTTTATCAAATTTAAGCTCTTCTCTGCTATGCAGAAGAAAGAGAACAGTGTTGTTTCTTGAAGGCTAGCTTTCTGTGTGTAGAATACATTACGAATCAGAAATGTAGCTTGGAGGCTAGCTTTCTGAGTGTAAAATACATTAAGACTCAGAAATGTAGCTTGGAGGCTACCTTTCTGATTTTAGAATACATTAGGACTCAGAAATGTAGCTTGGAGGCTAGCTTTCTGTGTGTAGAATACATTACGACTCAGAAATGTAGCTTGGAGGCTAACTTTCTGAGTGTAAAATACATTAAGACTCAAAAATGTAGCTTGGAGGCTACCTTTCTGATTTTAGAATACATTAGGACTCAGAAATGTAGCTTGGAGGCTAGCATTTAGCGCGGTTCCTCCCTCCCCCATAGGGAGGAACCCCGCTTATAAGGTTGATACAATGAAACAATCCGGAAGTGCCGACAAGAAAATTTCGCGTTTCAGAACCCCTAGAGACCGAAAATAACGGTGGTTCAAATTTGTATATATATATATATATATACATATATATATATATATATATATATATATATATATATATATATATATATATTTGTCTGTTCGCTCATTTCTGGCTTCCCTGATGGTCCGATTTTGATGAAATTTGGTACAAAAATCTGTCGTCCAATTTGAAAGGTCAAGTTCGTTAACCAGCAAAGTCCGCCCTCTGGAAGATGGCGTTTGGGGCGAAATTCGCGCAAAAAAAAATCGTAACGCTTACGTTTTTGAGTTCATAAGCTTGTAAGTACTCTTTTTATAGGCTTCTTGGGCTAGGAAAACGAATGGGACCATTTTCAAGGCGATAGCTTTAACCGTTTTCGAGAAAACTGAAAAAATAATTTTTGAATGTCGTTTTTGGTTTGGGTACTTAGAATCATGGGATTCAGTTGAAACATTTACTGCATGTTCTACTTTCATTAAACCTAATATGTTGAAATTTTGGTTGCGTTTGGAGTTAAGGAAGGGTTAGAATAAAATATTTTATTAACAGACATAAAAAAGTTTTGGTAACTTTGTATACTTTCCTTAATATCTCGAAAAAGCTTGAGAATTTGGGAAACGAAAGAATACCATTAGAAAGCTTACTAAATGCTCTACAAAAAAGGTTCTAATGAAAGTTTTGATTAGGCGATGTCAATCGGAGAAATAAGTGCTTAAAACTTTAAAGTAATTGATTTCGCTTATTCGAACTGTTCTTTTTGTCTTTGATTTTGATACTTAAAATTATGGGATTCAGTTGAAACATTTTCTGCATGTTTGAATTTCATCAACACTAATATGTTAAAATTTTGGTTACGTTTGGAGCTAAGGAAGGATTAGAATAAAATATTTTATTAACAGACATGAAATTTTTTGGGAACTTCTTATACATTCCCTAATATCTCGAAGACGGTTAGGAATATTGGTAAACGGATGGTTACTATGCGAAAGCTTACTAAATGTTCTACAAAAAAGATTCTGAAACAATTTTTGATTAGGCTATGTCAATCGGAGAAATAAGTGCTTAAACGTTGAAGTAATTGATTTCGTTTATTCGAACGGTTCTTTTTGTTTGTTTTTATTCCTTGTTATTTTTTAATTGCTTAAAGTTGGATAATGTATTTGACAATAAAACAGATTAATTAAAATAAGAAAAACAATTCATTGTTAAAAATATATCAGGCTGTACCGTATGAAATGTCAGTTTTGGATTTGTCGATTTCCTTCAAATGTCTTGAAACTGTCGAGGCTCCTACTCCGAGTTCTTTGGCATATTCCCTAGTGTTTTTAATTGCTTATAGTAGTCAAATGTATTTGTCAATAAAACAGGATACGTATAATTAGAATCAATATTTTGTTTGTTAGAATTCGAAGATGCCGTATGAATATCTAGATTACAGTACTGGTGTTGATTTCGTTCTTTAGAATTATTCTTGGTATTCCCTGTTTTCATCTGTTACCCATAGTTTTTTATTGTTAGTAGGTTTTTCCTATTGTTTATAGAATATAAATCTATTTGGCTATAAAACAGGATACGTAAAATTAGTGACAATATTTCGGAGATTTCTGAGCGAAATACTTTTAAGATTTTCTACCACCACGAACGGCTTTTTTCCTCTATTTTTATCCACTAGATAGGCTTTATTTTGCATATTATTCTATGTAAGTTTTATTCAGCAGGGGATTCTGATGAAATATCGTGTTTTTGCTGTGGATTTTAAATACGATGTATCTAAGATTGGATAACATTAGCGAGTCTACATAGTTAAGAACCGACGACGGAGGATTACTTCTTGCTATGATTTAGTCTACATATGTATATTAAGTCCTAAATCCAAAAAATAAACTTCACAACGGTTAGATACTATGAGCGAATATGGCGGTTCAATGCCCGTAGAAACAAGGGGGCCGCAGGAAATTTACCTGCTAAGATTTAATCCTCAAGAGCTGTAAATATACCCCAGGTATCTGTTGACACAAATACAAAGCCTAGGCGGAGAGCACCCCAAAAACACAGATCCAAACATAGGTTATATACTAAATATTCATAAAGACTACTTAGTTGTAAACCGATTCATCAATTAGCAATCAATAGTTTTCAACAAAGGTTATATACTAAATATTGATAAAAAGTATTTAATTAGAAAAAAAAAAAACAATATTCCACAAGACTTGTTTTTGGTCCATTTGTGTCTACTCCATAGACTTAATTAGGTATATTATTCTATTGTAGTTGGGCAACTAAATTTTATTTTATTTTGGTATATAAAGTTTTTTTTCTTGACTTGTTATTCGTCAAGACTTTTATTTTTCCTTGTGTATTTACTAGATAGGTTTTATTCGGCATATTATTCTATATAGGCTATATTAGGCAGGGTATTCTACTCAATCTTGTGTACCTCTTCTTGATCCTTCTGTACATGGGCGTATATAAAAACAATTTCGGGGGGGGGGAGCTGAGACCATTTCCAGGGTATGGAATACTAAATATTTAGAGCTTGGAGTAGTTTTAGGCAACTAAAACGCTATTACACGTAAAATAAAATATGTTTTATGAACTAAGTGATCTTATTTAATTTATTTTTAAGGGTTTTACGAGAAGTTTTTATCATCAATTCAAAATTTCGGGAGGGGCTGCAGCCCCCTCAGCCCCCCCCCCTCATATAAGCCCATGCTTCTGTATCCTCTAGAAAGGCTTTATTAGGCATATATTGTATTGATTTACAGAGCTTTGCTTTAGAATGAGAGCCAGATTCTGTAATTTCCGCTTCTGTGTAAAAGTTAGCTACTGTCGGTGTCCCTGACGCCTTAATATCACTTTTATTCGAGATGTTCGAGAGGATTTTGACAATTTTCACGAGATATATAAAAAAAAAATAAGTTTATTTCTTTTCTAAGCTTATCAAATGGCACTAGGGACATGAACGGAACCGCGCTAAGATGCTGCAGTTCCTGCGAGTCGGACTTTTTTGAGTGTAGAATACATCACGACTCAGAAATGTAGCTTGGAGGCTACCTTTCTGATTGTAGAATACATTAAGACTCAGAAATGTAGCTTGGAGGCTAGCTTTCTGAGTGTAGAATACATTACGACTCAGAAATGTAGCCTCCAAGCAACGGAACTGTTGTCCTTCTCCTCCATAGCCCTGAAGGAGGCTTCTTTATTCTGAAAATAAAAAGAAACAATGATAAGAACAATGAATAAAGAACACATAACGTAATTAACTTGATATGTCTTAATGAAGACATTAAATATTAATACAATATTATCTGCGCCTACAGCTTTGCTTCCACCCTCAAGAAGTAAAAATTTTAATTTTGAGCGGTTATTATTTTGGCCTGAAGAGAAACTGTTAGGGTTTCGAGTCACTAAAACAAAAAGTTTATTCCGGCTTTTTTAAAACCATTTGTCTGCCCCCGCCCGTGTAAGTGTAAGCAGAGATTAATTGGGACGAGGGAGCATTGTAGTATGGACTACTAAAAAAGTGGGGGATTTGAATTGCTCCTATTGACCTTTATTCCATGTAATAGCCAAGGGAGGTAAAGTGAATTGGGAAATATTGAGTGAAATTGCAGCAAAAGTGTTTTGCACTCCTACACAATTCCATTCACTGACTCTGTATTATGTTCCATTAGTTTTAAGAACAAGGAATTATATGGTGCAATGTAGGCCAGTTTAACACTTGAGAAATAATTTGGATGGTCATGAGATGAATTTGCCGGTATTGTTAAGCAATGTTTTGTATGAGTATTATCTCTTGAGGCATAAATCATTCAAAATGATAAAAATATTTTAGTGCAGATAAATCTACACAGGTTGTAATTTAATTGACTTTAATACTTCCTACACTTTAACATATTTCTATTGTATTCCGATATGAAATTCTATATTTTAATCTTTAGAAATCTGAGTGTATTAATATCACAGAGTTAATAGTCAACAAGCTTCAGCGTGGGTGTTAGCCCACACCTAGTGATGGTTCTTCATGAAACGCGTGGGCGTCCCTAAATGACCAAGGATATATCTGTTGCTTCCTTCATTCAACTCTCATTCTATACTTCCTAGCGTCTAATGAATTGCGTAATTAGGTGACATTCATAGTAAGGACCAATTATTCGAATTTTTTAAAGTATATTTTATGCTTTTCTCGCTTCTACTTTCTACAATGAGGATAAATAAATTTACTTTGCCTAAGATATATTATTATTTGTATTCAAATTTCCGCTGAAACTGTGGCAAGAAAACGGATATTTGACTATATATTTTTAGTATATAGTACTGAAAGATCAGAGTTCAAAGCTAAAGATTTTAGCTTCTAGTGTCGTTAGAGGGTTGGAATCGGGATCCAGGCCGTCCCTAGGCTCACCCAACCCTTAATTACTGTGCACCTGCGAAGGGGAGGGTCAGTTAGTACCGGAGCATAGTGCTGACCACACTATCTTCCTAGTGTGCCCTATGGTCAAAAATGAAATACCTCTACGGTATCTTCCCCTCAGGGTCCTAGTGGTCTGTTACAGGTCTGATTTATTTAATTACATATCTTTTGTTGTGCAGTATGTATGCCTGACTATATATTTTCGAAAATTTAAATATAATATAATTAATAATCCAAGTTTTTTTATGGTGACTTTAAGAAAAATAAGTTTAAAATGTTTACAATATTATCTGCTTTCTGTTTCAGGTGAGTACTTCTTAATTTATGTGTTGGATTTGTAAGTACAATGTTTATTTAAATGCTAGTGTTTGGGCCATGATGTGGAATTTTCAGTGTTATTTTTGTTCAATTCTGAATTGATGGTTGTACAAATATATATATATATATATATATATATATATATATATATATATATATATATATATATGTATATATATACTGCACACTTACTTTGACGAGCAAGTATGTATAAATAAAATATTTGGTATTTACAATTTTGGAAAAATAAAAATCATACTCGAAACTTACAGTATATTTGAAAAGTATATTATTAATGTCACAACATAATAATATTAATAAAATAAACGTGTTTAAAAAAAAATAAAATAATCGAAATCCTTAAATAATATGGATAAATACCCAATTAGAATTAATAAAAAAAATACCAAACAGAAAAAACAACACAAAAAAACCTTATGAAACATTAAGGTCTTCCATTGCTTATAAATATTTTACAATATTTACCTTTCCAATTTCCTTTCTAACTCAAACAATGCTTTTCGTACTCGAATAAGAGTAAGGAAGAAAACTTCGGAAGAATTAATTATTAAGTACTTGGTGTTTGAGAACAGGCCAGGATATTGAACTCAAGAAATTAAATTACAGAAGTTTACTGGTTGTTATTTACCTTCTTCCTTGGGTTAATATTTAATATCTAGATTTAGGAAGTAATTTACCACCGTAGTCAAAATGGTTGGAGTTCAATCTCAATTACTGTTCCCCGCAGGGATTGGTTTTATTAAATAAATCTTAAAATTTCCATTGATCTTTTCAAATTCTACTAATGGATATTTTATACCCCTATCCTTTTTTTGAAAAAGGATATTTCTTCATTATAATTATTTTAGTACCGAAGGAATGTAGCTATGGTAGCTGAGGTTACACTCACGAATGACTTTCTAAACAAAATATTCAAATCTTCTTCGATCCTACTAGATACTGAAAATTACCCCCGTTAAAATTTGTATATACTAATATATATATATATATATATATATGTATAAACAAAGACTATAGCAACCATAGTTTTTGTTTGCCCATACCGACCGCAATTTAAGTATACTCCAAAGAAATGACGGGATACGTCATAAGCATGTAATGAGAAAGAGGTATTGTAAAAATAAACTATTTCATTTGATAGGTGGGGCGTGTATACTCCTGAACCAAATTATTAATTTGTATGTACCAGCTGCAATGTTTGTTATATTATAACGAAACTCAGTATACGTCATAAGTATTTTAGCGCGGTTACTCTCTATCTCCATAGGGAGAACCCGCTTATGAGGTTGACCTCAAGACGCAATCCGGAAGTGCTGACTAGAAACTTTCTCGTTTCGGACCCCATAGATCACGAAAATATAGGTGGTTCAAATTTATATATATATATATATATATATATATATATATATATATATATATATGCTTGTCTGTTCGCTCTCTAGCAAGCTCAAAAATGGTCCGATTTTGATGAAATTTGGTACAAAAATCTGTCGTCTAATTTGAAAGGTCAAGTTCGTTAACCAGCAGAATCTGCCCACTGGAAGATAGTTTTTGGGGCGAAATTCGCGCAAAAAAAATAGTATCGCTTAAGTTTTTGAGTTCATATGTTTGCAGGTACTTGTTTTATATGTTTCGTAACATGGGAAAACTAACGAAACCATTTTCAAGGCGATATCTCTAACCGTTCCTGAGAAAGGTGGAATTAATGTTTTTGTAAGTCATTATTTTTTTTGTGAGTACTTAGAATCGCGGGATTCAATTGAAATATTTTCTACATCTTAGAAATTAACCCCAACTAACATGTTTAAATGTTGGTTATATTTGGAGTTAAGGAAGTATGCGAAAAAAAATTTTTATTAATAGACATGAAAAGTTTTTGGATCTTCATACATTTATCGTAAATATCTCGATAACGGTTGGGAAATCGTGGTAAGTGGAAGGTGACCATTCGAATTCTTACTAAATTCTCTACAAAAAAGATTCTGAAGCAATATTCGATGGGTCAACGTCAATCAGAGATATAAGCGCTTAAAACTGAAAAAGTGTTTTTTTTATTTTTTGAAAGGGTTTTTCTCTTTGTTTATCTCTCTTATTAATTGGTTGTTTTTTTGTTTTAAATTGAATTTATCAGTAAAATTAGTATTGTAGTAAAAGAAGCTAAGAAACTATAAAAGGTATTGTTAATAAGTTTGAAGTGGCTGTGGTAATCACGATGGCTGTTGCCAATATCATGATGGCGTATACATAGGTTTGAATTCCCCTCTCTATATAACCTGCCTCTAGCCTCCAACTGAAGTTATCGTCACTGAAGCACATATTTACAGTTGATTATAACAGTAAAACGAATTTGCTAGTAAAACAAGATACTTAAAATTACTACGATTTTTTGGTTGTTTAGAATAGAGCTTTCTCAGCAGTAGTCGAAGAGTAAGTACGTTTTCAGTACATAATTGTATTGACTTATACAGATTAAGAATTATCCGCTTCTGTGTAAGTTGGCTACTATCAGTTTCCTGTGATTTGTGATGCTAATCCATTCCACTTTTTTGAGATGTACGTAACCGGGCTAAGATGACGCAGTTCCTGCGAGTCGGACTTTTTAGAGAAAAGTGTGTCTCAAAAAGAAACTAAATCGTTACATTAGGAGAAAGGGCTTTGCTCCGGAACCAAATTTATAATTTGAACCGTATCGGCCGTTATTAGGACTTCCTTGCAATGAATTAGGTAACATGATGGCCCACCAATCAAGAAAATTTGTTGTAAAAAAAATAGGTCCATAAAAAATTGAGTTATAATTATAAAAGGCCGAAAATATTCGTGTTTATTTTGAATTTATGTATGTTTGTTATGCAAATTACCAGCGCCCCGTAGTTTATTAGTAAGAATTAACTCTACAAAGACTTGACGAATGAATCGACGACCAACATTATAATAATCTGCTCAACATTGTAATAACCAACATTATAATTAATTACAGTCCTCTTACTGTACTATAAGCCAAAAATAAATAAATAAATAATAATTTTTGAGTCCAACAATATTAATGCATATTTCTATTTTTGTTAGCACCTGATGACGGCACATTTGTGTTGAAAGGCCTAGTGCAAAATAAAGAAAATTTTTGGGAAGACTGAATTTTGTTTCACCTTCTGGAATTATAATAATCTAATACAAGAAAGGCCATATTGGAATGGAACCCGTTAAAGGGAGCTGTCACAATCCAGCTTAGAGATAAGGCTTTATCTTAAGGGCACAACCCTTGAATGAGGGTGCCCCTAGGCATTATAATATGAAAATAACTAAGTCCATGTACTAGGTAGTAAGCATACTTAGGTCATAAAGGTCTGGATGAAGCACCAACTGCCCATTAAACGCCGTTTGGCCTATGGTTGTCTCTGGATAAAATATTAAATGAAAGCCCGAGTTTGAACTGAGGTACTGCATCCAAAATAACATTACATGATTCGAGTGCTATACATCTAAGCCATGGCCTGATAGGTTACATTATATTTCAATAACTGTTTTAGAATGATAACAATACCACTATTATAATACTTTATGTTAATAAGTATTTCGGCTCTAATAAATTATGAATCTATCCTAACAATTTTTTTTAATGAATTGTAGGAAACCTATTGAGCTGTAAAAGTAATCCTACAATAGAATTGAGTGTAAAATGCGACACAATGGTTTATTGTGGTAGAGAATAGAGTGAGGCTGTTATCCGCCGATTGGTAGGTGATTATCGGATATAGGTCGACCAGGCCCTTAACATCCATCAATTGACAACATTTCTACAACTAGTGCTAGTTTCATCATTTAACAATCAATTGGAAATTTCAGTAGAATACGCTGATAGAGCTTACTAATGAATATCGCTTAAATTCGTACAATAAAGATGTCATACATGCTAGGATCAACGGCCCATTATAGTGGCATGACATGAAACTGTTCTGATGAGTATACTTTAGTTCTGTTTATTTATGATGTCATTATTTGATTACATTAATGATTTCTTAGGTGGCCTGATGGCCGTGAGCACTCCGTGCGTGTAGTTGTGAGATCTATTTCAACGAATGGTTGTAAATATTCTTTTAAAAAGAATTTCAAGCGTATATTTGGTAATATGTAGATAAAACTTCCTAATAAACTAAAACGGCATAAAATGTTTAAATAAATAATGATTCCTTAAAATCATTTAATTTTTAGTTGTTCTTATTGTAAATTAATTTATTATTTATGGAGTGTTCCGCTTCTTTAATGACAACAAAACGATCAGCACTTTCTGAGTTTGCTCTCACTAGGAAACCAGCTTGCTTGGCAGTATAATATGGAAGTGCATGAGTTAAGGTAGTAGGTAAATTAAAATGCGACTTAATATTCGTGGAAACGTAACTGTATTAATTAAATTGGTAATTATTGTCGTTGTATACCCTCTAAAAATAACCTATGCATGGTTAGTTTTAATGATTATTTCTCATTGTTCGTAAATTATTGTTTAACTGTCTGAGCTCATTAGAATGGAATGTAGCTATTGCGGTTGAACTTAGGAAGAATTGTCAAAAATCTTCACTCGTCCAACCAATCCTATTTTTTTTTTATTAGTAATAAAAATACCTTCCATGAAAATAGCTGACACAGTTGTTTTCCGTTCACTAGAAATTCCGTATTAATTTTGTAAACAACGTAGGAAACGAGCTCTTTTTTTTTTTAACGGCGCATCAACTATTTGGCTTTTAGCGCCGGGCTATCTACACGTTAACGGCGCATCAACTATTTGGCTTTTAGCGACGGGCTATCTACAGGTTAACGGCGCGTCAACTATTTGGCTTTTAGCGCCGGGCTATCTACAGGTTGCCACCCATTTATAACACCAACAGCTCGTGGTCGGTCACCCATTCAGGTACTGACCATGCACGACGTTGCTTAAATTCGGTGATCTACAGTAACCGGTGTATTCAACGTGGCTATGGCCGTTGGCAAAACGAGCTCTTAAATCAATCATGATTGTCTATTAGGAATACAACACTCATAGCTCATGATGTATTCTGAAAACCAGCGAAAGTGTACCTGCGAAACGTGAGTTTCTTTTCGCAATAATTGATTCAGCTGGCTATAATGCAATAATATGAGCAAAACTTTGTGCGTTTATTGTTGGCATTCTCTTTCTGCGGAGAGCGCTAAGTTACACACCTCCTACAGGACGGAAACACTTAATTGTATTGATACTCATTTGTAGTTTTCTTTATAATTAATCCAATTGTAAAATATGTTTATTAAACACACATCCTACAGGACGGAAACACTTAATTGTATTGATACTCATTTGTAATTTTCTTTATAATTAATACAATTGTAAAATATGTTTATTAAACACACATCCTACAGGACGGAAACACTTAATTGTATTGATACTCATTTGTAGTTTTCTTTATAATTAATCCAATTGTAAAATATGTTTATTAAACACACATCCTACAGGACGGAAACACTTAATTGTATTGATACTCATTTGTAATTTTCTTTATAATTAATACAATTGTAAAATATGTTTATTAAGTCCACTTGACATTAATACAAAAACGTTCATCACTAAGCATTTTAGTGTAAACTTTCTTTGAAGTTCATATATAAGAGAAGGTTTCCGATGAATATTCACAGTAGTAATGAATTTTGTAGTGAGTATAATGCGTAATTAAATATTATAGACGCAAAATATAGAATTATTTATACTTGAAATATAGTAATATAATAAGAAATTAAATAAGTACTCTCTCTCTCTCTCTCTCTCTCTCTCTCTCTCTCTCTCTCTCTCTCTCTCTCTCTCTCTCTCTCTCTCTCTCTCTCTCTCTCTCTCTCTCTCTATCTCTCTCTATCTCTCTTTATCTCTCTCTCTCTCTCTCTCTCTCTCTCTCTCACACACACACACACACACACACACACACACACACACACACAAACGCACAAGGACACTCACATACACAGGGTATATTAGAACAATCAGTCTGTCCGCGCGCACCTGGGTCACCCGTCCTTATCCACCTGGGTTTCGAAAAGGTTCAGCAAGTTATTTGTGAATGTTTTGTATTCATTCAATAATCTTCGAACCTTATAAGATATTAGGAATAAAATTATCCTTAAAATTGTAAGAGATTGTTATTTTTATGGTATTTATTCCTTTTTGTCTGAAATGAAAGGACCACAAAAAGAAGAAAAGAAAAAAAAAAAAAGTGGCCCGGTGAATGGACACCAGGCCAGCCTTATCTTCATTCTTCTTCTTCAATTCACTAAGAGATCTGTCTCCCTCTCCCTCTCCCTCTCTCTCTCTGATTCCGTTTCCTCGGGTCAGGACCGGGAGCGAGTTTACACAATACACTCTTCAAATATTGATTTACCTTCCTTTTCCTTACTATTTTCTCTTTGCCTCTTTTCACCTTAAATTTTGCATTACGAATATTTCTATCTCTAGCTCCAAGAGTCTCTTTTCTCATAAATGAGAGCGATACGGAAATATCTTGCTGCTAGAGTTGACTAAAACCTCGAGCCAGGTAACGAAATATGCTGATGTTTTTTGTCGTTGTAATTTGGAATAATATCTTTTGTTAACAAATTCTATTGACAATGCTCTCATTAATAAATGAACTTTAATAGTTGCTATCGTGACGGTTTATGTCCGACGGCCAGTAACCGCACGTTACATGAAGTGTTTTATGCACCCTGAAAATTTGCTGTAATGTACCTCTTGGGTTGATAAGAAGGTAAGTATGTGTTTCCTGGACATACATTGGAACACCAGGTACTGCGCATAGGGGAAAGGTGCAAAAAAAATATTTCCCCAAAACAGAGGTTTATTCAGAAGCCAACTATCTTTAATGTAAAATTAAGACAATTTTACAATGAATAATAAATATGGCAGACACTTTTAAGGGGTATGACACGTAAAAAAAAAAAACTTAATTGTTTTTATTCTAATATTAAATGAGAGTTTTATTCATGCCGCCTGGGATGACAACCGGGACAGCTGTGCAAGATCATGTGAGCAAGAACCAATGAGAGCGCAGAAAATAACCACAACTTCGCAGTGCTCTCATTCACTCTTACGGTTACGCGCAATGTATTGCAGTCTATCATAGGCAACATTTATTTTTATGTTTCCTGATAATTAAACCCCACAAAAGTGTCTGCCCTTTTGTAATTATTTTCAAATATGTTTATTGAAGACGCTGTTTAAATCGCAGCGTGAATAAAGCTCTTCATTTAATATTAAAAATGAAAACTAGGTACTTTGGTTTTGTTTTAAATTTATATTTTAACCCCCTTAAAAGTGCCTGCCTTATTTATTATTAATTTTAAAATTGCCTTAATTTGCAATTTTTTTCATTAATAATAATTGGCTTCTGAATAAAACACTATTTTTGGGCAATATTGTTTTTCACCTTTCCCCTATGCGCACCTTCTTATCTACCCAAGAGGTACATTATAGCAAAATTTCAAGATGCATAAAACACTCCATGAAAAGTGCGTTACAAGCTCTCCGACTAAATATACTTATATCAGAGCGAGTTGGCCAAAGTAGTATATCACTCCCTGACGCATCTTCTTATGAACCTGAATTCTACACTTGGGCGCCCTCTGAAAGATTTTATTTTCCAGTGCCGTCGTTCTAGAGTCGAGTCAGAGGGTCCCTAGGATTCATGCAAATCAGAAATCTCTGTAGAATCTGTCTTATGGGTCCTCGTGGTTTAATCTCTTAAGAGTGACCGGTTGTGTAAACCGCCGAAGTTTCACTAGAGTTCAAGATCTTTCGTGAACTTACGAAGGTCTTAAAGGTTTAAGTGGAGTAGTACTTCCCTGTTTTTTTTTTTATTTAAACTTTCACGTCCATTATTACTAAGAACTAAGAATTTTGGGACGGGTTATCTATAGGTTACCTCCCTTTTTTAGCCAGGATAGGGCTGATGCCTTTTCTTTTTTCCAAAGAAAAGCCACCACCCCATAGTGAGAATCGAACCCCCGACCTTTGGCACGGAGTACTAAGTGCTCAAGCCTTAACAATCACGGCCACCGGGCCTCCAGTAGTCCGCTGTTGATTTTAATCCAAACAAGCATACGAAATCTGATGGAATAAAGTGACCAGATTGTCGGCGGCTATCTTCTTTAAGGAACATTTCTCATGGTTGTTGGAATCTATTATTAAGCTCACAATGCACGTTGTTTACGTGGCTTTATCTGAATCCATCTGTGCCAAGGGTGAAGAGGATGTTATTTTCTGCTGTTTTGATGTGATTGTTCATTTCGTGTTTTATAAATCGCACTAGTATTTCTAATGTGACACAACTCAAAATTAAACTCAACTGAAAATGCGTCACTGTTACCTATGTAGGGGGAATAGCATTAAGACAGGAAGAGCGACACAAGTGCCCTCTGGTGCACAATCTCTGAATCTATGTGCATACAGTTTTGATGGTTGATAAAGAGATATTTACCATTTCTGTCATAGTCCTAACTATGACGGTGTGAATAAAACCGATTTTGGAGTTGTGTCACTTTAGAAATACTATTGCGAAATGTAAATGTTACTTCCAAGCAAAGGGAAATGATTGAATGCCCTATTGGGGTGAACAAAAATACTTGGTACCGAAAATCCTAAGTAAAAAAGAATAGAACCTATTTTGGTGTTTGTCGGGCAAGGCTGTTAATGGCGAAATTCCTCAGTCTTTGAAATTCTGGCAGAAGGCGGCCTAATGCTCTTTCATTAGCACAAATAAATCGTTTTAACACAATAAACAAACATTATTAGAAGTGACAATAGAAATTGCATTTTTCAAAAATTATTTCATTAGTGCAATAATAATGTCTTCAGCAGGTATAAGCTTATTCTTCTTAGAAAAATTCCAAGATAGGTTGGAGAGCTTGCTTTCGAATTTCAAAAACTGCTCGGTCTTGGCGGGCTTCTGGATTAGGTCGGCGAGAATTGATTGCCCCACAATCTAGCGGAACCTTCTTGAACCACCTGGATCAGCTAGTTCTCCCGCTTTCCCCTCCAGCGCTTGCTGTCTCACATTTCAGTAGAGCATGTTCTGTTATCCCTTAGTACATTTTAAATTAACTTCCTCATTTGTATCAGAATGGCATCCCAAAATAGGTTTAGTTCTTTTAATTTTTACACTTGCAGATAAATCTTCTTTAATTACGAAATTATTTCTTTACTTACACAACCTGTATGATTTCTTGATCCATTTTTAAGCATGCATAAATTCTCTAAGGTAGAAATTTTTACCATACGTTTTATGCATTCCTATATCAAATAATGGGAAGGTTCACTATCCATCGAAAACCATCCATCTGCGGAAGGATAAACACCAGAAAAAAATTAAATAAAAAATTAATAATTGAAACTGGTTACTTATGAATATAAAACATCGAACAATTTATAAATGTATGCTTATTTTCTACTTCCATAGTTTAAGCAAATTTAGGAATGCTGTGTTTGCACAACTCACCAAACTGTGCTTGGTTACGCGGACACTCTTTTAAATAATATTCACCTGGTTATAAGATATATTAAGCATAATACCTTTTATGTGGATTATTGTTGTTTTCTTCTGGAGCAGCCCTATCTTAATGGATGTTCTGGAAAAAATCGGTATTATATTCTTTTTCATCTTTCAGGTATTCAGTACAGTTGTGTCTCGTGAAGAATAAATTCAGTAATATTCTTTCGGGTTACTTTGAAACGAGCAAAAATAAAGAGATCTCTTTGTTTTTGATTCTTTTAGGCTGTTACTCAGACCTATCGACCTGGTACTTGAAATATTTATGATTCGGATATGGCCCCGTTACATTCTTGTGTTCCTTTTTTTCAGCGAAAAGGCATCTTTTGAACTCGAATTTTTGAAGAAACCTTAGCCATTGTTATCTCACTCATGAAAGAATTTTTATTATGTTACTTCAAATTTCATCGATCCTATCCCCTAGGTATCAGACATGGGTTCCGATCAAATATACCTCCCTATCCGCATATATATATATATATATATATATATATATATATATATATATATATATATATATATATATATATATTTGTGTGTGTGTGGCGGTATATATTACTCCAGTGGTTGGTTTTTGGCGGTATATATTACTCCAGTGGTTGGTTTTATATATTTTACATTACATAATCTCATAATAATAACTGTTTCACAACTTGATTTATGTATGAGCATGCACAATTAAGACGATTTGCCCAATACATATATACTTCCAATTATACACCTAAAATTGTAGATATATGGGTCCAGTTATACCATTAATTGTACGAGTTAAACAATATTACATTTACCTACGATTATGCAATCAATCAAATTTTTAAACATCTAAAAATGGAATCGCTCCGCGTCTCAGTTTTGGGGCTATTATTTCCCAGATTCGTAGGGTAATCTCTTCTATTTTTGCCAAAGTCGGGGTTCAGCGGTTTATACTACTTCTTTTTTTCTCGAAACGCTCGTTAAAGAGAGCACGTCGAATCTATATTTATGATGTCGTGGTCTATTCTCTTTCTTACTCACATTTTTGGGTGCTCGCCTTTTCCTCTCATGTTCCTTCATAAAGATAGCTTTCTCACTGTTTTTTTATGACTATTTCCTTCTTGTTTCTGTCCCTTGAAGTGATTTATGCTTTTCCACAATCATCGACTGTCTGTGTGAAACTAAATTATTATATAAAACTAGCTGTTACTCGTGCCATGCTACACCTACTTTCTAAATCTAGAAAAGCAAAAATAAATTAGGGACCAAATAAGTAATATTCAAATCTAATATCACAAATCTGTAACAGTTCGGGTTCCTGTTTCGAGCCCCTGACCTCCGAACTGTAAGTCCTAGACTGATTTGTTTAAGGATCAAAAAGACGGGGAGACAGCTGATGACGATTTTGACCTAGCCTATGTCACTTCCCGTATCAACACCTAACTGTGTGCCAAGTTTGGTCAAATTCGGTCAAACTGAGTGGATATGTATAAAGAACAAACAGACAAACAAACAACAAATGTTTATTGCCAACGTTAAGGCTTGGATTTCAAGCCTCTTTACAGAGTTCAAGTTCTTTAGGGAAGAAAGAATTGAACCTTTTGGAAGCAGCTACAACACTAGAAGGCGTTACAAGTAGTTTGATTAACTATTAGAACCAAACCTCGACAATCTCCTACCCAGGACCGCCACATTTTAGAGCCGGGCCCAGGACCAGATCACGGGCCCCCCACTTCTCAGAGCCAGACTGAAAATTCTAGCACTTTGCTATAGGACTTTGGGCATTTTAAAATTAGTTTCATTTTGAGTTTTGAGCGAAATGAGAATAAAAGCCGATAACCGGTGCAGCAAAGGTCATTTTCGGTACTTGTAGTTTTATTACGACTCTTAATGAAATTCTGGAACTGCACTTGTTTTGTCGTTTATATGCATTAAAAAAATATAGATCCAATTCAAATAAATATAGGCTACGCCCGTCTATATTTCTAAACCCCATTCTTTTTACAAGCCCATAACCTATACATTTTTTTCCAATTACCGAGGCCCGGCCCGGGCCCGGGACAATGTATCCGGCAGTCCCCCCCCATGTGGCGGCCCTGCTCCTACCTTGACTGAAGATGATGGGATTATCCATAGAGGTATAGATCTGGGTTGTCTAGAGGCGTAATCTAATATTATGCAACAAGCCAACTGTAGCACTCTATCCGCGGCGTGGTTTCAACTGTTGTCGGATAGATATCTCTTCCAGGTCAATTCTCACACATGCCAGCTTGCAAAGGTGCTCCCTTCAATAGGGCCACATGATTAATAGCAAGCCGTGTTTTTCTGGAGTAATTTCACCTTGTTAATTGTGTAATATTATTAAAAAAAATGTACATATGTTTTATTGTACATCTCAATGGTTAAAAAACAATTAAAATATTTTCTTCAACGCATTCCAGAAGTTCAACACAATATATTTAATTTTATAGGAATTCCGCTTCTTTGGCAATAACACTAAGAGCAAAATCTTCTGAACTTGGCCTCACTAGGAAACCAGCTTGTTTGATAGTAAATGTTTAAGTGTATGTATGCATTAAGAAACTAGTGTTTAGGGTTTTAATGAAAATATCCCTTAATATTCGTGCTAACTTAATGTTTTTAACTCAACATGCATAAGGTCATCAAATTAGTTCGAACAGTCCTGTGTTCTTGAAGTATGTCAGCAGATTGTTTATATACTGGCTATTAGTGCCTAAAAGTTTTTGAATATCATATGGGAGATTAATACTGTTTCTTCTGCGGCTGTCTGTCAGTTAATGTTATACTGTAAGTTCACAGTTACATATGCCAAATATTGGTCTCTTACGCCTTGTCATTAAGTATTCGTGTGTTAGTTAAGCAAGTCCGATTCGTAGTCGAGCCAGAACTATTTCTTAACGTCTGTTTTCTCGGTGACTGGATGGCCATTCCCCGATTGTATTTTTAATCCATCGAAGGTTATTGTCAGTTAGTTGTCTCCATGAATTGTACCACTGTTGTACTATAACATATGTCAAAACAACGTACTAAAAGACGAAACAACATAGTATAAGACAAAACAACAGAATATAACATGTTTACGTAACTCGTTTACGTTGTTTATGTGTTTTATGAGGGCACAAACTATTGCCTGTAGGTTTTGATTTGCTTTATGTACTCTTATTATTAAAATAATGTACTTGAAATAATATTATATTCACCGCCGGATAGGACCAGACGTAGTATAATTAACGCTTTTTGACGAGTTGATTTTTTTCTGCCCAGACCTTTCATTCTTTCTGAATGAGGTGTTTTCTGGGCACAGACCAAGCAGGCCCTCTAGTTTTTTTTTTTTTTAAATTTTCCTCAAACCAATATTCAAGTCAAGAACTTTTAGTTTGCTCTTGCTATATATCTGTTTTCGTACATAAATACCTGTTTTAGGTGTTCATATAAATGATGTGTTTTAACTAAAAGTAAAATGGCCGAGCATATCTTGTCGAATCTGCTGAGGATCCGTTTAGAATTGAAGTTATTTATTGTATACATTAGTAATAAATAGTCCGATAAAGTTTTTTAAATTATTTATTTGTGCATGTGTAAGTGTATATATATGTAGGGTGTATTCGATTGTTAGTTTTCGTCCATGGACTATGTAAAAACGAATTCCATTCATCACTTTCACTGAATGTCGATCTGAAGGCTACGTTCAAAGTCAATGGAGTTCCTTTTGAATTAGAAAGTAGCAATATGGTTTTGTAGTAAAATTGGTCTGCTACCTTGGCCTTAGTCTGATTAAGGTCTGCGGTTACAGTTATAGGTTCTCCTTAATAACTCGGCGGAAAAAAATAACGGCATCAATGAATTGGTCTCTAAGGATAATTGGTTACAATCTATTGGAAATTGACTATACTTGGAGCTGTATTATATCTAACATATCGCACTGGTATTTCTAAAGTGACACAACTCAAAAATAAGTGTTTTTCAGTTATGACTATGAAAGACACGGTAAATATCTCTTTATTAACCATCAAAACTGTATGTACCTAGCTTTAGAGCTTGTACACCAGAGGGCACTTGTGTCAACCTTCTTGTCTTAACGCTAGGACCCCTACATAGGCAAGGATGACACATTTTGAGTTGAGTTTTATTTTGAGTTGTGTCACTTTAGAAATACTAGCGCGATTGAGTTTATTGTCGTTAGTGAATTAAGTCAAATTTTTCCAAAATTTAAAAATTGAACTACTGACGGCCTATACCGTCCTGTAACAAATTAAAGAGCTCGCTCACCCATTAGCAAATTCGGTGCATAAGGGGTAAGGCGTTGGACTCCTCTTTACAGGCCAACTTAATATTCTACCCTCAGCGGCAGTAATATTAGTTTGCTTAAAACGAAACTGGGTTTATAACACCCAAATGTGATAAGGCGGGATTTAAAATAAAATATTATCTAGGACTAAGAATTTTTACAAATTCCCTCCTCCAGCAGATTAATGGATGCTCCTAGGACCAGAAACGTTTGTTTTTCTTGCCATGAATTTGGCCCTATGCCACATTAAAACTAATGAAATAAACTTACAAGCATTTTGAGTAATAGACAAAAATCGGAAACTTATACTCTCGGCCTTACTATACGTGTAAATGAGCCCTAGAAGTACTCATTCACGATTTCATTCAACAATATATATATATATATATATATATATATATATATATATATATATATATATATATATATATATCAGATGATGTATATGCATGTGATATATGTGTATATTTATACAGTGACTCACAAAACCGTTGCAATGATAGCTTTTGCTTACAAAATTTGAATACCTCGCTGTTTGAAATATGTGTTGGGTAATGAAACAAATATATATGGTTTTAACACATGTTTAATAATTAGAAAATAACATAATAATGATTTTATTGGGGTATAAAAATACATTCTGAAAAACATTGAAAATTGAACGGATTGCAACACATTTGTGACTGAATTAAAAGTATTATAAAACCTTATAATCTAGTACTTTTTATTGCTTCCTTTGGCTTTAATTATGGTCTGAATTCTATTTGGAACACTTTTCACAAAATTGTTTGACAATTATGACGGGATATCGTTCTATGTCAATTCGCTTCACTCACATTATTCTTTAATCGATTCTGTTGAATTTTCGCCCTTGGCCAAATTTTGTTTTATATGGAACGAAATGTGCTCAGTGATATCTACATTAGGAGACTGAGGGGCCAATCTAACCAGATAATTGAATGATTTTCAAACCATTCTACTTATTTTTGTAATGTGTTTTGGATCACTACCCTGCTAAAATAAAATATTTTCTTTTTGACATTTAAAACTTGGTAGAAGTGATGAGTGGAAAATTCTTAGAGAGCTGTTTTCTTCCTATTCTGGCGATCCGTCCAACATTTTGGTCCGTTTTGCGCCCTAGACCTTTTGACTGCCACCGCCAAATTTTCGAGTAGTCTGGTATTGCTTGTTGGTAATGGGAAACCCAGGTTTTTTCCAAATCCAGCATTGTCCATCAGCCTCAAAACGATTTATTTTTGTTTTTTCTGACCTCAGAACAGTTCTCCAGTCAGCAATTGTTCAATTTTCATGATTACCACAAAATTGCAGTTGTAGTTGCCTGTGTTTTCTTATGGCAATGGCTTCTTGACATTTACCCATGGCACATATCCCTGACTTATTAGTCTTCTTGAAATAGTTTCAGCATTAATTTGAAGCCCCATGCCTGTTTTAAGTCTACGTAGGCCTTGTAAAGTAGTGTCGATCTCACCCATCCTAATCAGTCGAACCAGTAACTTGCTGTTTCTTTCTGAAATCTCTCTTGGTTGACCTCCAAGATGTTTAGAACAATAAAGAGTCTTTTTTATAAAATATCTACTTACTGTAAAAACATTCAAACCAACTCGAGCAGCAATTTGTCTCATTGAAAGGCCTTCATTGACCAAAAGCTTAATACTGTTGTTTATGTCAGAGAAAATTGAGTTAATCCTGATTTTTTTTATTTATCTGGCTTAAATGTTATTTTTTATGTCCGTTTTGCTTGGTAGTAACTATTTTAAATTGCTAAATTGATAGTTTAGACCTTGAACTTCACTCCAGAACATCAGTCACAAAACTGTTTCAATGACCGTACAGCAGAAAGCATATCCCTGAGAGTGTTTACAATGACTAATCCCCTCAAGATCCTTCTAGAATTATACCTCCTAGTCCCAACTAAATTATGTTGACCCGCAGTAGTAAATATTATACTGGTTTAATTTTTTTTTTCGATAATATAATATAACATGCATATCATTGCAACGGTTTTGTGAGTTACTGGATATATAAACATATTTGCTGCAAGCCAGCAAAATCGGAGACTAGGTCTTGCCCTAACAGTTTATGAGTAATGTAAAAGAGGAAAATCCCTTTCTTACTAAGTTATTTGTTCAAATTATTTGTAATTTGATATTTTTTTATTATTTAAAAATCTGCTCGTGGCGATTAGTTAAGTATCTTACGATTAGTGACTTGTGCGTTTGATATAATTAGTTTTACTTATATGCTGAAATAATTGTCAATATAAATTTATTGATTCCATTATTAGTCATCAAAATAACAAGATGAATTAATAAATAAATATCCAATTCAATAAATGGATGTCGTGCTCTTTTCATGCGTCATAAATAATTTAAAATCACAATTTTGATGCATGTAATTCGCCATAAAATCCTGTTTATATCGCCATCAGAGGTATAGATTTTCTCAAAACTGTAATGCCCTTATTAGAGCAGACCAGCTTGGAAATGACGAATAACACATTCGAAATGGAAAGCATATCATTAGGTTTTCGTGCTGATGTCCTTTTCACGCGCAGTGTGGGCAGTATTGCACAAAACCATTTTCCCTCTGTTCGGTTTTACCGCGTTAATTGGATTCACTTTGTAATATTTAGGTTCCCAAATAGTGACAAATTGTTCCATTTAGATTGGCTTTACATATTTCATTTTGACTGTAATTGTATTGGATTCAAATTGAAATGTCATAATATATTCCAAATAAATTACCTTTTGACATATTTCCCTCTATGTATAAACCCTAGGTATGTTTATAACAAACATAAATGCTTCCGAGATGGGTAGAATTAATGCTGAGTAGTGAACCTTCCAAATTATTTTTTTAGTATTTTTAATCTTAAAAAAGTCCGACTGGCAGGAACTGCGTCATCGTAGCGGGTATCCGTTTTTATCCCTTGTGACATTTGCGAAACATGGAATTGAAACAGTAAAGTTTTTGTTTTGCTCTATCGTAAAAATTTTAACACGTGTAAAAATGAAAATCAAATCTGAGAACTACTTTTCAGTTTGAATAGAGTGAAAATTAGTTTTAAAACTAGTTTTATTCAGTTTTCTCGATGAATATACTTTTCCAACATCTTTATAACTTTATTTATTACTTTATTTATTTTTTTCTATAACCACCGAATATTTATACACGAACATACATTTTTATGAGGCGCCCTTTTACCGTTTCAGCAGGACCGGAAAACATAGTATTTCGTTCTCAAAAAATAAAAATATTAATAAGGACCTTCTTTTCTTCTTCTTTTTACTTGTTTTTTACGATGAAATAATCTGGAAATGTGGAAGTTTATTGTGAAGTACGATCTACAATATGTCTATTTTGATGTAACAAATTATATGACTACTGACTAAATAAATTAAAAATAACTAAAATAAGAAAATAATTATTAAAAAAATGTTTACACATTTAATTAACAGTAGATACTATCTAATAACATTATACAACATATTATGTTCATGAGCTGATTTAATATTTTTCGGTCCATTGTTTTAATAAATTGATTTACTTCTTTAAAATAGTTAAGGAGTAAGCGGAGTTGTTATAAGATAGTGTTCTTAATAAATTGAGTCCAGAAACCGCTCACTAATGTAGAGTTTATATCTATATCTACAGTTTATATCTATTCAATTTTTTTCGCATTTACACGTGTTAGTAGGAATTAATTTGACATTATGTAGATAATGTTTCGTGCATGTCTCGATATAAATTTTGTTCGTTTATAAATCTCTTAATTTTCACCTGTTATTAAATGCATAATTTATTATGCCCCCTTTAGGCATTTTCGTACATAGTTTTCATTATTTCATTAATAAGATATAGATTATGTTGTGTCTTATAAGTACCTTACCTTGCTAGTATTTACAAAAAAAAACCCGACTCACCGGAACTGCGGCATCCTAGCCTGTTTTCATTTTTGACTCTAGGGTCATATGAAAAGTTAAGAATAGAAATAGTTAATGTTTTGTTTTGATGTTTATTAAAGAATGTACACCCCTAAAAGCAACCAATCAAAAAAGGGACAAACAGAGACAAAACCCGTTCAAAAGAACGAATTTTGAGAACTGATTTTTCTAAATGAGATGACACTATTGAAAATTAACCGCTACAACCGACTAGGTAGGACAATAAGTAAGCTTTGGTTACAGTCCACAATATTTATTTTTTTGTGATTACTCATGTTACAGAAATTTAAATATATTAGTTTGAATTAATGCCAAACATTTGGAAACAGTTTCAACTGAATCAATCATTTCTAAGTACTCGAACCGAAAATGAGCCAGAAAAAACTAGTTTTGTTCACCTTTCTCTATAAAAGATTTATAGATATGGTCTTGCAACTGATCCCACGCCCAAATTACATATAAAACGCGTACACAAATACAAGCCTGTAATTGCAAAAAATCTACGACTATCCCCCGCGAATTCCGAACTTGACCTTTTAAATCAAATGTACATGAATACAAATTTGAACAACTGTTATTTTTGTGATCTATGGATTCCGTCCGGAACGTGAAAATGTTGACTCGGCACTTCCAATTTCGTCATTAGCGGGTTTCCTCCCTACGGAGGGATCGTGAAAACGCACTAACACGAATGTCCCTCTGCCAGAAGTATGAGTTGTCTTATTCTTCTCCTTACTCTGAGCTGCATTGCCAGCCGATGTAAAGAGAGTCCGGGAGCATGCGCTACCTTCCCCAGCGGGACAAGCCGACGAGGCGTGTAGTGTACTCTCAGCCACTGGCTTGTGACAGAGCCTTCTCGGCACTATCTCTCCTTCGTCACTCTATCAGCATGATTGGCCTGTGGTCTTACACTAACTTCAGGCTCAGGAACAAAGAATGCGAAGTACTTCTTGGTCAGTAGTCAAGTCTTGAATTTAAAAAAAATCATTTAGACTTATTTTTTCTTATTTTATATATTAATTTTTATAATATTTTCAAAGACTAATACTGCAAATGAAGATTAAAAGTAGTTATTAATTAAAAATATTTTGAATCTTGGACCCTCACTGAAGAAACTATTGAATTAACTATTAATGTTTGTAGTACATAAGATTCATATCTATACTATTCTGTAAATTTTTATTTTATTCAAAACGTCAACTTAATTCAAAATATCCATTATGACTCTCTCATTATCCCCTTAAACTATATTTTACACTATTTTTTTAATGATACTTAACAACATTAAAAACAATTAATAAATAACAAGGAATAAATAAATTAATGTCCATTTTCACTCAATTTTCTTAAGTTTTATGTATAATTTTAGTATTTTATTTTATTCTTTCTATTTTTTTCTTTTTTACAAAGTTTGAAGAATTTTAACCTGAGAATGTTCTCCTTTTATAGTTGTAAGAATTCGATATTTGGATTTATTTTTTAGGGAATTATAACAATTATTTTGGCGAATGGCAAAGAAAAAGAATATAAAGTCCTGTTGCTTTAAAATTAATTATTTAGATAATATTTGTGTAATAAGAGTTCCCACATAAGTTATTTGCTGCCTTTTGATTTGTTTCATTGGTTTGTATGAAGGTAATCATGTTTTGCTTTAGACAAGCTGGAAAACATATGTTTTGGATGATCTATCTTGAATTTTTATTTTCGATAAAATGTTGTGCTACATTGCTTACATTTTTATATATTTATATATAACATTACACACCGAACTTCTTTCTTAAAAAACATCAAGAATGAACTTAAATATTTGTCTTCTTCTCTTTTTTTATTGTAAGAAAATTTTTAATAATATTGTTGGCACAATGTGGTGTTATAACTCTTTTCATTCAATTTAAAATATTTTCTTTTTACCTCTTTTTTATGTAACGCGGTTTTAAGATTATTTTATTCCATAATAAAATGTTTCAATTAATTTTTAATAGGAAAACTTTACGACTTTTCCTTCCTACTAGAGTCTGGACGAATGATTCAGGCTACCATTTCTCCTGTGGTATTTCTATGCTAATTTATCCAGTTTGTATTTTAAGCATATCATAAGCATATGCTTTTTCTCTGCTCAAATTATTCCAATTTATTCCCTTTAATATTCCGTTCATATTCATAGATTCTATATGAAAATGAATGCCATGCTTATCAATACCTAGAAGTTTAAAGGGCATTCTAGAATGTTGGTAAATTAAACACAAGTTTGATTTAATACGGAGGTTATTATTATATTATATTTATTTTAAATAAAACATTTTAACTTAACTGATGAATAGTAGAATTTTTTGTTGTGTGCATAAAGTGGGGAAATAGTACATAAGAAATTAGTCTTGTTTTATTTGTATTTCCTCGCTGAGTTTGTTCAGTGGAATTACTTTTACGGATTGTGCCCCAGCGGCGATAGCCTTGATGATTGTTCTTCTAAAAGGTTATCCAACAATGCGAAGGAAGAGCTGATCGATTTGAAGACATCTGCAAAATAAAATTCATCTAACACACACAAAATATCGCCATCACTGGCAAAAGAAGCAGCAAAAGGAATGAAAATGTTAGCATTTCTGGCAATGTGGTTAACTAACAGGGTGTGTATCAATAGCTCGCATTTGAGTAGTCAGGATGACGGAAAGTGATTTATACCAATGTTCAAAATGCAAAATGCACAATTTCCAGCAAATTGTGCTAACGAGTAATACAGTCGTCGCACTCAAAAACTTTAGCACCGAGAAGTCTGGACGTGACAATATTCCACCTCAGGTTGAGGCTGTAAACCTTTTTTATGTACAACATTTTCGCCTTATGATGTTCTACTAAGGTGTGAAACGTGTAGGGGAGAGAGAGAGAGCAGTATATTGAAACTATGCAGTAAAGGTTTATTGAAATTTCGCCTCTTTTGATAAGTCCCAGTTGCACAGAAAAATATTTTTTAGAAGCAATTTTAATATTAATCGTTTTTTAATAACTTTTTTTGACTTTTAAATTCCATTTTAATTCTAAGTAATGGCTATTTACATTTAAAATTAGGTTATTTATTTTTATGTATTAAGAAGGTTTTTACATTTACACTTACATATATTTTGCTAATTTATTTTGGATATGTATCTATAATTGTATATATATATTTATAAATAGATAGGCAGATACATATGTAGATAGATGGATAGAAATAGATAAATGTAGCGTTGTTTTATTACCTTATTGAGATATTTATTGCTCAATCGGTCGTGAAGTGATAAATTAAGGCTATTGAATTTGCCTCGACTGGAGGAAGAAAACTGAATGAGATTCGGAAGGGAAATAAGATTGACGACAACTCTAGGCCGAAACGAGTCGATCGACAAAGAAGGACAAAGCGCCCTGCTGTCAGTAAGCATCGTCTCGCTGTTTAAATTTATTCCGACACTTCATCTGCTAAAAGCATTCTCCATGGTGAAAGGTCTCTTCGTCGCGACTCTATTTCAGTACAAAGGTTCAACTTTAATGTTCTACTAGTGTAGTTGTTTTTATATCGAAATTTATTTTAATATTTTTTAAAAATGAAAATTTAGTTGTTTAAATGTTATCTCAATATTTGGACTGCGCAGTCCAAATCTTGAGATATTCCTCACCGTGTTTGGGACATCCTAGACCCCCAGTTTAATAGTCCATCCAAGTAGAATGATAAAACCAATAGATTACCTGTACAGACCAATGAGTCTGGAATTGTGCAAGCTAGGACTGACTTGCGTGAAGGATATTTGCTTCACATTCGGGGGTTCTACTATAACTGGACTTTGCAGTCCCTGCCTTGAGGTTTATTAACTTATTGTGTGTGCGCGCTAGATGCGTTCTGTTCAAATCTTGTGGCCAAACTGCGCAGTCTCTATTATATACAGTTTGTAACTATTTTCTCCTCCTAAACTAGGAGTTAACTGAGAAATTTGAGGATATATGAAATTCCAGTAAATAATCAGAAACTATTTTTCACTGACGAAGTCCATGTTCAGAACAAGATTGCTTTTCTAAGAGGAATTTATAACGGCTAGCAGAATAAGCCTCCATTCCTGTTTAATTTCCTGCGTTATAACGCCACCGCACTCTTTGGCTTTCAATGGTGTTTGTGTTTCGTTCCGAAATCTATTTGTGCTAAATTTATACTTCTTTCATTTAGGGGTAATCAGAAAAGGGTTATTTAAATATTGATAATGAGATGCAGTTAGGCTAGGCGCTGGGGTGGTAAGAATTGAAGAAATGGTTGTGATTCGGCTAAGAGAAAAACTTCAGATTTTCAGCACATCTATATTTTAAACCATCCTTTGATAGAATTGGAAACAAACCTTACAGTAATATTTTTCAATTCTATTCGAATTAACTACATAATTGGCCTACCCACTAAAATTGGGTATGATTTTGCATTTTTTTTTCCTTTTTAACTTTTTATTTTGTATGCATCTGATAACAATTTTGCTTTCAGGGAACTGGTCAGTAATATACAAAAAAACAAATAATTACTGTAATCTATGTCAGTTTATCTGTAACTTGAAAATTATATACTCATTTATACTTTCTCCTAGAGGTGTTTATAATAAAGCACATAAATCCAGAATTAACATGTTCCGTTGAACTTAATTATTATAATCTAATTAATGCTTCCATAAGTTGTGCAAGACTATATGATAAAACGACATAAATAATTAAATTTTCTCCTAGGAATAAATCTTAGGTTATTCCCCATAGAATTTCATTATTTTTTTGTACCGTATAAATAAATGGATTTCTTCCACAAATTCATCCTTTACATATTCAGTAGTGAAAAACAATGGAAAAGTAGAAATCTTTTTAGCCTCAAAGAAAAACTTTCTCTTCTCATATAATTTATAAAAAGTTCTGCAGGAACTGAGAAACTGATTATTCAGACATGCACATTATTCAGCCATGCAAGGACTTCAATAAAATAAAAAGTTTCTTTTTAAAAACAACTTGTTTTTTTATCACCTAATACATTTTTACAAACATTTGTCTGTAGGCATTATAATCTAGAAGAAAAATAGAGATCTGTACTAACAATTACATTAAATTATAGTTGATCATGGTTATAGGCTATAACCATGATCATCTATAAGTTAATCCTACAACGTTTCGGCTATAACTTACAGCCGAAACGTTGTAGAATACTTTAAATAAATAACAAGATCTAATCGAATAAATGTTTTAATACGTTGTTGACCTCACAATGGGATATGGTGTATAAGAGCGCCATTTCTTAGAACTAGGTTAGGAAAAGTTAAATAACAAACAGGTCAACAAAAAATACACTTCCACCTGTTTACAGTTCTGTTATTATTTCTGAATAGTAAATAGCGATTTTTCTCGTTACAAGAAAACTAAGAAGGGCGTATTAATAATATAGTCAGCGTTTTTGAGTTTACTGTATTTTAGAATTTTTGTTTTGCTTTCAGACTTCATAATTGATCAAAATATTAGGATTAGGGATTCCTAATCCTAATATTTTAGACAAATTATGATATTTGTAAGTAATACTTGACTACTTATGCATTAGTCGTTGTGAACAACTGTCTGCTCTGAGAACTGACCTCGGCAATCGTCCTTGAAATCTCTTTTATTTTGGGGGCTTGCTATATTTAGAAAATGGGTCCTTTCCGGACAATTTGACTTGATGGCTGACTCATAATGTATTAATTGCTGTATTTAGCCTTCGTTTCTTTCCAGAATCCTATTTTTCTGAGTCATTTTTTTTTTTTTTTTTTTTTTTTTTTTTTTTTTTGAAAAATTATTAATACATGTACACTCACATAAGCGGTTTGTATATATGTATATATATATAATGTTATAATGTGTGCGATATAATGGGAATGCTTCATTTCTTGTTCCAGGTTTCACAAGTTTATTTCTTTTAAAATGAATAATAACATTTTTAAATGACATTTTTATTCTTATGTTAGTTTATTATTTATATTACGTGCGTAAATCATACACAGAGATTCTGAAGAGAGAGACCTCTTTATGAATGAGATCTCATCCATAAATAAGGCGGTTTATGGGAATCGTGAGATATTTTTTTTTTTTTTTTTTTTTTTTTTTTTTTTTTTTTTTTTTTTTTTTTTTTTTTTTTTTTTTTTTTTTTTACTTCTTCTATATCAAGGGAGAAAAATGATCATCAAAAATACATTCTTTGAGCTTGACGTCCAGCAGACGTACAGTATATCAGTTATCTACTGCTATAAACGATTTCTTTTTTAAGAACAAAGAATCTAAAAGTTATCTAGTGATGACGTTGCGCCAGAAAAAGGATGATCTTAAAATAGGACATTATTTCTCGGAGGAAGATAAGACAAAAATTGGAATCATTCATTTGTCTCTTACTCAAAGTGAAAAGGAAGTGGGCTTCCGCTTTTTGCTCTATATTAACTAAAAATTAGCTAATATATTTGTTTAATTGTACTTGTTAATCGATAAACTAAAGAGAATAAAATTGCCTAATTATTGATATATTCGGAAGCTGAAGGTTATTAGTATATACTGTTCATTATTTTTTTTACTTTTTAATAGATTTAATATTGACGTCTAAAACGCCTATACAGTTCATAGAAATTGCATAGAAACCACATAAGACTCGTTAGGTATCCTGAATGCTGGTCTCTTGTCACTAAAAATAGAGCCGCTTATTTCAAAATCCAGTGTTTTTTTTGTTTTGTTTTTTGTCAATAGAAAGCACCTTTCAGCTCTAGTCTAAACGATTCGGTTTTGTAAGTATCGTGGCGTCTACAACGTTTTGAACTGTTATAATAAATTACAGGCAAATACTTACATATTAATAAACATAATTCTACTCAGATTTATATACATTTGCGTTTTTTTTTTTTTTTCGAGTACTTTTTGAAGCGCGAATAATCATTATTGACTTAATGCAATTTTTTCATGAGACAAGCTTTCACTTTCGGTATTATTTTATTCATGGTACTATAGTTTTATCTATAAAAATTCACTGGGATTGTTTTGAATTTAGTCACCTTCTGGTATAGATGATGTTTCTATTGAGGGAAGCTCATATATCAAGTATATATCCGACATAATGGATGCAGGAATGGCCGCTGTTTCTGGAATTCTGGCTTAAATTCCATTTACACCCCTTGGTATAGATTGGAATTGGGTCATAAGACCGGCCCTACTACCAATTTCCGGAATATCGGGAGAGGGGAAATCAGTAATAATTAAAAAATATCTCTATTTACGCAATGTCAGCAACTTTTGACTCGAGCTTACAGGCTTCATTGATCAAGTGACATTTTTGAATGAAATGTTAATTTTTATAATTGTGAAATTCAGCTCCGAGTTTAATCATTTATTATACCGCTTGTCGCGTTCAGAATCATTATACCGTCTTCAGTGTCTTAACGATAAATTCTTATGATAAACTTTTAACCGACCAGCCGGCAGGAAATTGAGGGTGAAAAAGAAATTTGAAAGTAGCCCTGTTTCAAAGAATGACATCCAAAATATCGGGTTTCCGTCCTACTACGTCCATGTGGTTTAAACGCAGACAAATAATGTTCAATATGGAATGCTTTTTTATTACATAAATCAAAGCTTGTTAAAAGATTGAATTACAAGGATCTTTATAAGATATGGAGTTCCAGGATTCGTAATTTTTGGCGGCATGAATTCGAGCTACTAGTCTACCTATTGGATATTCAAATTTAATGACTTACATGATAAACCAAACTGCAGACTGTACAACCTTCTAATAACTATTTAAAATCAACTTACTCACTGCAGAGAGAGAGATAACATTGACTTACTTAAATAATTTACACGAATGGCTTACACAAGACAGTACACACATCGATAATACAATAAAATATCTGAAACTTAAAAATAAATATTAACTTTTTGAATACGCTATAATTTATTTAACAGTAAAATGTCTATTTATTTAAATTTTCCCTAGTGGGAATCTAACCGAGTGCACGTTACGCCTTAGCACTCACAGCCACCGGGTCTCCAAATGAGCAAATTTATTTTTTCCCCTTTTTAAATTATTTAATTTAGTTATTTATTTTTAATATTTATTATTTTATTTTTGTACGCTAAACTTTACCATTTTATAAATCATTTTCCCAATTATGCATTGTTTTTTATATATATTTTTATGTCCTGGTTCTGTATAATTATTAGTTTTGTTTAAAAATTGACTTAAAGAGAAATCACCACGTTGTGAACTCTAAATAAATAAGAAATATAAGCGGTATGTATTTTTATAAATACATACATAAAATACAATGATTTTATTAAGGATACCAATGAGAACGTATATTGACTAATGCCAGTCTAATGGAAAAAGTTATAATTTATTAGGTATTTGAATCTAACGCAGATCAATGACTGAATAAAAAGTTATTTAAGGTTATAACGATTTTTAAGATTTATTTAACCGGAAGGAGGGATTTGGAAGTTTTTAATAACTCCGCCATAATTATTTTAGGGGGCCTGTTTGTAGAAGAGCTTACTTTTTTAATTATGCATGCTATTTTAGTAACAAAGAGAGAATGGTTCTGCATAACTGAGAGCTGTATAAAGCAGGGCTGGAGGCATAATGTTTGTTACAGCCTGAGCAATAAAGTGGTTTATTACTACTATTAAAGTTGTTACCCCTGATCAATTCCCAATCAAATAGAGTAGAGCTAAACTGCCTTTATTTGGGATTTTACTTCAGTATTTATGGGGAAAAAGTAAGTTTATGTTGTTATCCAAACGAAATAGGGTTCTAATAAATTCTTTATAAGATTTTAAATTTATTTCGGGCCTTCGGTGGAAGGCCATTATCGGTTTTTGCCCTATTTATAACTTGAAAAAAAAAGTATTGGATTCTTAATTGACGTTTCATGGCCTCCTCCTCTCATTAGCCCATTCGGTCGTTATAAACCTACAGCTGAACATCTTTTTCTCCTTTTTTTTCTAAAATATTCATCTTCAACTGAAATCCCTTGTTGTTTGCTGGTACAAATTCAGCTGTAGGGTTGGTGATAAGTACTGATACAGGTGATAAGGAGCGTCAATATTATGTTTAGCTGGCTTAGATTAGGGCTCATTCTGGTTTATCGGAAATGACAGACCAACCGATTACAACGAATACTAACGAAACGCACATCCTAGATGAATGCTGATTATGTTACTAACAATGGACTTCTATGTACATAAATGAATTTAAGTGCTCAGTGCCAAAGGTGACTAACCCACAATTAGCACAAACTGAGAAAATCATAGTTAAAGTTAGGAAGAATCTGAAAAAAATAAAATAGTGTTTGTGACAGAAATGATTTTAATTCACCAACACTATTTTTTTCAGATTCTTCTCAAATTTAACTCCGATTTTCAAAGTTTGTTCTAATTGTGGGTTAGTCATCTTTGGCTCTGAGCCCTTCAATTATTCTTTTATCTGCATGTGGCGTGTAAACACCATGAGAATATTTTTCTCTAAGTTTGTGAACTACTTGACTATTCTCAAGTATCTTGTTCTATCTTCTCGAGTTTTGATAGCAACTTGACTATTCCCCAATATATTCTATTATCTTCTCGAGATTTTTAAACATCTTGACTATCCCCGAGTACCTTCAGAGCATATTATTCTCCGGGTTTGTTAACAACTTGACTATCTAGATGTGTCGCCTAAACAACAGGAAAATCGTGGAGCATATTCTTCTAGAGTTTTGTAAACGGCTTGACAATTCCCGATTATCTTGTTCTATCTTCTAGAGTTTAGATAGCAACTTTATTATTAGATGTTCTTCTATCCCCCCAATATTTGTAAACAACTCGACTATAGTCGAGTACCGTCTGCCTGCATGTGACGTGTAATCGACGGGAAACCCCTTCTCCATAACCATCATAAAAAAAATTGATAATTTCCGAGTATCTTGCTCTATCTTCTAGAATTATGCAAACAAATTTACTATTCCCGAGTATCTTGTTCTATCTTCTCGAGATTTGAAAACAACTTTTCACGGCTATCTTGATCTACCTTTTTGAGTTTTGATAGCAACTACATATTCTATTTCCTAGTGTCTATCTGCAAGTGACGTGTAAACATCATGAAAATCCACGAGGATATTCTTCTATCATCTTGATGTTAATAATCAACTTGACATTCCCAGATTAGCTTCTTCGCATTAACCAGCCTTCAACTGTGGTGTTTGCCTGTGACCTGTTCGATCGGCTCCTTAATCTCTCCCAAGAGAGACTTTGGCTTAGTAAGACGAGCTTTAGGATTTACTTCTTGGGAGCTTTATTTGAAATAGCTTAAAATACACCAGCCTGATAAGGCGGTAAAACATTGACAAAGTTTGACATGAATTAGCATCTATTTTTCTTGAATCACTTTTTAAGACTTGCTGCTTCCCACTAGACTTCTAAATTTAGCTACTCTTTTCTTAAAAATATCATGGCCAGTTTTCTTCCCGCAGAATATACTGCAGTAGGATTATCCAGTTATTCAATCGCTTTGTAATAATATTCCACATGTAGTACATGCATTTTTATAAGTGGATATCATTCTTCAATTCATAAGTATTTCAATTAGTGGCACAAAAGTACATTCACTCAAAATAAGGACTCTATATATATTTTGTTGTGATTTTATTTCATTTTTGGAAAACAAATTTTATTGGTCCAACACAAACGTATTGTGCACAATAGATGAAATGTTTTAGGTGTAAAATATCTTCGTTAAGTAGTGTATGAAACATTTTCATTTGTCTAAGCTCCTTGCTCGAGGCTGTAAGAGTTTGTAGTATTTCCGCAATAGGTTTTCTATCTACGAGAAAAATTGACCATCCTCCAATTTTCTGTTGATCTAACTGTTCTGTACGAACCGAAGAGCACTGGAAACTATTCAGATTTCCATGTTTTGGAATGAAGTTTGCAGGCGTTTTAATTGTGTGTTACTGCCATCAAAATAACCTGAGCATGCGCACGTTAGTATGGATAAATTTGTCGATTTTTATATAAGTTTATAACAGCTCTACATTTTTTTATATATAAGTGATTAATGGGAACAACTCATTCTTTCTATTGTCATCCTGTATCATTACGAGAAAACTACATAAAGTGGCAGTACTTCAAGTCATAAGTTCAATTAGTTACTCTCGATTTAGTAAATATATATAGATTGATTTTTTAGTGCGTGACTTCTTTACGCATTAATATGTGCGTGATATTTCGCAGGGTGGTCTTTTCACCTCATCTCTCTGTTGACTATATAACGGAAAACGTCGACTCTCATAAGAAGCTTACTTCAACTTCATAAGAACCCTTCTTACTCAATATCGCGCAGAGAAGAAGAACCCCACGGGAGAGAGAAACTGAGAGAGATACACCCAGAAAAGAGACTGTATTCCCTTAGCTACTTAGCCAGTTGAAAGGTTTCCACTGTTAACCTCGAACCTGACCGTTAACAGTTCAGCAATCCTCCTAGCCACTTGCCTTTCTTCTCCTTCATTAAGGCCTTAGCTCTCTAGGGGTTAGAGCCACCACTTCAGGGTCTTGTGTTAACATCCGTAACAATAAGGATAATGTAATTTAAATGGTCTTTACTGCCCGTATCCTATTACCCTATTTCTTTCTCCATTCGGCTTTCTCCTTATGGCTTGCTTTCAGCACGTTCCCAATGATATTATATATTGATTATATATATAATATATATTGAAGCTGCATATGAGATAAATATCAATTCATCCTGTCTAAAAAAATTATATGATACGCATTAAAACTTATATCCGTTTAGAAAACTAGGAGTTCAACATTTCAATATCTAAAGGAATCACGAGTTTGATAATCAATTAAATCTTCTAAAAAAAAAAAAAAAAAAAAAAAAGAAAAAAAAAGTGAATACACTTACAAAATTGTCTTATTGATGTCTTAAACTTATAGAAAGTAATGACTCAAATTATTACTGGGAATTACTATGAAAATTGTTTTAACAAAAAAAAAAAAAAAAGTTAATTTACGTATTGGCGAAATAGGGAGAAGTTCAATAACACACCAAATTGAATATCTCAGGTTTATTAATCCTTTTCTCCAAATATTTCACACCTTTATGGTGCATTTACAGGGGAATATGGAACAACTACATGGATTTACATCGTCAATTTGAGAAGGAGAACCTTCCACCATTTCACCAATTCCTAAACGACAATTAAGGATTATTTAATTATAAATTAACAAAACTATATTTTATTTCAGTTCCCCTCAATTTTGATGATATAACCCCCATGTATATATAAATTTTACCTGCACAATATCAATAATTATTTTCTAATTTCAATGGTATTAATGTATCATATCTTATTTTAATGAATTTTGTTTTATATTTTTGGGAGTTTTACGCCAATCATATATTTTTTTAATAGTTTTTAACGGCAGAGAAAGAAACTTTTGTTACAAATGGTCTTTGTTTCCCTCGCTTAATACTATGTTATTAATGATCACTTCAGAGTCAAAACTTTATTAATTTTTCTTTGAACCCGCTTGAACATTTTTTTTTCTGATGTATTTGGAATTTTAGTTTGAAAGAGTTATGCTTTCTTACAAACATGTGTATATATGCATGCTACGCACAAAATTAAAGGGAGAGAATTGATATGTCAGCTGTAATTTCTGTTATGGTAACAGATGTTCATGCTACAGATTGAAATAATTATTTGTAAAAATAAGATACAGTAATGTTTATTGAGTAAAGTCAAATATTTTTTTATATTTAAGTGGTAAAACATAACTATATATGTATATATTATTCTCCGAGATATCACTACGAAAGTTTGGGGATTATTGCTTTAAAAATAACATCCTCAGTGAGTGCCAAGCAGGCTTTCTGAAGGAATATTCGGCCATAGACAACATTTTCAACCTAAACGCAATTTTTAGGCTAAAGATAGGTCATAAAAGAAACAACATGAACTGTTTTGTGCCGATCTGAAAGCAACATTTGATTCTCTCGATAGACCATCTCTATTCCATAAGTTTCATAACTTGGGAATGTCCAAAAACTATCCTGACAGGTATTTATCGAGAAACAGAATCTGCGATTTGGCACAAGGGAGAGGTTACTGAGTCCTTCGGTCGGAGGCTGGATTGAGGTCGTTTGCACACTTTTATTTTCAGTATTTATTCATGAATTTTATTTTTCATCTTCGTTTCCTGTGATAATGGATAGCCCCTGGAAAAAAAATGACTGGCGGTAGTTGTGTAGTAATTAATTTCACAACATGCATTTTTATCATAACTCATATTTCCTGTGTAAACTAATTTATTTTTATTTCTTACACTAATGCTTTTATTCCACCGTGCTATTAATTATTCGTGACTGCCATTTAAGCAATTTCACTGCGCAGATCTTATTCGCAATTAGATGGAACCGTAATTCACTCATCACGTCCAATTTTCGTTAGTTAACAATTAAAATCAAATCGTTCTTTTGTATTGTAGCTAGTACCTGATTGAATAATATTTACAAGTTGCCAAATTATCGTGAATTGCTGGTTTTAACCAGTTCTTTAAATACTTGCTGGCTATTTTAGTAAAAGAAATAATTATATTCAATTAATTTTAGGCAGACTAAATACTTAATTATCCTATTCTTAAGAATAAAACAATGATTACAAGTTAAAGGCTAAAATATCCTTTCCCACTGTACACTCATGCTTAAATTATAATTTTTAAATCTTACCTTTGTTTTGTTAAAATTGCTGAGCTCCAATTCCTCTAATGCGAGGTGTAATATAAAAGCACTGCTACGCATTCTGGAGGCACTCATCGTAAAGTAGGTTAATATTTTTTGTAATGGAGTAGTTCCTTTCAATTTCTGATATTTATCAAATTGGTGAATTTACAATACATTGCTATAAGATGAAGGTTATTATATTGGATTTATAATAATCCAAAGTATCATTACAAATCAATTTATTAGGATATGTCACTTTCTTTAGATAGTTTTGATAATTGTGTATTTTTTGCGCGCGAATTGGAGTTTATATTATTTTATTGCAACCAACTCTAGGAAAAGGCAATCGAAATTTCTTCTAAAATATTTGTCTTAAGTTTATTTCCGCCTTCTAATCCATTTTGACTTTTGCATTCGTTCCAATTCTTTTTACTCTTGGCGTGGAGACGGACTATCTTCGTGATAGTTATTTTTGAATATCTATAGTTGAGTTAAAAAATAATGGTCGACTAAGAACAGGATGTTTTATACCATGAACTTTGTAATTTATTCGCAAATTTGAATATCTCTTCCTTATTATTCCGGTTCCCCATTTGCTAAATATCTTACATGGAATAAAGTGTTTCCTGTTGTACGTCCTTGGTTTAAGTTCATTGTGGTGTTTACTCCTGATAGTTAAAGTTTCTCCTAGAATCAATTTCCTTAGCAAGTTCCTCATTCTCCGCCGTATTTAGTAACTGTGAAGTTGGTTTTATTTACTTCCTTAAAGAATATTAGGGATGTGCAAAAAGCATCTATTCAAGCTCTAAACATTTTTCGATTTTTATTAAGGTACGTTCTTAGGAGGCAATAACTAATAACATAAAAATGTAAGTAAGAAAACATGCATAATTAACGAAAAAGTAGATATTTATAAGTTTGGGCGGGAAAAATAATAAATGCAGTCATAATTGTGATTCAAAATTAACTTTAGCCTTTGACATTTTTTTGTAGTTTGCTTAAGTCTATCATACTACTATAGAATACATTTAGATAGTAAACTTAAAAGTAAACTTTATTTCTAAGTTTAGTATCTAACCTAATTTATTAATGTAATTTAAAGAATTAGCATTAAAAAAGTAATATTATTAACGAATATTATTACCAATGAATATTGAAAAGACAAATTGAGTTGAGATGAGCTGTAGATATAAACATAATATATGTAGGTGAACACTTGTTTATTAGCATTTGAACTATTACATATTTTCGCAAGGCGCTCTTTTGATAGTCCCGCAAGACATTTGAGTAAGGCGGGTTGTTTAAGAAAACGTTCTCTCTTAAGACAAGCGGGGGAGTCTGAAGGTCAGGATTTTCAATTATGTATGTTATTCAAGCAGCGTGCAATTTATTTCTAAATATATAAACGGTTTGTCGTATATTTAGAAGAGAGATAATAATAAAACAGAGAACGTGAAATTTGGCCGAAAATTTCTATTTTCATATACACTTCTCTTCATGAATATTAAACCTTATTTTAAAGCCACTCTCTCCTACTCTATTATTTTGTTCAATTTCAGATTTCAATTCGGGTAAAAATTCGTGGACATACTTAATTTATTCATATGACAAAAAATTGTTCATAACTTTTCAAAAATCCAGAATCCGGTCTAATTGTGTGGTTATCGACCAGTAAAATGTTTTCGAAAGCTTGACTGCCTTAGATTTTAAAAGAATATTTCAAATATGTAAAGCATTTCGTTTGGATTTTGCAAAAATGAATAAAAACGTTCATTTTTTTTTTTTTTTTTTTTTTTAAACTCAATTGTGAAATTATTATGCAAAAACTATCAAATATTTTATTCGATACTAACCTGGAGTGCGTTGCCTTCATCAACACAATAGCACCCAAAACAATGATTGTTAGAATTTTTCTCTGTTTGTCTGTGCGTTTTTACACGCTAATCTCAGAAACGGCTTATTCGATTTACATGCAGGGTTCACTAATATATTGTTCAATATAAGCTTCACTTAACATTTAGTGTTTGTTTCATATCAATCGGTTCATAAATAAAATATTATGCATAAATATAATTATTATTATGATGTAAAGAATTACGTTGAACATTTGATAAACTATCTATATCTATATATTCTTTCTTCTATATCTTTATCTATCCATCTATTTTCTCTAGAACGAGTACAGTATGTTTCGGGTATGAGCCTATGTTTCGCGATGACTATGAACAAAACCCAAGGTCAGACGCTAAAAGTTGTGGTTGTGGATCTAAGTATTAGCTGTTTTTTCTATGGTCAGCATTTTGTGGCTCTGTTACGTGTTATCAATCCTAGCAGCCTGTATGCTTTGGTCTCGATGGCTATACGTCTAACATAGTCTATAGAGAAGCATTACTTGATAGTAAATTTGGTTTTTCAACACCCAAACGACGGTGTTTATAATCCAAAATAAACCGAAAAACATATCCAAAAAATGCTCCTCAAAGTCACTATTCCACGGTACAGCTAGTCTATAATAAATAGACTAGAATACATAAAAGCCGGCTGGCTCATCTTGTGAAGGAGCCCCCCTCATACTTCTTAGCGGAATTGCTTCGAACGGGGAAGAAGCCCAATTACTAATCGACCTTTGTCAGTGTTGTCCTTCCCCTTTATAGGCCTATCCTTGTCTATTTATGGAAGCCATGTTAATACTCTGCACTTCCCTCTAGATCAATTTCCGCTTTTATCATCGCATCTTCCATTTCAGCGTCTTGGGCTCTATTTAGTCTTGGGATTGTTCGCTAATTTCGTAAATCTATCACTTGTAATTACTCCCAAGGCGTACACGGCCTTCTTTAAATTACTTAACATCACATTTATTTTAAGAAAATCTATTTTGAACAGCTGACTTAGAACACAGCTGAAGCTTGCTATGTAGATGATCTTTAGTAATGACGTGGCCATAATATCGGAAGGTTCACCTTCGTTCCTTTTGGCTTTATCTAGTTTTAGGCTCCCGAAGATGCATCCAAGGATGCAGAGCCAATTTTAATAAATTGACGTTTATTTTAATTTGATTTGATTCTTTGGCCTTCTCACATTTATCACATCTTTGACCCCTTTGAGAAAAATCACATTTATTGTTTTTGAACATAGAATAACATTATTATGATGCATTTTTGGTGATTAGCATTGCATGTGAATTTCATTAGTTCAGTACAGCCTGTTTAGCTAGATGGAAACGTTATTGTCCTGCATACGCGAAATTTGTAGAAAAATATTCCTGACGATTGCGCCATTTGTATTACACTTTTAATAAACAAAACGCTATGTGAAACTCAATAAAAACTGTTCATGTCTCGTTTAGGACCAGAAAAGGCTTTTAGAGGTCAATCAACGGAGATTGTTCTCAATGTTTATCAATACTTAGCCAAAGCTATGACTGTAATAACGATTTTAACTAAATGTTGTCTGTTCGAATAGGCGATTTAGTGGATGATATATATATATTGTATAATGTATTTCTCAGTTGCTTTGATTAAAAATAATGAGAAAAGTAAATACAAATTATAAAAAACGAAATATATTCTTGTCAGGCATGCTTTGAATTTATATAAACAAGACGGAACGGAGTGGGTAGGAGATGCGAAAAGGATTTACTAATTAAGAGGAAAGTTGAAAAGTTTATTTACTCAAGTGGGAAGTTTTGTGTGCTAAGGCCTTGATGAAGTCAGGCTTCCAGCAGTTAACAAACACTCCAGTGCGTAATCACATCGGACAAGAGTAAGCTTTTCAAATAAACAGAAGTATCTTTTTTTTTGTAATTAGTTATTTCATTGCCGCAATAAAGGAAATTCGTTCTTTTATTTATCAAGAATGCTCTGAAGTTAAAGGAAAACTATACATTGTTCTTATTCTTTATTGAATAAAAAAATACCAATTTTAGATAGTAAAATAAAAAAAGAAATATTATTTTGCAGTGAATTAGTTATTTTAATATTTATTTAACAATACATCATTTTTTCATATTGCAAGATTAGGAATTTGATAGATAGGTCATATAAGTTTATCAAATAGGGTAAAAAGCAGGTCAACCTCTATAAATGTCAAATTTTATTTTACCCTCATAACTCTTCGAGTCTAAGACATCTTAAGCTTTAGAGACTCGGGCAAAACATATGAAAAGCAAAAATATATTTTCGAAAAATAATATAACTAATTAAAAGCGTAAATATAATTCTTGAAACAACCTAAAACTGTTTAACAATATTTAGTATACTCAGGTAATCTAAAAATTGCCAATGTGTGTTTGACACTCGATACACTAGTCTAGAATTCAAAATCCATGCATTAAAGAAAACAAAAACTAAGAGACAATGAATAAAAAATAAATAAAAATAGTAAACTGACCTAAAGTCTACAAATTTATTATTCTTTTTTATACATAATCTTTTTTTTCTTTTTCATAGTCCTACGGAGTAATTCTAAACAATTACACTCGGACACACCCACACTCACAAATCTGTGTGCCCTGTTTTTGGCACAAAAATCGTTCGTCTAATTTGAAAGATCAAGTTCGTTAACCAGCAGAATCCGACCACTGGAACATAATTTTTAGAGCGACATTTTCGCGAAAAGAATCGTTACGCTTACATCATACGCTTGTAAGTACTCATTTTATAGGCATCTTGGTCTCGGAAAACGACTGAAAACATTTTTAAGGCGATTAGGAAAAAATAGTTGTTGAATCTAGTTTTTGGTTTGGGTACTTATAATCATCGGATTTATTTAAAATATTTTCTGCGTGTTTGTAATTCATATAAAAAAAGCTTTTTAAATTTTGGTTACGTTTGGAGCTAAGGAAGGATTAGAATAAAATACTTTATTAATAGACAGGAAAAGTTTTGTGAACTTCGTATATTTTCCTTAATATTTTGAAAACAGTTGGGAATCTTGGTAAGCGGAAGGTTACCCTTCCATATATATAATTAGTATTCCAGTATAAATGATTGAATTAAGTCATGCTTGACATTATTGTGATTCAACGAGAACTATATGCCAGAGAACTTAATATATTGCCCTTCCACGTCAAAGAAACTGTTTAGAATTAATTTGTACGTCTACTAGTCTGTTTGAAGTAGATTGGACGGGTAGAAGGAACCCGAGGCGCAATCTCCTTTGATTGTGGCTTGAGACAATGGATCACTGCGGATCTCTCTAGAAGGTCTTTATTCTCGGGTTGATGAATTACTGGGGAATTGTTGCATCCAGCTTCTCCTCCTTTATTTTGATTGGTTCTCTCTCATTAGTTGGGTCTCCTGCCTCTACTAGCTTTAGCTACTTCATCAAACTTGTGACTCTCCTCGGAGAGTGAATGACCTCTGACCGCCTTCCGGCCCTTCACTTAATAACTTTTCCAGCTCTTTTCTTCTCTGTCCCATAAATCTTCTTTTTTTTTCTCGTGCTTTTATAGTGTGTTACTCCTCTGAAAACTCCGCCATCGCCTGTCCTATAAGAAATATTATAGTTACATACGGAATGGTTGGGATTCGGTTTAGAGAAAGCATCAAATTTTCAGGAACATTTATATTGCTGACGTTTCGGCATGTTCTTTTTCATCTAAAAAATAAATATACATAATTACAAACGAGACTAATCAAAACAGTACGAAATTTAGAGCAGCTTTTACGAGAATTTGCGCTTGCAAGGATTGTTGCATCTTGGTGACCTAATTTTTGTGACTTCAGTGGTGCATTATCAACCTCGAAGGTTCTCATCTTCTTTTTAAATGCCACAGGGTTTATTGGGGTAAATAATGGTACTTTGGTCTTTAAAGTCTAGTAAATCCTAAAGTAGCTATACACAGCATCATCATAGACCAGGTCTTTTTCAGTATGCACTTTTGAACTATCTACGTTCTGGATTAGAATTAGAAACGAGTGACCGGTAAGCCCTACCTGACGTACCGGTCTTTTATAACTTCATACCCGTTTCAACGATGAAGGGTAGTGAGGTTCTAAGGACCATAATAGAGATATATCTTGACAGCAAGCGTCGAAGTCTTGCATATGATATGGTATGGAATTTATACGCTACCAAAACATAGTCGACGCCATGTAATGCTGTTCAGTGCTATGAAGATGCCGATGCAGTCTGCAGTGTCCTGCAAAGGGAGCTGTTACTAGTCTGATCACTATCCTTCGAGAATTGAGAAGAGTCTCCATCCACTGCCTGTCTACGAAAAGCATAATTGTCATTGCTTATATCTGGTTTGAAGTGTGGCACCACTTCCTTCTGTGTTATATCCTTTACTCTGACCTCTTCCGGTGCTATCCTGCAAAGGGGTTCTGGTGAAATAGGTGTTGTAGATGCCCCATCCATGTTCCGGGTTAATTGGCTGTTCCTATTCGTTCTTTGATGGTACAAACTGTGTCATTAATGTTTTTCAAAGCGAAGATAATTGCATAAGAACAAAATAATTTTAGACTGCTACTTAATAAAACTTCATTTTATCATAAAAATGGTTTTATTGTGCCGACGTTTCGGCTTGAACTTCAAGCCTTCATCAGGGCTGTAAAAAACAAGTAGGACGGATGTAATACTGAAATATACATATATATATATATATATATATATATATATATATATATATATATATATATATATATATATAAGAATAACAGATATGTAATATGTTATTCTTATATCTGTTTCCTAATAATCCAAACACTTCTAGAGCACATTGTTCTTCTATATATTATGTTCTAGTATTTTATGTTTTGTCTTTTTCCATATATGTATGTATGTATATATGTATGTGTATTTGTGTATGTAGGCATATATATATATATATATATATATATATATATATATATATATATATATGTGTATATTTCAGTATTACATCCGTCCTACTTGTTTTTTACAGCCCTGATGAAGGCTTGAAGTTCAAGCCGAAACGTCGGCACAATAAAACCATTTTTATGATAAAATGTAGTTTTATTAAGTAGCAGTGACCGAACCCCGACAATCCCTACCTTGCATCATCTACGGTCAACGATCTCCTCTCAAACAATAATTTTAGTGTTTTGTCGAGTCATATTGCTACTAATTGACTTGTCATTAAAGATAATGAAATGTGATAAATCTAATTTGAAAAATGACATGATGTCATTCATATATATATATATATATATATATATATATATATATATATATATATATATATATATATATATATATATATTTTATTTCAAAGCCAAAGGGATGAGAAATTGTCGGTTAAGCTATTATAACTTGCTTATGATGTATTACTAATTTTTAAAAGAGAAGTTTTAAACTTATGATTTTTTAGACAAAAAAAATTAATAATTTTAAGGTTCTTAGTGTAGCTATCTAAGTGAAGAGTTGATGCGCATGATATCAGGACTGGAGCTATTTTAGTGCTGTTAGACTAGTAGCTCCTCTTTAATAGAGAACAAGGGAAATGCATATCCCTAATTGAAGGGCCCTGGCACGCCAACCCTTTAGTTCTTCTCTACTAGCCCTTTCTTAGCTTTTCCTTCTCAAATCACGGGGGTGGAGATTTTATCACAAGGCTCCGAGTGACTATTTGGCGCTTAAAAGGTGCGTTTGTTTTTTTTTTTTTGTTTTTTTTTACCAGAAGCGAACCTTTATAATGATTCTTGGAAGGTCTATTTATGCAGGATTTTAAGAAAAGGCGATCGTAAACTATTATAAGGAGAAGACGTCTGTTTTTCAGAAAAACCAGAATTTTGAACGTTTTTGGCATGCTCTTTGGTAGGATGGTGGGGAAGGAAGACCAATTTTTAGGTGACCATGGATAAGTGTTTAGGTGACTCCCAACCATCCGTTTTTGCTAGGCTGATCGAACCGGAGAATACTTATATGGACGCCTTTAAACGGAAAGGAACCAAGCGCCATTTTTAACGAAATTGAGTTTTTGGTGCTATCTTGTAGAGATTAGAGAATTTATATAGTAATAAAAAATTGGTTAAAATATAATGTTGTCACTAAAGCAAGAAAAAATACGAAAAAAAGTGAAATAGTGTATCCAGTATGCTGTAATAAACAGAAAGGAATCAAGTACCATTTTTATCAATAACTATAAAAATAAAACCCCATTACCATAACAACAGTTTTATTTTAATGAGAGAAAATGAATGAAACATTTCAGGTAATAAATGAATTTTAGACCCACAAAAAACTTTAAACCCAATTCTCTACAGAATGAACTGTAGGCACTTGGTTCCTTTCCGTTTAAAGGCGTCCATATAGGAGGAGGTTACTTTTCCATTTCCAGTCATTAGTAAGTCCGCTTCACGAGCTTCGGCTGGTTTACCGAATCACATCATAATATTGGGTAATTACAAAAAAAATGGTGCCATTTCAAATTGCTCCCGCTATTAGCATTGGATGTATTGTATTCTGGACTTGTTTAAATGGGCTAGTTGTAATGTTTCGAAAGACTTTACGAAATGCTGTTTCATTAAATGTCAATTTTGTGTGTACTGTTGTCCTTGAAGTAGGTACTAAATATGTTTTCCCTTGCCGGCCTATCCAACGCTGAAGAGAGTGTTGTGCGTATTATAATGTTAAAAATGCCCCCTTGTGTTGAAAAGTGACGTCCTTATCAGGTTTTCAGCATGGTTAGAAAAGTTTACCCAGTTACGGTGTAATCGAAGAGAAAAGACCATAATCAGCGTTTTCTGCGTACTGAACAGAATAACGTTGACTTCTGATCAATCACGTTCTTGCTGAAGCATTTCGTGAAGAAACTTTACAGCTTGCTCTTGTCATACCTGTTTTTGAAGAATGCTTTACTGGCACCGCTGAGATTACTCTGGGCGAGCGCTTTGGACGTAAGTACATCTTTATTCAGCCACTGTTGAAGTAGTAATAAGGTTGGATTGTTTATTCAAAGTATTTATATTAGGGTTAAGTAAGTTGTTTACCCCTTAGATTATTTACAACTTGCTCTTTTATTGAAGGTCCGACCACCAGTCATTTAAATCACGCCATTTTTATTGACTCGCTCTTTGAACTACATACAACCTTCTGATGTGATTTTTGAACGGTATAAAAACTATCTATCCTTTCTCCATCCTGTTGTGTAGGTTATTCATTGTTTGGGTTGTAACCCTTGTTTCCTTTCTTTCTCTTATTTTGTGTTTACTTCTTAAGCTTTTATGGTATTATGTCGGGGGGGGGCATTCCTGGTTTAAAACCATTAAATTAGAACCACCAGCCATAGATTTTATTTGTTGTTGAGGCTAAGATTTGGATATCTTTCTTATTCCTTAAGAATTAAAGTTTGAATACCTCCCCCCCCCCGAAGGGTCCTAAAGACATGAAAGGATGGAAGATGAATATGAATTGATGCCGAATCGGCCATTTATGTGCAAATCCTACGATTGTCTAGAGCCCTCGTCGCCATTTTATCTCTGTTCTTCAAGGAAACTGGAAAACATCCCTTTTATAGTTCTGGCTTTATTTCCTGGTAACATCCGGAAATTTATATTTTCTGGTCGTCATATTAGTAACTGTGCTTTTATTGATTATTAGAGTCTGTTATTGGATTTACAAAAAAACAAAACATTGTAAATGAAGCGGAGAATCCAGAAAGTTAAGATTAATTGAATGAATATGCTTCTGACCAAAAAGGCATACGTCTGATTTTTTCTTATTTATTAAAGCTGTGGTTTATTTATTGTGTACTACAATCTATTACAACTTTCTATACCTGTAGAGTTTTTTTTATTACTTATTTAAGAGGATTTATTATTTATTTTTGAACCCCAGAGCACTAAAGATGTGGTTTTCAACCTGCAGTTTAATCATTAGTCACATATTACGTCTGGTATTTAATTATGACATAAAAATTCAGTTGGTGCTACACAACTATAAACGATGTCTTATTAAATATGCTCACTCCTTCATAATGATTTTTCATTAGCCAACTTATAATTCTTGACATTTTTATGTTCATAATTCATAACTCAGGAATTTAATTTCCTTCCTCGTAGCATATAAATTCATACATTTCATATTACTCGACATAAACTCTCAAATAGTTTAGAGAATATTGGCAAGTTGACGTCAGTGTGAGTCTATTTACTGCGAGAGCTTTCACGCCGATAGAAGAAGGTTATTTAGCTTATATGTCTGAGAGGCGAGCTATAACCTTCCCCCAGAAATAGGTCAGACTCCTTATATTGTCCTGAAGGAAAAAAGTGTAGGATAAGGATGAGCACCCGCAGGAGGGCTTTGTTGTCCGTTGATTACCTCTTTATTGATATCCTCGCATCAAAGGATCAGTCTGACTTCAGGTCGTCCTTCGTTCCATTCTTAGGTTAATTATAAAATATTTTAATATATAAAAAAAATCTATATATCGAAATTCCCAACTTTATCTAACATCTGTGGCGTTAATATCCTAAAAGGTTGGTATGCCTTAAGAAAAAAATCTATATATATCAGCTGTTTTTCTGTCTGTCTCATTGTTCTTTGTACAAATCTTATACAAATCCACAACGGATGACCGATTTCCACCAAATTTGGCACTCAGGTAGGTCGGTCAAAATCTTCTATTAGCTGTTTGTTTGTACTTTTGTTCCTTATACAAATCTATACGGTTTGATCGATTTTTACCAAACTTGGCACACGTGTAGGTCTTGATCTGAGGAGTGTCATAGGCTTGGTCAAAATCGTCAAGGACTATCAGTTCGGAGGCAACGAGTTCGAAACTGTGAACTCGAACAGTTAATGATTTGCGTTATTAGATTTTAATATTACTTATTTGTTTTTTAATTTATTTTTGCTTTTCTAGATGCAGAAATGAGGTGTAGCATGGCATGCCGTGTAACAGCTAGTAACATACATAAATTTCAAATTTATTGTTTTCCTCTTCTATAATTGCAATGAGCAGCAGCCCCAATATTTAATTTTTTGACGGCTCGGTGGCCGTGAGAGCAAAGGTCCCTACCTAAGATTTGGCCTAGGCATGGTAGCTTTTCATTACGCCCTCACCCAAAGAAGTCCTATCCAGCCTAGAAAGATGAATGATAACCTGTTAATAATCCTTCCTAACATTCTGTGCCAAATATATTAAAATAGATTAATTAAATTTTGTTGTGGGGTAAACACCAACTAACAATGGACCATGTCAAAAAATGAAAAATTGCAAATAATTGCTTTAAGGTTGGTTACTTGATTGCACTTCCAAGGATGCGAACATCAATTGCTTGCGCAATTCCTATCAATAATATACGATTTGTAATGAATGGAAAATCTGAGGTAAAGAGTTGCAAGAGATTAGAATCACTGAAATTTAATTGCAGAGATTTGCTATCCAAGAATCAATACAGCTGATCAAATTTCTGATTGAAGTGAATATTATGCGGCTTGCGATCCTACAGATCCGTAGTATGCATAATTCAGTAAGCCTTACATCCGATAAAAAGATATATACGGGAAAGAGAACATTCTTATTTGGTTTCTGTCAGCTCATTTTACTTTTTCTCTTGAGTTCTTTATTTTTATGTCTATCTGATACTCTACCGAATAACCTGCTTTCCATACGCCAACATCATCCTTCTGTTTTTGTATTATTTAACATACTCCGTCATATGTCAGAACCATCGTGATGTCTTGTCTATTCAAACTTTTTACGTTTGTTTAATTAAATATTTGTGGTTCTAACCCTATTAAATTGCCGGGATCAATTAAATATAATTTCTAAGATAGATATAGTCTGGGTTCGGTCGTATGGTATCTTATGAATGAATGAATGAAATAGCCTTTTATTTCAACAACAAATATACAATATTACAATTATTTACAGTTGTTGGAATAACTTTACAAATTAAACGATTAATGATAAAATAATATGAAATAAAACCATTGGATGGTAAACAGCAACAAATGTTGATGATGATGGCCTTCCTTTTCAGGAGTAGTAGTCTACACTTCCTTGGTGACCAGCCTATAGGGAAGCGGAAGTCGCTAAGATCTCTGCTCCTTTATATTTCCAGGCCTGGCGATCCATCGCCAATCTCCACCACAGCGGTCCGGCCTTTTCTTTGAAACAATCGCTCCATCTTTTAACTTGCCTGCCTCTGTTTCTTTTCCGGTCATATGGCGTCCACCTTGTTGCTTCTTGGGACCATCTCTTGTCTTGCCTTCTCCTCAGATGTCCAGCCAAGTTCCACTTCAGCAAAGTAACGCGTGAAGATATATCTGTCAGTCCAGTTCTCTTCCTTATTGTCGTATTTCTGATCCTATCCTTCCTCTTGACATTTACCATGCTTCTTTCTATAGACCTTTCAATAGGTATCTTATAATATAATATAAATACATTATTTATGCGTTTTATTTTTTACGAAGAAGAAGAACGATGTCCCTGACTTTATCTACCTTCTCAATCTAAATGGTCAACGATCTCACCTCAATGAGAAGGCGTAGATAATTGGGTTACGGTCGATCCTTCAATTTAACTACATTTTGTAACAAAAAAAAAGTTGTATTTTTCTGTCGCTTGGCATTCAAGCTTTCTTCAGGGCTTTAGAGGAAACAGAGATCAGTTTAGTTACTTGGAGGCTAAATTTCTGAGTAAGGGACTACTCAGTCTCAACGCTCATATTGACTAATATTTCATTTCATCCCTGGCATATTTTAAGCTGTTTCCACACATTCAAGCGCATTTGTGAGGGGGAAAAGTATTATATTATTATATATAATTATATTAATTCGTTAATATTGTTTGACCAGTAGTTAACAATCATGGGAATATTGCCTAAGAATAATTTACAATATTATTATTTACAGTTCTATAATATAGCTTAATTAATACTGTATTTCATCACTTTGACTCTTGATGCGAACTGATGTATCGCTTTATTCGGCACCGCCAATATCCTTGAAATATTATTGTGTCTGAAGGCTTTTATCATTTTAATACCTTAATCGTTTCTAAATGATGTTTTAATCAGGTATATGTGTCATCGGTATTTCTATTGATTTCTTATTCTTGCAGACATTTGCTGGCAGTTTGGGTCACTGGGTCATTTCGCTCAATGCGTTTAATGATGTATGCTGTGTTTCGATTCATGGGTTCATGAAATCTGATTGCAAAACGTGGCGCATATAAATAACATTGCCTTTGTATATTTTAGGATTTCCAATTAGCACATTCCGATGGAATGTACCTATTGAGCGTCCCTTGAAATACATTTCGAAAAACCTCTCCTGATTTATTTTTATCTTCTAGGTAGTAAAAATTGTGCTTGATTTAATTTATATGCATATTTATATATGCAATGAATACGTATATATATATATATATATATATATATATATATATATATATATATATTGTTTTAAACTGCTTCGCTGGGAATTAAATGTATTTGTTGTGACGCGGCTTCTTTCTACAGCGGTCTGGCTCCTCCTTTCTGCGCAATATTTTGCCGGATTCCTCTCCAGATTCTTCCGCCAGAAGAAGCCGGAGAGGAATCCGGCGAAATATTGCGCAGAAAGGAGGAGCCAGACCGCTGTAGAAAGAAGCCGCATAACAACAAACACACATACAACTATATATATATATAGTATATATATATGTATATATATATATACATATATATACGTACGTACGTACATACATACATATACGGAGAGAGCAGAGAGTTCTGGGTTGTCTCAACCTGTAAGGTTAACTTTATTTTTAAACTCATGAAGTTTAGAAGTTTTACTTACTCGAATACGGATAAGCCATTCGTGACCAAACAAGGGATACCAACATGCATTTTATGCATGTTAGCAAATAATTACTAACAATTAAATATTTACTTAAAGATTGCAGAAAAATCCTACGCCACATTTCCTCAAAGCATTTGCTGAGTTACTGTGTCCATGCAATATTTCGAATAATATTTCTCAAGTCTTAATCACTTACATATGTATGACGGAATTTTATTTCTCCAAAATTATTTAATTCGTGCTAGTGGATTGCCTTCGTTACGATTACCCATAATATAAAATAGATAAAATAAACGTTATTATTTAAATACGTTATTTTATTCATTTTTAAAATTCCTATACGATTAAAAACTTTTCGATATTTGCGGTATTAAGCTTATATCTTAAAAATATGATTAACACTATATTAGAATATGTTTTTGATGGAATTCTCTTTGACACAATCCCGATACCAAGTCAGGTCAAAGTCTGGGTCTCGTCGGTCGATAGATAAAGCTGTTGCCGTTCGGTTATTAGTTCAGCATTCTCCTTCGGTTATTTCATTTAGTTTGTTGTGGAATTGACTGATATTTAAGGAACATAATATGTTATTATGTATTTAATGTGGGAGAAGGTCAAATTTCATAAGCTACGTACCATTCATTAACAACCCTTTATTTCGCACTATATGTTTGACGTCCCTATGACGCCTCTTCAGGATCACATAGAAGAAAACTTACATACATACATTATAGAAAAGGGTGGCAACCTGTAGAGAGCACGGCGTTAATAGCCGTAATGTTGATACGCCGTTAAACACAGAAAAAAAAAACGTACACCCCATATTGTTTACTTTTTCTTTACAACTATTGTAGTAACTGGGTAAAACTTTTAGAAATCCAGTCGAGAATAGCAATATGTGCCATAAAACCAAAACCCCTAAAAAAATAAAAATTACTTCCTAAAAGAGTTTTTTTCGTTTCCCCAACAATTAACTTTCGGTAAAACTGAAGGAGAGCGTCTTCAGCGCCGATTTTTTTTTTAATTTTGCACCATAACTTATTTTGATGTACTAAAAACGAATCCGTTAAAAAAAAAAAAAATTACTCTCAACTAAGAAAGAAGTTATTAAGCACTAAGGTTCACTGTTATGGAGGTTATAAAAGTAGGCGTAAACAGTGTATTATTAAACATGCATATTAAGAAGAATGTCTAGGACGACTATTGGGCAGATGTGCTATGCGTTTCCGCTCGCTCAAGAAGATATCAAAACTCTAGTCAATCGCTGTTCCGATGTTATGGACGTTATAAATAGTTTATCAACATTTCAAATGAGAGTTCTTTGTTTCCCAATGTTACATGTCTGCGCATGCGTATGTTTACAAATACGCTGTTTACGCCAACTTTAACCTCAATAACAGTGAACTTTAGTACTTAATAACTTCTTTCTTAGTTGAGAGCAACTTTTTTTTTAACGCATTCGTGTTTAGTGCATGAAAATACGTTATAGTGCAAATTTAAAAAAAAAAATCGGTGCTGAGGACGCTCTCTTTCAGTTTTACCTAACTTTCTTGTACAAGGCTCGTTTTGGAAAAGGTTAACTCATTTTTTGTTTACATTTATCTTTGGTCAATTCAACTCAATAACACAAATCAATTATTTCCTGTTTTACGTACCGCATTGGGGAATATAGTTCTACAAAAGTCCATCATTTGGAAACTTCCTAGCGAGACCTTGGAAGAAGAATTTTATTATTTATGACTAACAAGAAATATCTTTGTAATAAGTTCCAGAAGACTAACTTTCTTGTGTAGCTTCTTTCATAGTCTTGCCGAGGGATTTAGTGTTTCATTTTTATTTTGGCAGGGGTAAATTACTTTGTTTTACTTCTCTTCAAAGAAAAATATTAGCCCATAGCTTTGAGTTATTATTTTTGTTTTCCAGTTTGTTCATTCGTTTAAATTGGTTTGTATAGTAAATTGGGTATTGCTTATGGGTCGCCGTAAATATTATAATCTAAGTACTTGACGTATACCACTATTTAACATTTATACGTTAATTTAAATCAGAACTAATCTGAATTAATTATTTTCCCATTGGTGTCATCAGCCTTTCCTTTCGAATTTTTTTTCCATTTTCACATAATTGAAATTTTATTTATTTGTAGAGTTCAGTAGTGTGGTTTATAAAACTACATTTTTTGACAAAAATGTGTTATCTTTTTGTTATAGGCTCGGGATTCAAGCCTTGATTAGGGCTATAAACAAGGATTGACAGAATTAATACTCGTAAATATTATCTTCAGAAGGTAGATGTTTTCGGGTTATCAATATGTTTTTAGATAATACATTTTTTGTTTAAAAATATAAGTAATTATTTTTTTATAAAATGTAGTTTTATAATTATTATTAGTAATTACTCTGTCCATCCTTGTTTACAGCAATGTTAAAGTCTTGAATCGACCAGCTGGATATGGGCTTACTGCGTAATGTGCTCATATGTTACACAACTCCTGCAGGAATGTTTTTTTTTTTGTTGCATTAAAGACTCGGGTTTCCTCAGGGAAATTATGTCAATTAACCAGGATATTAATGCTTAAAACTACCCTAACCTGCATTTAATTGATACTATAAGTCTTTAATATCTATTTGAGGTCTCTTTTACTGTATATTTGATTTATTCTAGCGAACTTGGAAGTATTTTAAGAAGTAAGGTGACCGTTGGTAAACACTCTTTATGGACCCTAACCTTTAATGTTCTTCTGAATATTTCAAGTAAAGAAGGCCCTAGAAGAAAAGCGATATTTTTCTTGTCATATCAGCTATTTTCTTTTCCTCTAAACTTTTTTTTATAGGTCTTCTTTTCCTTTAAGTTTACCCAAATTCTGAAATTTCATTTTAATTTTTATTCTATGATCCATTTTAATTAATTGAAAACTATCCTTCATCTTTGATTCTAATGTTTCTGAATTCTTCCTGCTAACTGCTTGTAGATTCCTCAAATACAAGAAATAACGTTTTGAATTTTCAGTAAATTGTTTGTTCCCTAGAAATGTTTTAGGTCTACTTTCATGAGCGTTATAGTGTGAAAGTAAACCGAGACATACATATAATCCTTACCAGTTATTAGCGTTTCTTTTTAGAATGACCCATGAAGTTATGAAAATTAGCGTGTAACACAGGAATTAGCTGTCTTGCCATGTGAAATCAGATAGGACTGTCGAAAAGTGAGAGGAACACGCAGAGTATAAATCAAGGAATATGTCCTGTGATGACTGCCATTTATGCTTCTGGGTCTGTTATCTTGACATAATTATCAATTCATTTCAATTATCATTATTCATCTCGTTTTCTGAGTTTTCATAATTGATACAGTCAATAAATGTGATTTTCTTTGCGCTTAATTTCATTATTTCGTAAGTTCAATTTCCTTTGTAGCGTATATTTATAAATTTCAAGAATGCCAAAGAATATTACACGTATGTTCTGTTCTATTATCAAGTTTTTGTATTTGTATAAAGTGAAAGAGAGAATATATACCTGAATTTCTTGTTGATCCATCGACTTTCAAGAGCTATCGTGGTTTCTTTTCTATTAATTCGTTGGTACTATTTATTGATAATATAATATAATCAGTAATTATTAAGTTGAAATTTCTTTAAATGTATGATAACTCGATTTATTCCAGCCTTAAAGCATGATGGAAAGTTCAATTCCACATGCGCGAAATTCTGTGGGAAATATATCCTTCGGTTCCGCCATCTGCAAATTCCTATTTCAAAAAACAATTCGATTCGTGACTCTGAAAAACCGTTTAGCGCCGATTTCAGAGGTCAGACAAGGAAGAGAGTGTTTAATGTTTATCAATACTTAGCCAAAGCTAAGCTGGAAATTGGCATTAAATGTCTCTCTGTTATAAACCTTCACGCGATAAAGTTTAAAACTTTTTTTTGGCTAAGTAGTGAAAAACATTAAACACTGTCTCCCTTGTCGGGCCTCTCAAAGCATTCCCAGCTCCTAAACGAGACATAATCAGTTGTTATAATGTTTCCTTCCTTGGAATTTGCAAATGGTGGAAGCATCGTAAATATTTTCCTCAAACTTTCTAGTTGAACATGCTTCTCTCCTGGTCATGTTCTTAATCCTAAGCTCTATACTAAAAGATAACTTGTATCCTTCATTGCTTACTTAATGCACCACTTCTCATGCTTGCCATGCACTGTCTAATCATTTCACGCTGTAAGTTTGAAAAGCAACATGGATGGGGTCTCCCGTGGTCTAGTGGCTAGCGCGCTAGATTCATAAGCGGGAGATGGTGGGTTCGATCCCCACCGGCGCCAGGGCTCGCTGAGAAAATTCCTGGCTGTACCCTGGGCGTCGGCGCTAATGGCCAAGATTTATGTCGATGCGCCGTAAAAAAAAAAAAAAATACTATATCATTGATTTTCTGTACTATACTGTCATTAGTATACTTCTCGATTTACTCATTCATTTCTCTTAGACAGTTGCGAACCCCCCTAGCAGTGTTCAGATCAAAATTAATCACTCAAAAACTATCAATATTATTAGGAAAAAATAGCTATAATTATCAATTTTCCTTTATTAACCTGTAAATAGTACAAGTTACTATGAGGAAGTTTTATTCCTTCAATCAGTTTTATCTGGTTCATAGATTTATTAATTGATTACGATATCTGCTCTTATGGCGAAGGTTTTATTAAACACGTAGTTTTATTCTTACATTAGGATTTCACAAAAACGCATGTTCCTGCCTTAAATAGGTTGTTATGACGGCCAGCCAGCTCTAATAGCAGGACACTGCAGAGAAAACTGATGTTCTAAATCAAAACTAACGACTGAAAAATAAAATTATTTCGTCACCTACATTTCATAATTTTTCTTATAGTATTTTTTTTTTAATATATATTAACTATATGAATAATGTATAAATATTAATACTTTCTCTTAAATTTCAGGGTCTATAATGTTCCACGTTCGGCGGCGGCCTGCCGACTACCACCCACGGAAGAGAAAGAAAAAGCCTCAACAGGGGAAGTGGGGTCAAAGTAACGAACTACTCGACTACAGGTACGAAGACGGAATGGACAGGCTGCCCTTCTTCCTCGAGCTTAATCCAGGTGAGGAAAATATTTCATATTTTCAAAAAATAAATATTTTAATGATATGAAGATAAGATATTAGCAGGGAATAGTTGGAATTTTGAAAAAATCTATATTTCGAACGAATCGGCATACTCTTCGGAAGCCTTTAGCAGTGAATGCCTAGAGGATGGAGGAAGACCATCTTCACATATACTTAACTGCTAGCTTTGGTCTTCTTATGTCCCAGACATTCATTGCTGAAGAATGCTACCAAATAGCATGCCTTCTAAATATTGAGTTTTACAGAAATCTGATTATTGTTCTTAGCTGAAACCCCTATATTCTCTGAATTCTTCAAGGAATATTTTGTGAAGAAATAATTATATCATAAATACCAGGATAAATCCACAATCCACCATAATAAAATATACCCTTACATTTTTTTTTACATTAAAATTACGTATTAACCAAATATTATTAACAAAAAAAAATTTAAAGAGGAAACAAAAAGAACTATTTCTAATTAATAAGTAAACAGCATATATAGGTTTGTGCACAAGATTATATCTTTCAAAATCAGCTTTCAAACGAAGACAAACATAGGCCAATCAACTATAACTTAAACGAAGATAAAGATAAATTCTCGGACACTTATGGATATAGGGTTGATTTCCCTCAATTCTTATACAACCAACCTTAGAAAATGTTGCCTAGCAGTTGACACATTGTTAAACGGTGAAGTAACCGATAAAGCCCGGATCTGCTTACCCCGACGCTGAAACAGGATCACACACCCCATTTGGCAGATTAATGAACGATGTAAATTAATCATTCGACCATTAAAATCATAAACAAACAGCATTGAGAGTTAATTAGTACGAAAATCATTTGCCATCGGTTCTTGCTTCTTGACACAATCTCAAAGATTAAATGTTGTTTAATACGATTTAATTTTAAGAGCTCTGCTATAATTGTAGAGCTCTGTTATAATATATTAATGTTTTAAGCTATTTTGGACAAACCGTAAAGATGCGCTGATAATTGACGTTTCGCTAGAACCTTATTACCGGTAATAACTTAAAGAACGCTTAGCAAAAAAAAATTGTACATACTAAACTCCATATATATATATATATATATATATATATATATATATATATATATACATATATATATATATATATATACATATATATACATATATATATATATATATATATATACATATATATATATATATATATATATATATATATATATATATATACTACTTACTCCATATCGTACATTTACTTATTCACCGGAATCTAAGCTGTCCTAATAGGCCTAATGAAAAATAAAAGCTATAACATTTATTTTTTCAGAAGTGTTTTTATCTAAATTTAAATAAATATAAAATATGTATACCTTTGAAATTACTAATTATTCATCTTCAGTGAGAAAGAAAAGTTTTAAGAAACTATTATCACTTTCAGGATATCGTAAAGGTTATATCGTAAGCTTATGGTAGGATCTGAAGCTTATCGCATCCACAATAGAATAAGTTTAACTCAACGTATGTAGTTAATACGTATATTCGAAAGAACTTCTAAAAAGGCAGTTCCCTTGTGTATTTTTCTCGCCTACGTACAAACCGTTTGAATATTTCTAAAAAATATCTGTAAATAACGAATCATCCTCTTATATTTCCTCTACACACCGGAAAAGGGAAAACTAATAGAATTCCCTAATACAATACCGCGTTTACTAACAGTAAACAGAAATTACGATCGGTATGAGAAATTTAGTAATTTGGATCCAGAGTAAGCCCCTCTTTCATATAGACCCATAAAGTTTATTTTTACACGAATTTTTCTCTTTAAATGCCCACAACGTTTACCGAGTATATAACCCTTGAAAATTTGTAGATATTTTTCAAAAAGTCATTCATGAATGCAACCTCAATAGCTCCATCAGAAAGTGCTAAGAACGACGTATGGACTAGAAATAATATAAAATAGTTCATATGCTGAGACTTGGAATCTAGGATTTTGTGTTTACGTCATGTAATGGCTTTTGACGTAATCATTTCGTTAAGATCTCATTTCCTGGGAAATTGCTGTCATGTTCATGTTATCTTCTGACGTGAATAAACAAAGTTTGTTATCGGAATTTTAAGTCGAATATGTTCTTTATTGTCCTATTCGCAGTCAACGAAAATGTTTATCACCTTCCATTCCATTGGTATTTTTATATTTTTGTTATATAGTAATAGAAGAAATAATTGCTTAAATAAATACCTGCAGAGGGTTTAAATTGTCTAAATGGGTTAAATAAACTAAGAATACAATTATTTTAAATCGTTTAATAATATAAAATTAAACCCTCTTTTCTGCCAAAAATCATTACTATTATATTATAGTAAAATCATTACTATTTTTATTTATTTACTTGTGAGCATCCGAACAACGTCGCATTGCCCAATACTACTGTTACATGTACTTATACATACAGTTGTTACTTATTCTTATACATACCATTGTTACATATACTTATATAAAATTACACAATTTAAATTATACCTATATATCTACTTATACAATAAGGAATACTTCTAATTATACAATTATTAAAAAAAAAATTCAAGCATTTCATACATTTTCTCTAAACCAATATTTATATGTATGCTACTATTTTATTACGCTTCTACCATTTGATTTTTCACAAAATAAATATTTATAGATATATATCATTGTAGTTGATTTATAACCATATGTTAGAACCCCGAATTAATAACAAAAACAAAGAGAATTCAGTAAATATATTTAAATTATTGTTTAGATTTGTGAAATCGTATTGTGAAATAATTATTCATTTTATTTTCATGGGAATAAGGCTTCAACTGTCAATATGAGAGGATTTAAGCTTTATCTCGTCGAATCACTGCTATAGAAAATAATTCATTGAAATATTTCTCTTGGAAATTTTAAGCTCGAATGATTCTATAGGATGTTTAATCCCATATCGCCAGTTTTAGCTAAAAAAAACAAAAACAAAAAAAAAAAAAAATAAACTCACTGAAATAACTATACATACTTAATATATACTAATTATTTCTTTTAATATTATTTTGCTACTTTTAAAACAACCGATTCATCGTTTTATATATATATATATAGATCACATGTATCTGTTGGAGGTATTTTGGCTTCCTATGATTATAACAAACTCTTACAGCTGTTCACAATCTGAACGCGATTCTGTAGAAAACGCTAGTATGAGGTAGCCAATATATCTGTTTTTATTTAAAAATAACAATTACCAACTTGTTTGTAATAAGTTTCGAATTATTTTAAACAAATATTAACCCTTCTTTTATAAACAAAGAAACTTATTCAAATAAATCGCCAAATTTACATCAAGACCCTAATGAAGGGAAATATAATTCACAATAGGGGTGCTATGTGTTAAGGCGTTTAACACTTTTCAAAGAATGTTTTGCACTCATGAAAGAATTTTGAAAACATTTCTTTAAATCTTCATCGATCATACCTACTAGATACCAAAAATTGCACTCCCTTTAAAATGAATATTTATATCTCTGTGTGTATCTATATTTTTACTTATATATGTTAGTTCGATTCCGGCCACAGTTTTTGTCCTTTCCCTACGAAACTTGGTATATAGTATTTCCATAGCGAACGACTTAACGAGTTCGTTAATCAGCAAGATCGTTCTATTTGGTACACTACGTACCTAAATTACTAATATGCCCTTAATGGCCTTAATTATTTTTATTAGTGAAGCGTTGAAAATAAATTTAATCGGTTCCATAGAAGTGGGGATTTGTTCTAGATTGCAATGATTAATTTGCCCGTCCCGGCCGTAATATTTACTCACTTGAAACGAAACTCAGTAGATGTGATGGCCAACCAATAAAGAACATACATTTGTCGTAAAACCAAAATAAAACAGTCTGAATTGCGTCAGCTGTTCATTACAAATATAAAAGATCCAAAGTATTCATTTTTATTTTGTTTTCATGTTTATTTAGGGGTTCTTTCGAAAAAAGAAACCCCATCTGTAGAAAACCCGTCCCAAAAATCTTTGATATTTATCAAATTAAAATAAATAAATAATACTTTGCATTTATATGTTATTTTATGCAAATTATTCAGGAATTAATAACAGCGTACTCTACCACATTTCTAAGAAATGTTTTTAGTAATGCAGCTCCTGCGTGAAGGGAGCTTTTTGAAAAGATGTTTCTGCCAAGTCCTAGCCTGGATATGATCCTTAAACTGTAAAAAACCCGCTCTAAAAAAATCACTAAAAAAGAAAGATGAGAAAAATCTAACTATGTATAAGTATGTGTGTGTATATATATATCACATGCGTATGTTGTTTGCGGATATTTTGGCTTCCTATGATTATAACAAATTCTTACAGCTGTTCACAATCTGAACGATATTGTAAAAAACCTTTGTATGAGGTTGCCTATATACATGTTTACCCTATGGAATAAAAATATGTTGTAAATTTTCGTAATGAAAAATGGTAATTCTAACGTTAGTGATGGGAGTGAAGGCCCGCTTGTGGCAGGTTGGCTTTTTTCCAGGGATGGGCTTGCTCCAAATTCCCAGCTCATTGAGGATTAAGGAAGGGTGGCAATCGGTAGGTAGCCCGGTGCTAATGTCCTGGATGCAGATATTTTGTAAAAGAAAAAAAAATCGTAATATAAACGGTTTTGTCTTCTTAGGTTTCCGGATTCAGTGTTTTCGAATGATATAATAATACAATATCTTTATATTTTCTTTAAAGCTAGTTGTCTCAGATTTATATATTTAACATCACATATCGCACTAGTATTTCTAAAGTGTCTCAAAAAAAAAATCGACTGAAAATGTGTCACTCTTGCCCATGTAGGGGGAATAACATTAAGACAGGAAGAGTGTCACAAGTTTCCTCCGGTGTACAAGCTCTTCAGAAGAGATATGTGCCTTTCATAGTCTTAACTGAAAAACACCGAATTTTGAGTTTTGTCACTTTAGAAATACCAGTGCCATACTCTCCTTCTGCTCCTGTGGCTTCCCATGATTATAACAAATTCTTACAGCTGTTCACAATCTGAACGAGACTGTAGAAAACTCTATTATGAGGTTGCCGAAATTTCTTTTTATGCAGAGGAATAGTAATTACCAACTTAATACAATAAACGAATTAAATTATTCGGGCTCTATTCAGGTGTGGCTGGACAGTTGAAGGAGTGATGGCTTCCAGGAACGCTCTGGTACTAACTACCTTAACCATTTAAAAAAATAATAATAATAATTATATATATATATATATATATATATATATCTATATATACACATATACATACCTATATATATATATATATATATATATATATATATATATATATATATATATATACTTTATCTACTTGAGGTCCGTAGTTCAATATACACTAGACTCTGCCTGATAAGCTGCTGAGAAATAAAATATAATAGCTTGAAAAGGGTTTATTTTATATCTCGACTTTGGAAAATAATATCTACATGATTCTTTTACCAATTAATTTGTTTTAGAGTGTAGATGGAAGGAAAAATACTATCGTTAAACAATAATTTATATTTCGCCAAGTAAATTTAAAAATATGTTTACGTTTTCAATTAAAGTAGCTTTGTACATTTTTCTCAGCAAATATAATAGAACATTTCAAATCAGCACCCCAAGAAACCCTAATCAGTCCAATCGGTGACCTCCTCACCGTATCCTTTTCTTGTTAAAAATTATTTCTTCTTGGAGGTAGTATTGAGCTTCCAGTGATTATAACCAGCTGTTCACAATCTGAACGATCATGTAGTCAAATCGTTCTATGAGGTTGCCAATATTACTCGCCTCAAGGGAGCATGATTGTAAAGCTGAGTAAGTATGAGCGAAACGGTTGTAGTTTAATGTTCTAGAAGTAATGTTCTATTTACTACTCTAAGTAGACAGTGGAGCATTAACCTCTGTTCAGGGCCAGATTCTTGCTGATTCAACCTGACATGGTTCCTTCATGGTTTTAACTCTCGCTCTTCTTTCTTTCTCTTCATTTCAGTCCTAAATCCACTTCAGTCGCGGTTTGTCATCTGTATTTCAATATTTATTGAAATGTTTCTTAGTTTTGATGACAAGTGCTTTACATATGGTAGAATTATACCGACATAAATGATGTATCTTTGTCATCTACCTGCCATATCGTTCAGCATCCTGAAGTCTTCCTCCAATGTGATTTGTGTTAGGTTAGTTCATCTTTCTTCCTATTTTTAATTTGTTACAATTCTTCTTATATATATATATAGGTATATTTTAAATTGTGGAAAAACAAATTAATCATTAATGAAGGTCAGTCTGTTAGCCGTTGAGGTGATAAGAAGGAATAGTTCGGATACGGCTAGGAAAAAACGTTAGATTTTCGGGAAAATCTATAATTTGAACTTTTTGGGATGCTCTTTCGCAGCCTTTTTAACAGATTAGAAGATTGGCGAAGACGAAGAAAACGTTTAGGTGATCATGAATAAGTCACATATACGGTGTGTTACTTCATCTCGTAGGCATTTGCTGCTGAAGAAGGCTACCAACGAGCATGCGAAATGTCCTAAATGTGGATTTTTTCAAAAATCTATCGTTTTCTCTTAGCCGACCCTAGGCATTCCATGACATTATTTTTTTATTTTAACATTCATACTCTATCCCTCTCTACCGTTAAGTGGCATAGAAATTAAATTATTTGACATAATAGAATCGAGGGGCTTTACGTACAGGTAGATTAGACAGCTCCTTCCTAGTAACTTAATTTTTTTTTTTTTTTTTTTTTTTTTTTTTTTTTTTTTTTTTTTTTTTTTTTTACGGCGCATCTACATCTTGGCCATTAGCGCCGTCTAGTAACTTAATAAAAAAAAAAAATCGTGTACATTAAAAAAGAACTTTAATAACGTTTTAGATTCTGTTTAATTTCATTCTTCAGTTACTTTTTTAGCGCAATTGGTTATTCTTTGGCGAACAATGAGATTAATTTCTTATAGGGGTTTTGATTTAAAAAGAAAACTAAACGGGATTTAATCTTTGGTACAAATTGTGATTTCCTTTATAAATATTGTCACATGAAATTTTTCTGGTTTAAATTCGTTTTCAATACTTGTAAATCTTTCTGTACTCATGGATTTGCGGCTTCCGATGATTATAACAAACTCTTACAGCTGTTCACAATCTGAACTTCTCTGTAGACAAATCTTGTATGAGGTTGCCCAAATCACTGATTTTCTTGTAAATATAGCTCATTAAATTGCCAGTTAAATTCATTAAACTTTTCTTTCTATACTTTTTTAAATAGTGTGATGAAAAAATTGGCTTCAAGTATTTTTTTTTTCTTTTTTCTTGTTATTTAGAAGAATAACCCTGCTCATAAATTATGAAGAGCCAATACTTTATTAAACTTGATAGACACTCCTGTTTGTTATACATTGTCCTGTGAATGTGAGTTTGAAAAGCTAAATTTAATGGGATAAACTGCGTGATTAAGGATTATATGCTTTGCGTAAAGCTTTTAATCCTAGGATTCCTTCTACAGTAATTTTACTTGTTTGTAACAGTTAAGCCTTCTTCCTAAATTGATGAATTATGCTCGCTTGTACCTCCCTACTTCTCCACCCCCCCCCCTCTCTCTCTCTCTCTTCCTCAAATATCTTAGTGGCTTATTGCAGAGGTTTTTTTTTTTTTTTTTTTTTTTTTTACTATAACCTAGTCATTCTCTATTCAATCAAATTATTATACGATATATTTACATAGATGTTTTAGATTCACCTATATGGAACGCAGCTAAAATACTTTTACCAAAAATTAAATAGATTCTTTCGCGAAAATAATATCCTTGAAGTATGACTATAGTAAACTATGCGGGAATAATGGTGCCTTTAATAAATGGGGGAAAACCACTGCAGACGTCTTATTGCCGTATTTCTCGAAACTCGGAGGACAAATGTTTAAAGAAAAATGTTTTACCATTGATCGAAGCAAAAAGAGCAATGAAAAACAATTGGAGAGTAATAAAAAAAGTGACACTTAGAATATGAGGTACCAATGCCATAAAGCACATTGTATCTTTTGCTTGTATTGTGGCTTCCCATGATAATAACAAATTCTTACAGCTGTTCACAATCTGAACGATTTTGTAGAAAACTCTTTTATGAGGTTGCCGAATTACTGACCAGACAGAAGGATTTAGTCATGTGTTAGGAATTTACAATACATCTTTTGTTTGTTTGTTTCTTTGATTACGTTTGGAGGCTCGGTGGCCATGGACGTTAAGGCGTGAGCACTTAACACTCCGTGCCAAAGGGTCGTGGGTTCGATCCCCTACTAGAATAGGGTGGTAACCTATAGATAACCCGTCCCAAAATTCGTAGTTAATAATAAATGGAACGTTAAAATTTAATAATAATTACTACGTTAACCTATAGATAACCCGTCTGAAGATTTGTAGTTAATAAAAATAGACATTAAAAGTTTAAATAAAATAATGATTACGTTAAATTTCTCCTCAACTTTTGAATCATTCTATTTTATCTTCTTGCATCTTAGCAAAGATTCAATATGTCTGTATTATATAAAAAGTATATAACACCTCGTATACTAACCTTAATAACACATAGGTGCATTTTGCTATTATTGTGGCTTCCCATGATTATAACAAATTCTTACAGCTGTTCACAATCTGAACGTTTCTGTAGAAAACTCTTGTATGAGGTTGCCGGCAGACTTTTACCGTAGAATTGCAATTTACAATTTATATATCTTACTATAAGGTGAAAAAAAAAGTTGTCTTCCTGCATTCCTTATTTTGCACAAGGCCTATCAACACATAAGTGCCATCATCAGTTACAAACAAGAAAACAACATGAAATAATATCTGAAAGAGTACAAAATATAAAAACTAGTACATTTTAATGCCAATAATATACATTAAAAAAAAAACTAATTACTTTAACAATACAATTGATAACTTTCAATCATATTATTACTACCTTTTAAGATGTTAAGAAGGAATAATTAGAAAATATATATAAAAAAAAAGTTATTGATTTCTTCTTGAAATATACAATGACATGACTACGGCTTTGTTTCTGCAGATTTATTAACTTTTGAATTATCTTATTCCGGGTATTATTATATAGATAATAGAATTTTGTGAATGCTATATATATATATATATATATATATATATATATATATATATATATATATATATATACCCTTACACACGCACGCATCGACACAAGCACACATATATGAATTGTTTGCTGGTATTGAGGCTTCCTATGATTAAAACAAATTCTTACAGCTGTTCACAATCTGAACGATACTGTAGAAAACTCTTGTATGAGGTAGCCATTATACCTGTCTTTATAAGAAGAATAACTTCATTATAATAATTTATCATTATCATCGTAGCAAGACGTTTTGTTTGAAGACTTGCAGGTTCACTTTTTATAGGTTTTTTAACGTAGGAAAACGAATGAATCCACTTTTAAGTGAATTATCAGTTAACCTTTTCGTACAAAGTGAATTAAATTTGTTTTATTAGGTTTTGTTTCGGGTACATCGAAACGGTGGATTCAGTGGAAACTTTTCTACTGGTATTGAGGCTTCCTATGATTATAAAACGTATTACAGCTGTTCACAATCTGAACGATATTGTGGAAAACCATTCTATGCGGTTGCTGATATTCCTGTTAGTACTGAAGAATTGCAATTATCAATTTTTATTATAAGTTATTTGTAAGTAAGATATCAAATTTTGAATTATTATTTTCTTCATATCGCGACGTTTTTATTCTGATATGATATGTTATTAATGCTATATATATTGTTGGGATTTGGCTTCCTATGATTATAACAAATTCTTACAGCTGTTCACAATCTGAACGATACTGTAGAAAACTCTTGTATGAGGTAGCCATTATACCTGTTTTTAAGAAAAATAACAACAATAATAACTTCATGCCAACGGCCATAGCCACGTTGAATACACCGGTTCCCGTAGATCACCGAAGTTAAGCAAGGTCGGGCGTGGTCAGTACCTGAATGGGTGACCGACCACGTGCTGTTGGCATTAGAAAAGGGTGGCAACCTATAGATAGCCCGGCGCTAATGGCCAAGATGTAGATGCGCCGTAAAAAAAAAAAAAAAAAAATAATAATAATAATAATAACTTCATTATCACTGTTGGTTAAATTTGTTTAAATGAATAATGTTTATTACGTAACGATAATATTTTTTTCTGCAGAGTTATCATTTTTAAAAAATACCTGTTTTTATCTAGATGGCTGTAATGAAATGTACAGTCTTGGGAATTAAGTATGCCTTGAGCATTGAACATTGTCTATTTGCATGTATGATGTGTGTGTATATATATATATATATATATATATATATATATATATATATATATATATATATATAATGTTTATGTTTGTATTTATGAAGCGTTGATCGTCGGGGTTTCGGTCAGTGTTCTTATTCAATAAAACACATTTTATTTGCTAAAATGTATATTTATTTAGGCGGCAATAAATATACATTTTAGCAAATAAAATGTGTTTTATTGAATAAGAACACTGACCGAAACCCCGACGATCAACGCTTCCTACTTCTGGCGGCAATAAATATACATTTTAGCAAATAAAATGTGTTTTATTGAATAAGAACACTGACCGAAACCCCGACGATCAACGCTTCCTACTTCCAGGCGGCAATAAATATACATTTTAGCAAATAAAATGTGTTTTATTGAATAAGAACACTGACCGAAACCCCGACGATCAACGCTTCCTACTTCCGAACGGTCGACCATATCTTCTCAATGTATGTATTTATGTTTACTTATACATAGGTATATAACGCCCGCATAATATTTTTTTGTGTTGGTATTGTGGCTTCCTATGATTATAAAAAAATCTAACAGCTGTTCACAATCTGAACTTGATTCTGTAAAAAACTCTAGTATGAGGTTGCCGATATACCTGTTTTTTTTTGTTGTTTTTTTTTATAGAAATAAATTCATTAAATGGATTCACTCAACTGGGATTTATTTCATGCTGACAGGCGAAGGATTCGCTTACAGGAGAGTCCTGGTGCTAACGACTTTAGCCAATAATGAAAATTAAACTATATGAGTATATTAATATTATTTAATGTATGCGTGACATGGAATTAGCCATAAAGATGTTAATAAGTGATTCCGATACCCCGATCGGAATATACTATTTCCTTAGCCCAGAATTCACTTACCATACAAGAAATCTAAAAGGAGTTTTGGGGATTTCCTGAATTTAATGTAATATCCAGTGATGGTGTTATGCCGAGGGCTGCTGGTAAGGCTGACGTGTGTAATAGCTCCTGACCGCTCTATTCAAGTCCAGGCATGTATGTACCTCCTCCAGGGCTGAGTGGACGTCACTCACACGCTACCTCTCATCTCCTACCTTCATGGTTCTCTATATATCACAATATTATAACCTTTAACACAATATCATGTTAACATTTCAATCTGGTGATGGACACGTTAAAATAAAACAAATACTATGGATTATTGTATAAGAAATATTTAACACTTACATAAATTTTATGGTCGATTTATTAGGATAAAAGGTGTGATATAATAATCGGTAAATACCAGAAGACCCAAGCACAAATCTTGCTCAACGAAAGTATCAAAATAAAATCGCACTTAGATAACCATGCATAAACATAGTATTGACAGATCAGAACCAATCCTTTTGTAAACTTTTATCTTGGTCGGACGTAAGGTCACTGCTTGCTGAATAGATTATCATAGACTGCTTCTTGGCCTTCAGCTCCGATGAAATGACGTTAATCTTTGGATAAAGATCGGTTCTACGCCAATATCAGTATCCATATGATATACGTCAAATGAGTACTTGCAGATCAGTCGTAATGTGTACTGGTGCTGTGTGATCACCCCGCTCTTCAGAATGCAAACATGTCTGCCAATTTACTATACTCTTCCAACATTAATCGTTCCGGTTAAAGACCTAGCCTATGACAATCCCCGGAACAAGTGTGCCAAGTTTGGTCAAAATCGGTCGAACGGTGTGGATTTTTATAAGGAACAGACAGACAATCCGCTGAATTATATATATATATATATATATATATATATATATATATATATATATATATATATATATATATAGGTACACACGCACGCACAGACACAAGCACACATACATGTATTTTTGCTGGTATTGTGGCTACCAATGATTTAAACAAATTCTTACAGCTGTTCACAATCTGAACGATTCTGTAGAAAACTATTGTATGAGGTAGCCTACATAACTTTTTTCTCCTGAAGAATTGTTTATTTTCATTTCATAATGTTTGATTTATTTTTTGATTGTATATTGGCATGATTGCGGCTTTGTATCTGCAGAATTAACGACATTTTATTTAGATCTATAAATGTTAATGCTATATAAATACAGTAAATTTTGGTTCGGGTACTTTGAAACAGTGGATTCAGTTTAAACTTATTTTCCTGCTATTTTGGCTTCCTATGATTATAACAAATATTTACAGCTGTTCACAATCTGAACGATATTGTAGAAAATCATTCTATGAGGTTGCCAATATTCCTGTTAGTACTGAAGAATTACCAATTTATTGATTAATTGTATAATAGGTATGATATGACTACGAGTTTTTTTTTCTGCAGATTATGAACTTTTTAATTATTCTGTTCATATCTGGGCGTTTTTATGCAGATATAAAATGTGAATGGTATATAAGTATATACACACATACTCACATGTTATTTTTGCTGGTATTTTGGCTTCCTATGATTATAACAAATATTTACAGCTGTTCACAATCTGAACGATATTGTAGAAAAATCATTCTATGAGGTTGCCAATATTCCTGTTAGTACTGAAGAATTACCAATTTATTGATTAATTGTATAATAGGTATGATATGACTACGATTTTTTTTTTCTGCAGATTATGAACTTTTTAATTATTCTGTTCATATCTGGGCGTTTTTATGCAGATATAAAATGTGAATGGTATATAAGTATATACACACATACTCACATGTTATTTTTGCTGGTATTTTGGCTTCCTTTGATTATAACAAATATTTACAGCTGTTCACAATCTGAACGATATTGTAGAAAAATAATTCTATGAGGTTGCCAATATTCCTGTTAGTACTGAAGAATTACCAATTTATTGATTAATTGTATAATAGGTATGATATGACTACGAGTTTTTTTTCTGCAGATTATGAACTTTTTAATTATTCTGTTCATATCTGGGCGTTTTTATGCAGATATAAAATGTGAATGGTATATAAGTATATACACACATTACTCACATGTTATTTTTGCTGGTATTTTGGCTTCCTATGATTATAACAAATATTTACAGCTGTTCACAATCTGAACGATATTGTAGAAAATCATTCTATGAGGTTGCCAATATTCCTGTTAGTACTGAAGAATTACCAATTTATTGATTAATTGTATAATAGGTATGATATGACTACGAGTTTTTTTTCTGCAGATTATGAACTTTTTAATTATTCTGTTCATATCTAGGCGTTTTTATGCAGACATAAAATGTGAATGGTATATAAGTATATACACACATACTCACATGTTATTTTTGCTGGTATTTTGGCTTCCTATGATTATAACAAATATTTACAGCTGTTCACAATCTGAACGATTCTGTAGAAAAGCAGTCTATGAGGTTGCCGATATTTCTGTTAGTAGTGAAGAATTACCAATTTTTCTTTCATAGTTGTTGATTTATTGATTAATTGTATAATGTGATATGACAACGGGGTTTTTCAGCAGATTATATACTTTTGAAGTATTCTTTTCAAATCCAAATATGAATATATTTACGTAGTTATAAATCGTTGTGAATGCTATATAAATATATACAAACATACTAACATGTTATTTTTGTGGGTATTTTGGTTTCCTATGATTATAATAAATTCTTACAGCTGTTCTCAATTTGTACTCGATTCGAAAAATCTTGTTTTATGCCAATATGAGTAATTAGGTGCTTGCAGATCGTAGTGAGTATGATTACGTCGCTGTTGAGACAGAATGCCGACACCTCTAAGATTTTATAAATACTCCAATATAGCTATCTTGAAAACTCCCTATTCATTTCGTTCTAATCTGCTAAAGCATCATATATTTATTTGCCTGCCGAGAGAGAAGTGGGTTAATCCCTGATAACACTACACTCACTTTATAGTTCACATAGGTCATATCGGTACCATTTCAATGTTGATTTAATCAATAATATTGTTTTTTAAAAAGAAAATGCAAAAAAAAAAAAAAAAAAAAAAAAAAAAAAAAAAAAAAAAAAAAAAAAAAAAAACTTATTTTTATTTACTTAACTAAAATTCTCCTGGAAATTCACTGGGTCGGCAAAGCTGTTTATCCTTGGATCTCGATAGGTACAAAGTTATTGGAGAAGTTCTCCTCACGAGACAGTTTCTTGGTCATAAATACTTTTGGGAGTTAGCAATTCCATTGGGTGTATTTTTACGAGAAACTTGTCCCTCGCCTACTTAAGACTCCTCTATTTGTGGATAACAACATTTTCCGTCATCCTTCGAATTCTTTTTATTTAATATTAATAATTCATTCTTTAAATTCGTTCGTTCTAAAATCCTTCTTATCAGTTTTTCAAAATATGTTTTGATCCTAGATAATAATAAAATTCTCCATTCAGTATTCATTTCTCTCCAAAATGATTAAGCCAAGAAATCTATATTCTTATTAATAAAAATAACACTTGATAGCTTCATGTAAATTGGGTTAAAAGTTTCAAATACCTCTGTCTACTTAATATTTGAGTAGTTCAGTTGACTCTCTGACTAATTCTACTTTTTACGACAATGAGTTTACGTTATTTTTAGTGTCTACACCTAGAAAAACATTTTAGCAGTTGATTAAATCATTAACACTTTGAAAATTTGAATTGAAATAAGTTACTCAGAAGAAATTAAAACATTTTTATTCTCATTCAACGAAACAAGCTAAATAATTCTAGAAAATGCGAAAAAAGTGTAGGTATTTACCAGAAAAATTGATTGAGTCAGCTGGTAAAAGGGACTTAAATAAGTGAAAATAAAAGAATCTCAATTATTTAATAAAAGAAATATTATATTATAGGAACAATCTTAACTTTTAAGCATGGTTTAATGAGAAATTGCGCTTGGAGAGAATGTGAGGAATTATCGACCCATTGCTTCTATGATGAAAGAATAATATTTGAAATATTGAAGTATGTATTGAATATTGGGTGTATTCTAGCCAGCCGTGAACGGAGGGAAGGGTGGTATTTGACGGAGCCACGGCCGCTTGCTTTGAGATATTGGTTTCTCTTTGAAGTCCTGAAACATCTCTAACCGAAAAATTGACTTCATATGTGTGTGTGTATATATATTTAGTATGATAGATTAAACCCATATTTCTAAATTCAGACTAATTTATATTGATTAATACAAAAATGAGATACCATTTATCGATAACGACAGCCATATTGCCTTAGTGTTGCACCATCCGTCATTCTGACCACATGGAGACGAGACCACATCCTAACAGGGTAGGACTTTGGTGTATTTATTTTATTCTACTATTGACTAGTATTCATAAAAATATACGTACGACATACGTTTCCCCTGAAGAGCTGCGAAAAAGCACGAAACATGACGGCCAAAAAAAATTAAAATAAAGTAGTTATAAAAAGGAAAGGTGTACTAATTTACTGACCCGAAGCCTACGAAATAAACGAGAACGATACATATATATACATATGTGTAATATATATATATATATATATATATATATATATATATATATATATATATATATATATATATATATACATATCACAATTGTTTAACCTAATCTTTATTATTTATTACAGTATTTGTTTCTCAGCTATAATTGGCGATCTCAGTTTGTAAACAGTAAACACCCCTTGAATTATCTAAATCTCCGAAATATCTTATCTACGAGTAGACACTGTTCCAACCAGAATAGTGTATTACTTTCTGTTTTCGTGCAAAACCACCTGGACTGTTTTCCTAAGTGCCTTATCGATGAAAAGTTTTGTTTATGCTTCATATTTTGAAATAACAAAATATATAATCTCTATTTACTATCTCATCTAAGTAGGTAGTTTTTAATTTGGTAACACATTTGTCTACAAACAGGTTTTATATTTGAAAGTTTTGCGCTGTAACACTTCCAAATTTCTGGCCTAAACTATTCCATTGTAATTAAAATTTACTCTAATTGACACATTAAACTAATACATTCATTTAACAGGACAGCAAAAGATAAAAAGCTAAACTGGATATTTTTTTATAAATATTACGTTTTTGTGTGTTAAATCGAAATATTATTTACCCTTCAATCCATACTGTACATTTTTATTCCATGGAGAGAGTATATTAAAAAACATAACAGCGGTGGAAAACATAGAAGCGACCTTCACTCAATTTGACACTCTTTTAAGTTGCTTCTCCATTCAATTTGGCAACTATTCTAAGCTGCTACTTGAAAAATTTACACGGTTAAATTGTGTTAATGAATTCCTTTAGTGTTACAGGTCGACACACATCCACAACAATATTATCGTACTTATCTTGCTTATTATTCTTAACAATTGAAAAATGTTTTAAGAATTATATCGAATCACTAGTGAGAGAGATGGAACTAAAAATGTTCCATTGTTTTCGAAAATCACTCATGAATGATCTTTATCTTTCCAAAAATAGAATTCATATCCTCCTTTTCTTAGTTTTGTTGGTTGTTTCATTGATAAGGCATTCCTTTGATGATAAATATGACCCCAGGGTTATTCCTTTTGTTCTGGTTGATGTCTAAATATAATTCCCCTTGACTCATAGGAGTAGCACAGTTATAGAATGTGGAATATTTCATTCCGTTTTCTTCTTAGAAACATTCAACCGACAGAATTGATTTCTGTAAATAGTTCTTGGAAATTATTTGAAATCAGAGACATCATCTTGCTATTTTATTTTTACCACTCTTGGAGGTAAATGACTTTTAATATTGCTGTGGCATAACTTCTTATAAATAATGTCTCGAATGAAAAATAAGTTTATTGACTTGGTAAAGTTTTAGTCATTGACCCAAGATTGCATCGTTGTAATACCCAACTCTCGAACTTGGCCGAGCTTCATGTGGTAAAGCGTACATATTGTTCACATGAAGTCTTATTTACTTCCGGAATCAAGCATCTATTTAATACTCCTTGAGTTAGCTAAGGGACTTTGGATATCTTTATTACAAACCTGTGACCCAAATTCTCCGTAGTGGAATTCAAAATTCTCTACAAATAAAGGTACTATAATTAAGAAGTTTTTATCTGAGAAGTTATCATTGACCGTAGAGATAGTAGGGGTTCAATGGTAGAATAAAAACACATTTTATAAAATGAATGTTATATTTCCGTTTTGGCTTGATTTTCCCTCAATCCCTAATCCGACAGGGCTATTATCAGGAGAGAAGTAACAGATTACAGAAGCTTCTTCATCAATGAACAGTCCTTCTTCTCCTCTTGGTCCTGAGGACGCCAATGATAACACTTCAACGAAATATAGCCCGATTCGCAGGAATTACCTCGGCTTTGTGCGTTCCGCGGCTTTGCGGGTAGAACGGATTGAACTGAAGCCTCGGATTGAACAGAAGCCATTATTTTTTTTTTTTTACGGCGCTCGGACATTGGGCCATTACATTAGTGCTACGATTTTTTTTCGCGCGAATGTTGCCGAAATATTAGTTTTCCGGTGGACGCATTCTGCAAGTTAATGAACTTGACAATTCTTTTTAGGCTAAGTACTTTTATCGGACTCGTTTTGTTGACAGGAGTGCGCAACAAGCGAATGTATATTTCCAAAGGTGAAGCAACATAATTTAATGTTGACATTTTTTTAATGATCTTTACTGTTTTACAAATTTTATATGTGCTTGTATGTTCCTAAATATATTTTTGCATTAAAATAAAAAAAATTACTTACAGACTAACTTAGGAGAATTCTACTTTAGTTAATAATTTTTCATGGCTACTATGACTATCTTCATCTCATTAATAAATTACTTTGGTAATTCTTCATAAATATTAGATAGTTAGACGTCGAGGTGATAAGCAATCAGGGATTAGTTGGGATTCGGCTAAGAAAAACATCAATACGATTTTTGTAAAAAATCTGTATTAAGGACGTTTCGGCTACTCCTTGGTAACCTTTGTCAGCAATGAAGGTGCCGGGCGGCAGAGAAAAACCAAAGTTAACATTTAAATAAAAATATACGTCCTTAATACAGATTTTTTACAAAAGTCGTATTGATGTTTTTCTTAGCCGAATCCCAACTAATCCCTGATTGCTTTGGTGATTATGTGGAGTCATACGACTTCTGTCATCTCATAGTCGTTGTTTTTTTAATTATTATATTTGTTTTTTTAGATGGTAGCGAAGTGGGAGGAGGTACCGGGAAGAGATACCGTCTCCAGCCAAACGTGACAGAAGTAGGAAGCGAGAGAGGTAGCCCCCACGGCCATGGACAGAGCCTCCAGCTGTTCGGACCTAACATCCAGCCCAGACACTGCGTGATAGCACACACTGAAGGCATTGTTACCGTAACACCATGCAGCAGAGATGCAGAGACCTATGTCAACGGACAGAGAATTTATGAGACGACCATACTCCAGGTAAGGCTTGGTATTCTTTATGTACCCTTTTTTTTTTTTTTTTTTATAAGATTCTAAAACAATACATTAAATCCTTCAACACATAGAATAATGATTTTTATATTGTAAAAAAATATCAGATACTCTATTATTTATCTGTTCCTACACTATTTCAGTTATTGTTTTGTTTAATGTTTTTTATTTATTTTTCTTGTGTTTTTTTTTTGTTTGTTTACCTTTTTTTGTTTGTTTATCTTTTTTTGTTTTTTTTTCTAACTATTTTTTATACTTTGTCTCTTTGTGTTTATACTTTATACATTTTAATAATTTATTTTTACCTTTTTGTTTACTTTCATTGAATTAATTTTCACGAAGTATGCAAGGAAATCACCTTGCTGTTGTGGTGCTCCGAAAATAAATAAACATTTCATGGAGCTAATCGCCTGCGTTAGGAGGCTCCTAAAATAAATAAATAAAAAACAATAAAATGTATGTAATCATGCACATATTTCTTCACAGGTAGTTAAGGAGTTATTTTTTAATAAGCATAAATTCTTTCTTCTTTCCATTTGTTTATTTCATCCAGTTGAGTGCATCCATTTTTATTACTATATTTTATGTGTTCTGGTGCTTTGTTTCTTCCATACTTTTGTGTCTGCTCCTCACTTATACCATATCAGAGCAGCGCCACAATTGGACTGAGAGAGAAGTTTCAGCTGATCAATTGACAATGATTTGATGATATCTGTGAGTTCACAAAAATCTGGAGGAAAATAGTCCCTAAAGAGATATTCCTTGAGAAATATTGGGCAGATGAAGAATATGGTATAATAAATATTAGGCTTATTATGTTTTTTGGACCCTCTTTTGTTTTAGCTACCTACAAGTTACTAAATTTACTCTTGTAGGAAGTCTCCAATACTTACAATGTATATTTTATGATCTTGAAAACGCTTAATTTGAAAAAGGTTGACCATGAAATTTGACTGAGAAGCTCATATTTTGTCTCCATCAATATACTATACATTTATACCTCTTAACACGTTCAATGCTGCCACTATCTTGGCCTCAATTTGGGCTATCTCTTCGATTGATTTTAATTTGCTTCCCATCTGATTGATTATTATTATTTTTTACAATTAATCATTTGTTTTAATGTTTATAACATTGCAGGAATATTAAAAAAAAATGTTGCTTCATAATTCGTATAAAAACTATGAGCACCATATGGCTCAAGCGTAGGAAATGGCCCTACAACAACTATGAGCACAATATGGCTCAAGTGTAGGAAATGGCCCTACAACAACTATGAGCACCATATGGTGCTTACAGTCATTGGAATGGGATGAATGACTGCTCTGAAATCCAAATAGCTTTGTCTTCTCAATCCTTTTACTCCTCAAACATTTTAAGGTAGTTAATAGGGGGGGGGGGCAAAACTGAGTTGGGATAAACTGAATGGACCTGAGCTCCATATTGTGCTCACCATATCTGGGAAGGAGTAGGGAGAGCACCGGACGGTGATCTCAGTCCTGCCGTAAGGACTTGATGAGAACTTCGCCGTATTGAACTTGTTAACTGATCCAGTATGTTGTTGAACATCTAATTAAGCAGAAATGTTACGTCTATTTTAGTGTCAATCTTAAAATTAAAATTCTGAAAAAGTTGTTGAATGCACTTAGACTCTCTTGTGTATTTACACTCATGAATTTACTAATTATTAAGACAGCACATTTTGTACAAAATGTTTTTTTTTTCATGCTTAGGACGATCTTATGATATGAGTTCTGTACATTTTCTCAAGAAATAATGAAACATAATTTGAATATTTCTTTCTTATTAGAATGGAGCTACTGTACGATTTGGAAAAATCCACAACTTCCGCTTCCTAGACCCTTGTTACGAAGAACGAACGAGGCAGCGTTATGACAACTCGAGATCACCTCATGACTATTCTTATGACAGGTAAGGAAATAATTATTCTTGCTGAATTGAGTCAGATATGACATAGGAAAGTTTTGATTTTAATCCCTACATGACAGGAATTAACTTTTCATAAAAAAAAAAAAAAAAAAAAAAAAAAAAATAGTATGATTTTAAACTGCACTTTGTGTTTGTTTTGTTTTATTCTTTGTCTTGCATGAACCAATAATAGATTTTTATTATTTTCATTTATTTTTTACATTTTGCTTTTTATTTTGTGTTGTCTGTTTTGTTTATTTATTTTTTTTTTATCACGCTTTGTGCTGTTTTACTCACACCTAATAGACAATCGACCCGAGAAGAAACTTCAAGTTTAAGCGTAGGAAATGGCCCTACAACAACTAGCACTCCATCAGGAAACCCCCTTAATTATGAGACTACATTCGATGTGGATGGTAATGTGGAAACTAGATCCACGTCGAGCCAGGGGAACAAAGAGGAAACTAGGTCCCAGAGATCTATCGGAAGTAGCAGGGAAGGGAACAGGTCAGTAGCTTCACAAATTCTGATTGATGTACTTTGATTTCTGATTTTAAAGCCTTTTATGTATGTAAAAAAGGCTTATAATTTCCAATTAGTAGAAATTGCCTCTTAGCACATTTTCAAACCATCCTTATCCCTGGTATGATTCGAAATGCTAACTAGGCGCTCATAATTATTTACTTTTGAAAAGTTATATTGATAAACTGATTTTAGAATATCTGTTGGAATGAAATTTACAGCAGCATTGTTTGTTCTGACGCATCTGAATGACGATTCGATCTGATACCCGATGTATATGAATGCAACAGACTTCGTGTGCTGCTTGCTTTCTTTCCGTGATTTACATACAAGCTCATATAAAACTGAAAAAGAACTTTTTCCTTTTTCTTAATAGTTTATTGATCACCTCTTTTTACTCTTGAACAATATTTAGAAACTGAATAAAAATATAACAAAACCAACATTTTTGAAATATCAGGCATTGTTTTCTCTGACTGAGATTATCCTATCAACATTTGAAAACTAACAGGTTTTTTGTTTTGTTTTTAGAATTTTATTTTATAAATGTACCTCATCTTTAGTGATTTGTATTTTTTGTATCATTAGGTATGCATTTTTGAAATTTTTTATGCTTTAGAATTGTTACCATCTTTTTACCATGATTCCTTAATCATTTTTGAGATAAACGAGATACACAAAATCTTTGAGACAAAAAAAATAATTGATTAATTTACAGTTAAATGTTGTTCTTCAATCTCTCTCCCTGAGCTTTAATTCTCGATGAGATGACTTTTCTTTTCTTCTGTGGTCTTCATGATTCTGAAGTACAAATCAAGAGGAAGAGAAGTTAGACAAGCCACCCCATCAATAACAACTGAATTTTTAAAATTCAAATATACTATCCATTTCCTGTTGTATACTTTCTTGAGAACCTATGAGACTATGTTTTTATCTCTCTTCTATAAAATGATTATATTATAAATAAAACTTTTTTTTTTTTTTTTTTTCCATCCTATCCTCTGAAGGCTTATATGAATTCTGTTTCTCGAGTTAGTTCCTTTTACAGAATATTTATTTGTCTTCTGAACTTATGTACAAGCTTAACTAGTATAGTAGTTAGTCAGCACTAAACTGGTTAGTTTTACAACCAACTGTCTCTGTTTTAATCTCAGATTCACACAGTACAATCATTGAATTGAAAATACTAATATATGCTCACCGTCATCATGATAACAGTTATGAAATTCATATTTTATATTTTTTTGTATTGTCCATTGTATGAATATTATTTATTCTCTTCTCTACGTGGTTCTCCTTGCAGAATTATGTTAACCATTCATACTATACTGCTTATATGAATGTGTTTATCTACCCGCCTTATCTTATCAGCTTATTTATTCATTCTTAGTTACAGTTCCCTTCAGGCAGTTTTCAAGAGTTTTCTTGTCGGGTAAAATAATATTCTTTAAAATTCAGAAAAAAAAGTTCGTTTTTTTTCATTCTAGCATTATTTGGTTAAATCGGTAGGAATTTATTTAAACCCATTTCACACATTGTCTCACTACAGAAAGAAAACTCATTCATTTTTTACAAGACTCGATATTTTTCTATTCAAAAAGAAAAATCATTATTGATTGAGGTGGTGATTATAATTTATTGTTTAGCAAAATTTAATTATCCTTATAAATTAGGGCATCTGAGTGTGTAAAGAAGGATTTGTAAGGGTTACTTATTTTCGATGTACTTTTGTTTTCTAGTTCTACTATAAGGTTATTAACTAAAACTAAAAGATGTTAATAAATTAAACAAATCAACAAATTTTAATTTAACTTTTTAAAATAATCAATTGCTGAAGACTCTCTTTCAAACCTTTTCAAATAGCTGTACCCCGGAGGTAAAGGAAACCATGTTACATATTTGTAATTGTTCAGGAGAGCCAATTTTCCATAACTTTGAACTATTAAAATTTGTTTCTTTTATAATTTGTTAATTTTATTGGCATTGATAGGTAATTGGAAGTATTGATCATGGTCAAACAAAACCCCGTCCTCCACATGGTGTCTTTTACCTCTAATGAAAACGGACATGATTTTATCTTTCACTGTCTTATCTTCATTATTTATAGGAGCAGGACATAGTGCCCTATACCATTATATGAATAAAAAAATCCACATTAAGAACATGTAGTTAAGTAAATTTATTAAAAAAATGGACATGGTGTTCTTTACCTCTGGGTTACAGATATTTAACTAATATCTTCAAAACGTTGTCTTGATTGGCCTTTTTTTTTAAATATCATTTTTTTTATAAGCAGATTGATGAACTATGAACGGTATGGCCGAGGGAACGATCCAATCTTGCCAGCAGTGCTGGAAATTCGAGAGGAAACAGAAGAAGCACTTCTTCATGCACTCATCACTGATCTCGATCCAGTCGGACTGGGCTTCAAGCTGGCTCCTGCATATACCCTCTACCTGATGGCCCGTTATCGAGCGTCGACTCACTACAGGCCAGAACTAACACCAACTGAAAGAGCACATCGACTCACTCTCATTCTTGCCAGAGTTGCAGCTATTATACACTCCTTCATACAGGTAATTATTTCTCCTATTTAATTAATTTTTTATTTATTCCTTAATAAATTCCTTAGTAACTGGGATCAAAATAATATATATTGTGTCTTAAGCTCTTTCATTGTGATATCATCAATGATGTTGAATTTGGCTTCTTTCTCAAGCGGTGTTGTTCTGTGTTGTACAAATGTTTTTCGTGATTCCATCTAAGCAGTGTATCTGAAGAAGATGATGTGGGGTCCCAGCGATAACAAAGAACAAAACGCCTCTGGAGGAAGAACCCGAGTTCAGACGATTTTTTTTTTTTCCGTATGTACACATACACGTACATACATTTCTACATGTGCGTAAATTCAAAGCATCAATATACATGAACACCACCAGATGTGCTAATCTTTCAAATTACAAAGATTTCACATCCTAATTTTATCTTATAATTCCTTGTTGGTTTTTGGAATTATATAGTCAATTTATAAATTTTAGATTATAAATTCCTTTAAGATCTTATTTCTTTTTATTTTATTCTTGAAGACTTGTAAGGTTCATTATCATATTATAATTTATTATTACAGTATTCTATTTTTTAACCAGATTTGTTTTGTTTACAGGAAAGAAGATATGAAGTCAGATGGCTTGCTTTATGGCTGGCTAATGCCTCAGAACTATTACATTTCTTGAAATCAGATCGTCATATTTCTGCTTTTTCAATAGAAGCCCAAGAAACTCTTGCAGATGCAGTGCAAATCGCATTTAAGTAAGTAACTTCAGCTCTGGTTATGTAGTTCAATACTGCTGCTTATCTACCAAATTATAGTACACAACTTTTTTTTTTTTTAAAGAAGATTAAGTATCAACAAACTTGAAACATACCAAAGTCCTTTACTCAGACAAAAAGAGTCCGCATTTTTCTCTTTTGCTCCACAAGAAATTGTATGATCTGGAAAAGTCAGTCAATTTCAAATCCTACATTCTATTGCACTATTAAGAAAAGATTAAGTATCTTTGGAATAGTAAAGTGATTATCACCTAATCTGAATTATTTGTGAAAACAGACAATTGACGTTAATTCTGAACATTGGCCATTGCAGATGCTCATGAAACGTAAAGAATTGACGCTATTGATTTGTTGTCGAATTTGCTAGTTTGCCACTGAACTTGGTTAATCTTCTGAATAATGGTCTCGGAAAAACTGTGTAGATGTTTCAATAAATAGGCAATATAATTTTTCCAAATTTCAGCAAGGTTATGATCGAACGACAAACGAGGTACACTGAGGTTTAGATGTGAGTTGTTCTCAATACATAAAATTATTATTTAAATTTTTTTTTTAATCATGTGGACCATCTAGATCCAAAATCTGTTTTGAAATCTTTTATAAAAAACAATAAACATTAATTAAGGCATAAAATAAATAATTAACTGCAACATTTAAAATCTGGTACATTTTTTACCCTTCTGGAGAGGCACTTTAGTACCTGCTGACAATTAAGCTTTATTTTTGTTTTTCAGGCACCTAGTCACCTGCTTGCAAGGAGAACTATCTGCTGTGATGCCTAATTTTCTTTCAGACAGAGATGACTTGAGCCATGATCCAGAAGATTCTTCTACAGCTTCTGTAAGCATATCTTTTTTTTTAGTTAATAGTATTAATAAATTGTTATTTGAATTTGAAACTACTGAAAAATGAGAACTGAAAGCCTGATTGCCAAGTGGGAGTCATGGTTTTGGGGTCTCGCTTGTTATTACAATTAAATATATGACCCATAAAATTAATGAGAGTTTCTTTAAATTATTCACTGTGTATTTGAGCAAAATTTAATGAATGACCAACATTTAATAAACAGAAATAAATATTCTATGTACCCAATAAAAAAAACTATTTAATATTTTAATTAGTTAAATTTAATGAAATATCTAACAAATACGTTTGCTTCCAGGTCCTTGGAGTCCTGTCATGTGCTATGACTCTTCTTCGAAGGTGCAGAGTGAATGCAGCTCTCACAATACAGTTATTTTCACAGTTATTCCACTATGTGAATGTTTGGGCATTCAACAAACTTGTTGCCCCTAATTCGATTTACTGCTCTCGATCCTGGGGTTTACGAATTAAAGCAAGGCTTGCACAGATCGAAGTCTGGGCCGAACGGCAAGGACTAGAACTTGCTGCAGATTGCCATCTTGCTAGAATTATGCAAGCAGCTCACCTTTTACAAGTAAGTATTCTTATTTTTGCAACGGAATATATATATATATATATATATATATATATATATATATATATACATATATGGGCCAGAAAATATTTTTAAATTAATTTAATTTTTGTATTTTATCATTAGGCTCCAAAGTATACATGTGACGATTTGGCAACACTTTCATCAACCTGCTTCAAGTTAAACTCCCTTCAACTGAGAGCTCTTCTCCAGAATTACCAGCCAACTCCTGACGAACCCAGGATACCACACGACATTGTAGAAAATGTGGTGAGGGTATGTTTTATTATTTGATCTGTATGAAAGGAGGGAGAAAAGTTCAAAATTAATTTATTTTAATTTTAAACTTATGGTAGCATCTTTGGCATAATAGAAGTTTTTGACTGTACTTTTCATTTACCATTTTCAAAATGTAGATAAATATAATTAGTTCTTCGAAATTATATTGCTCCAATTCTATATGTCCTAACTATATTTATAAATTTCTTAAATAAATTTGTGGCACATAATAATTATGTATGAAAGGGTGGTAACCTATAGATAACACACTTAAAATTCGTTGTTAATAATAAATGGACGTTAAAATTTAAATAAATGAATTATGCATGACACAAATTTACTTACTTTATATGTTTTTGGCAAAGATTAAGTTGCATTCAATTGTGTAAAAAACTACCAATGGTTAAAATGAAGCAGTTCTGCAATAACACAAGAGTTAATTGTCAGTTTTTAGCTGTATATGTTTTAATCTCAACAATAATAATAAATACTATTGATAAAATTAAAGTAAAAAAGAAAGAAAAGAGTTTAACTTCCTTTTGAAGATCAAATGAAAGCTGTATTTTTACTGATGTACAATGATATTGTAAAATACATTTTCTTACTACAATATCGCAATAAAAAAAAAATCTTGGTAATCTCCACAGTAAAAGATCTCTTTTCGGGTAATCATAAATAGTTGTTAAGAGAAAAATAAAAAGTTACTTGTGAATATAGAGATTTATTGAGTTTATCTTATTTTTTTAAGTAATAGAATTGAAAAAAGAAAGTATACAACTTAATATGTTATGACTTTATTTTATTTGTTTACACTAATACCTATTTGTTTTTTAATAGGTTGCAGAAAATCTTGCCGACGAACTTGCTCGATCAGACGGCCGAGAGGTTCGGCTTGAAGAAGATCCTGAATTAGCTCTCCCCTTTCTCCTACCTGAAGATGGCTATTCTTGTGAAGTAGTTAGAGGAGTTCCTTCTGGCTTAGTTGATTTCTTGGCTCCTCTGCAAGCTGCTGGTCTCTGCAGGTTAACTGCACAACCGACTTCTAATGGTCTCTGGACAGTGTATATGGGGCCAGTCAATTCTATGGTGAGTTAATTAATATCCATGGTATCTAGCTATATGTAAATACATTCTAGTAATTTTAACTCATAGATGGCCACGGTCCAGATCATCTAAAACATTATGGTTTTTAGGGTTTGGCCGTGTCGTAATCTTCTTTGCCAACGTTGTGCTAGCCATGCTGGTAGTTTCCTCTGAGTTAAGTCTGAGAATGACTAGCGAAATTTCGGCAAATAAAATAATGACATGGCCAAAACCAAAAGAGCATAATGTTTGTGATGACCTAGTAACGTTTCCAATATTACTTTCATTGTTCTGTTTTAAGCCTCATCACTTGGTTTAATTTTTCCCGATTTATGGCTTATTTCTCCAACAATGCCCACTTTTTGAATGCACAATTTTGACATGGATATGTCTTAGCCATGGCCTAGTAAGATGCTAAAACTGTAACGGTTCGGCTACGTCCAGATGATGGTACATGAGGGTTCTGTTGCAATGGCCACTAACCGACGTGGTTTCCGTACTATTGAAACCGTCAAATTTTCATAGGTCATGATATAAAATCATTGGAGATTAAATCAGTACAGTTTTATAGAGGAACTAGTCAGGTGGGATTGTATGTGTAAGGATTGCGTCCGAGGACATATCCATGATACAAGCTATTTCCCACAGGGAAATGTTTAAATCGTCCATAATAAACAGGCGGCATTGGTGGTCAGGTACAGCACTGATTTTATTCTTATTTATTTTATCCTGTCTATTAAAAATGACTTAATAAAAATATATTGATTTGGTCAAATATTTTGTATCAAAATTCTTCTAAATTTTTAGGTCAATGCATTTTCAATCTCACATATATGAATGGGCAACAATGATCCAAGTGGTTGAACTGCCTTTAAAAATAAAAATATAACGGCCGATATACAATTTTGTGTAGTGTGAGGTGTACACTTGGCTGGGATTCTGTCTCATGTTGTTGGGGTGTGGCCCACTTTCCCAGAATAAGATACTGTTGAATCCCAACAAAAAATAGATACTGCTGGAGAAATAAGCCGTAATTCAGAGAAAATAATATTTTTTCTTTTCTAATTTTTGTTTAAATTTGTTTATTCAGATTTATTATTATTATTTATAAGCTAACTTAATTTATCCACTTTTTTTTTTAATAATTAATAAATATGTTTAATCTTCTTTCAGGTTCGAAGTCCAAGTGCCATGAGTAATAGATCCTCTGGATTTGTGCCTACACAGCATGAACCTGAAGTGCAAATCATAAAATTGCATAAGTCCAACAATGGTATGGGGCTCAGCATTGTTGCAGCTAAGGTAGGTGTACTATCTATTTGTGTACTGTCAAAATTAGTCTATTTTATTCTCGCAAATACTTTGGCTGCTCACATATTTCCTTATGTTTGATGACAATATCAATTTATTAGAGTTAATTCTTCTATTAATTTTTGGTGATATATTTATTTACTTGAATCACATTCCTTAAACAAGAATTAGTTATTTGTAAAGAAGCTTTTGTTTCTTAACCCTTTAACGGGCACATTTCGCTAGCTATGTTGGAATTTTTTTAATTTATATTTGGGAGTCTGGGGGGCATCCATTTACTAAATATGAACCCAGGATGTTAAAAAAAAAATTGTATCCATAAATACGGGGTAGGCCGCTAGAGAAGCGATTCCAAGTCGCAAAGATCCCGAAAATGAAAATGTTTCATTCGGTGGCGTTACCCTAAGATTGGCAGGCTTTAAAAAAAAAAAAAAAAAAAAAAAAAAATATAATAATAGTATAATGCTAGCCCACAATATCATTTCATTAGGAATGCCAAAAAAAGTATTTTTTCCTTCCAGTCTCACGAGAGTAAGGTACTTATGAGCCGAATCAATGAATAACATGTAAGCGATATACTCATTTCAATTAAAATCAATTAATTCCTAATCTAGAATGTATAAAAGAATTATTACATACTTTGAAACGATTTCTGGATAAGATGAATGATCCAGAGAGCCAATAATGCGCGGCCAACACTGACACAAGACGAGTGTGGGAATGGGCAAGGACCGCTTTAGCGGCCAACTTCGTCATATCTCGGCTCCTCGGGCCCACGACCTCCAAATACTATTTTTTGGCATACCCCGGCATCTAGCAGGAAGCATTGGAACCAATTCCGCCTCACTCGCGTCATTTTTTAATTTCAGCGAGCAGTGGCCGCTCAAGCGGCCCTTACCCGTTAAGGGGTTAACCATAATCATATTCATATTTTTTATTTGATTTTTTTCTTTACTAATATAACTTCCCCTATGTATTTTAACAATAATGGATTGTCATTGACTTATATAATGCTGCCTTATTTCATAAAATTATTCATAAAATATGTAGGTAATACCATATTTGATTTTATTATGTTTATTCCTGCCATTAGTATTAATAAATTTACTTAAACGTGGTGGAAGGTCAATAATAAAAAATACACAATTAATCCAGTTGCAATTCTTTTATATCCTGCTCTAGTAGTATTGACTCAGCCGGGACAGTGGAATGTTTAGCCCCTTGGGCTGTTTCAACATATTTTGTTTATGGGACCAGACATAGTTGTGTGCTCCCGGGAGGCACCAGAATTGCATGAATCATGTAGACCAGGAAATAAAAGATTCGGAGCTGGATTAATTGTATATTTTTTATTATTACCTTCCGCCACATTTAAGTAAACATATATAAATTGTAACCTCCAAATTCCTCCATTTCAAATCTACTCAAATTTCTTAGACTCAATTAAAAATTATTTTTAAAAAAACATATAAAAATAGTGTTTGTTTTTCTTCTTTTTTCAATAAACAAATCTTTTTCCATTTTATATTTGATATATTTGATAGGACTGTTTCATTTTATTAAATATAGTCTTACCCAGTCTAATCGACTAAGTGAATGGATAATTATTCCTTGTTGAACATCATTTATATATTGAATATTCTATTATCATTCAAAGCCAATAATTAGTAGTTTGTTATTTATGTGATGATTTATTTTTGAACAAGCCACATTACAATTTGATTATCCAATCTATAATATTTTCAGACTGAGAATGTTTTGGTTAGGAGGGATTCTACTCGAGAGAAATAATTCTTGCTCATAAAAAAAGTATTGTCCTAGAATGTTTGTTTATCTTATGATTAGTACAGTTGTTCTTCAATTGTTTATTTATTCCTAAAAACATTTATGACCGAATGCTGATTTGTTTGATTGCATATCTTTGCCGTTTGCAATGAAAACAGCCTTACACCCGATTAATTCATATGGATGTAATTTGATGGTTTATTTTGTATGAATACCCAAAGAATATACTTATATTTTAAGACGGTACTGAAAAATTGTTTCCCGAGGGAGTCTTGGATTACATGTAATTTATTCAGGCTATGGAGCAAGTTCAAACATTGACATTACCAAATTTAATAAAGGAGTAGCACTTCTAATTTTTATCTTCAATATTGAAAATGATTTTTAATATTCCTGTTATATTTTTGTTTATCATAAAGAAAAACGTTGTTTACCTAGTAAAGCCCCTTAAAAAAATTGTTCTATAACTTATTGAAACAATTTAAAATTCTCTTTACTCTTGTGATTATTTTCGTTTCTAAGTGTGCATATGTATTTATTCGCTAAAAGATGGCTTGTCTAAACGTTCCTTGACTTCTTATCACTTGAACAGCTAAGTATCTGCATCTCATTATATTTTCCTTTTTTTAGAAAGGAATAAATAAATGAATTCTATAGGATAACATTAATATTCTCCCATACTATGAAATTTAAAGGAATTCGTTTTTTGTTTTCACAAATTATGGGGTCATTGCTCATTATCCCCTAGAGATGGCTGTTGATCCCTAAAATCCCAACAAATGTGTGAGGCTGGGATCTCAATCTCTGCATAATAACGCTAGAAACAGACTAAAGTTTGGAATGGTCCTCTGTACCACTAGACTGAGGCCACCTCTCAGATTTATACATATGTGTGTGGTTTATAGCATATTAATGCTTCAGAATAACATTAGCCTGTAAATACTCTTTTGGTCAAAAATATTGAAATGTCTTTTACAGTCTCTTAGTTACATGGTAATCACAGGTTCTGCTCTTTCTTTCCATTAACTAGTGAAAATCCTATTCATATGGTAAATAATATTACTAATTACCATTATTCATTGAGGCATATAAGCATGAAGTGAATTTTCTGTTAAATATGTGGATATAGAAGTGGGTTAATAACTATCGCTTTTTTGTTTTTAACGACGTCCGTTACTTTCGTTCCTCTGGTTCTCTTTAAAAGCGAGCGTTGCTTTCCCGATCGTAGCCGATCTTTGCCGATGATAGCCGAAGCGAGTTTGAACGGCCGAGGGAGGTAGAGCTAGCAGACTTGTAGAGTATGTCTTGCGGGGTCCAGTATCCAGCTAGAAGCCTGAGTCCAGCCCACTTGGTCAGCTTCGACACTCTCTCATCTTCAGGCAGCTCTTCGATACATATTACAACGAGAGATCCTGTCCGCCTACCTTTGAGGCTCTGTGACTCCTGCAGCCAGGCTTCTCATTCTCTCTTATTCAAGGTATTACACTTTTAGGCCCTAAATGCACAGCTCGAATCTTTTATTATATTTATGATGTTGTCCGAACTGCGTTACCTTGGCGTGTTTCAGTATAATGCTTATATATTTTATGATTTAAAATGCTTAGAGTAGAACACCTTAAGGTTTAGTCATCAGAATAGAACACTTTCGACTCTCTATCTGTTTTGATCCTATCGAAATTTACGCCTGAAACAATTTGGTAGGAAAATCATTATAATTTCGAATGATCGCTTTCCACGACTTCGCAAGAGTTAAAATGTATTTTTTTATTTATTTTTTTTTGTTTTACGGCGCACCGACACCTAGGCCATTAGCGCCGACATCCGTGGTGCAGAGAGGAATTTTCTCAACGAGTCGTGAGATAAAATTACTGCCGCCGTTGGGACTCGAACCCACTATCTCACGCATGGGAATCTAAGGCGTAAGCCACTACATCAAAGGGAGATCGTAAAGAACGTTTATATTTAATACATTCCAAAACTGCTCAAGTTTTTTGATAATTCTTTGCGCCGAAGGAGTGTAGCTATTGAGTTTATTCTCCTGTCAACATGATAGCGGTTACAATTTGTCTTTACTTGCTAAGAAACTTGGTTTATAGCATTCCCATAGCTAACGCTTGGACGAGTTCGCTAACCAGTAAAATCGGTCCTTCTGAAGGAGGAGGGGTTGTTATTCCGGACACCAATTTATAATAAGCCTCTGAAGGTCGAAATGTTTGTTATATTGCAACGAAACTTGCGATATGTTCTGCTCATCTTAAGAGAAAGAAATGTTGTAAAAATAAACTAAATTGGTTCATTAGGAATGGGTTTTACTCCTGAATCATATTATTAGTTAGCCCAGACAAACAAATGAGGAACGAAAAGTGGAGGAATTGGAGTCGTGCAAAAATAATGCAGGTTTTGAATATTCATTGTGTTTAGGCATGTGCTTGTCAAGGAAACAAAGATCATCGAAAGTGTAGTTAATGGATTATAAAGAATGGCTATTAATGTTGTTTTTCTTCAGCGATTACTTCAGTTTGAGTTACATTCTTTATGAGTAAAGACCTGTGAAATTCACCATGCCAAAACAAGATTTTCGTCAAATTTATTTGACAAGTTCAAACTTGGTCGATGTTAGGCTCAAACCGCGCATAACGTCAATGCTGTCTGGGGTGAAGGAAGCATCAATGAATGTACAGTGCAGCATTAGTTCCTTGATGTCGTCTTGAAGATTTTGTTCTGAAAGATTAGCAAGCTCGCGGCAGGCCTTCTGTTGCTGATCACGATCAACTGAGGGATTTGGTAGAAGAAAACACTCGCAAAACCACTCAGGACATTGCGACATCAGTTGGTGGTTACTTAACAGTTGTTCGCCGTCTGAAAAGAATTGACCTCACAAAAACTTGCATTATTTTGGCTCGAACCCAATTTTTAAAATAAATTATTATATTAACAAAAATGAGAAGTTAGGGGCTTTTCATACAGTTTGATAAATTTAATTAAAAACGTTAAAAAATTGTTTATAAGATAAAGAGACCTTTTGTAAACCTGGAAAAATGTGTAGGCGTAAGATTTGATAAGACCAGCTCAGCCGAAAAACGGTGGTTGAAACTTCGGGTGTTGGCTTCGTCCCATTGAAAATATTAAGGGTTTTTGATTCGAGCTTTCCAAATCACACCTGGGTTAAACAATATATGGAAACACGCTAACATGACGCCGTTCCTTCAAGTCTCTCTCGAAGGCGGAGGCCCGTGGCTGTGAGTGTTAAGGCGTGAGTACTAAACACTCCGTGTCAAAGGGTCGTGGGTTCGATTCCCACTAGGGGTGTTGGCTTTTCTTTAGAAACAAGAAAAGGCATCAGCCCTATCCTGGTTAGAAAAGGGTGATAACCTATAGATAACCCGTCCTAAAATTCTTAGTTAATAATAAATGACGTTAAAATTTAAATAATATCTGTTTTAAAAAGAGATTTGTTTTATTTTTATTTTATTAATTAAGCTTATCGCAACTCAGGCGACGAAACTGCAGCTTGAAAGAATTGAGGTAAGTAGAAGAAAGTCAAGATTTGTTTTAAAAAAAGGGGGAAACTATGGTAAATATTTACTTTTACTGTTGCTATTTTGCAGGTTTTCGCATTATAGTTTTCTCGTTAGTTTTGAATGGTATACAGCTTGATTCGCTACAAGAAACATTTATATTTTGTCTCTTCCGCTTATATCACCAGCGAAAGCCGGCTGTAGTGCCGGAGAAACATTGTGGTTTAAAAAACCGCACCGCTGGTGACATATGCCGGGCTGTAGGAAGAGATGAAATCACCCAGCGACGAAGTTTGAATGAGACTTCTATTTTGGTCGGATGTTCGCGACCAAATTTAACATAAGCTACAGAAGACACAACAAGAAAAGAACGAATTCTAAAGAGACAAAGTCCCGCAATATATTTTTTTTTTTTTTGTTTCATTTATTCATACTGTATCCTGTGTTTCCTCACAAAAGACTCTGCTTCATCTTAGCGTATTCCCTAATGCTTATTAATCGAAAGTTTTCGACAGAAATTCCAAATATATCGCCAGAAATGAAAGGAATCCAACAATTCCTAAACTTCAAGAACCATTTTCTCTGTCTGGGATGCACCTATGGAAAGTGGTTCCTTGAAAGTATTCTTGTATTTATGCTGTTGGTATCCGTCTTAAAACAAGTTCTCACCGTTAACAAGCTACTGCCGGAGACGGTTCCTCGTAACTTATCGTGTTCCCTCTTCCGGTGAATGTCCCTTTCTACGGGCTCTATGGAAACTACAGCGTTTCATCTTCACGTAAGTTATTTTCGTGAAAGGTGAAAAAAGGATTATAAGTCGTGAAAAAACGAGTTTTCTTTCTATTAAGTGAAAACTGTAGCATTCGAAGAACGTCTCAATTTTCTGGAATATACTTTTATCTTTCGAAAAAGGAAAGGCATCGTTCGTATCCTTGTGCGAAAAAATAGACTACAGATGTTTAGTTTCTAACCAAAGTGACAGTCACTAAGATTTTTACTTAATAATAATTATATTATTGCAATCAATTTAAATTTTAACGTCTATTTATTATTAATTAAGAATTTTAGATCGGGTTATCTGTTGGTTACCGTCCTCTTCTAGTCAGGATAGGGCTGATGCCTTTTTTTTCTAAAGAAAAGCCACCACCCCATAGTGGGAATCGAACCCACGACCTTTGGAACGGAGTGTTAAGTGCTCACGCCTTAACACTCACGCCCACCGGACCTCCGAATATTGCAATAAAATCCCCCCCACACATTTTAGCTGTATTCCTATTTAAAGAGTTACTTTATTGAATATTTGGCTTTCTTATTCATCCCTTACTCCTTGTTAGTTCATAAGTTTCCATCAGTGACTGGTTTGATAGGGCTGATTTCTTTCTTTTCCCTGACCCCCTCTAGTCAAAATTCCGGCATAACTGAACGTTTTGGTTTAGTTGCTTTGACCAGTTCGCTGTATGTTTTCTTAAGTTTTTCCCCCATTGATTGTTGTTATAGTAAATGGTTATAGCATTAAAATTCATTTTTCGGTAAAAAAAAGATACCTATATAAATTGCGAATGAATTCTTTGTTTTTTTGTGGTTATTGAGTTTCCGAGCGGAATTCGAAGAAGACGTGTGAGTGTAATTTCCGCCACCTACTCTACGTTTTCTCTATTTCTGTGCTTTATGGTATTTAACATCTCACTTATCTTCAAGATATCAGGGGATCAGGTGTTAAAATTTTTCACAAAATATAAATTAAATATATTTTAAGCATTCCATATGGCACAAGATCGTTACGGAAACGCGCTATGATGACGCAACTCTCATTAGTTGACTTTTTTAAGTAGCGTTGAATTTCAAAATGTTTTTGGTTTAATCATCGCTCTTCTGTTATATATTCATGTATTACTCAATGGGCAATATTTCTTTTTCGTAACTTCCTATGGAATTTATCATTCATTCATTCATCCGATAATGCTGTACAAGTAAATTAAAAATTGAAATATGGTATTCTGTTAAAGTCTGCGTAAAGGCGATCATTAAATAGCTTTCTCTTTAACTCATTAGTAAGGTTTTTCTTAAACTATTCTATTTTAAACTTAAAAAAAAAAAAAAAAAGTGTAAGAAACAATCCTGGTCCTCTCTGATAAGATGACATACCTAGAATGCTTTGAGATTTTTTTCCTTCCTCAGTAGATGATTACTATTCCTATGTTTTGTCTTCATTTCTTAAATGTATATTTTTTAATTTATTTTGTGAGGCCCATGTTTTAAATTAAAAAAAAAAAATGTATTGTCCATAGAAGAAATTACGATTTACACGATTTAAGTATTACGATTTTAAGTTTCATTAACAACCTATCGAGGAGATTCGTATTTATTTCGTGTATTTTGTAATTTGATGTATTATCCTGCGATATTTATATTAAAATAAGTAATGTGTAGTTCCTACTTCTTAGATGAATGGAGGCTTTCATTTCAAGATAAATGTTAAAATGTTTTATTATCATGCGACAAAATTTTCTATGACATTTTTAAATTAATGTACTTTTAATAAACACACAACCTAATTGTTTAAAAATGAAATGAAATGTATGCAACCTTGATATCCCTCTTACATATAACCGAAAATCCAATAATTTAGACATCGGATTTACTTTTTTTTTTTTTGTTCTAAGGCACATAATTACACATCTATTACTTCCTACAAAATAATTATTAATTAAAATAATGTTTAAATAAATGTTCAGCAATTTTTTCACTGGCACTGCTAACCAGCAATATTACTGAAAATAGGGTCTCCCTGTGGTCTAGAGGCTAACGCCTTGGATTCTCATGTGGGAGATGGGGGTTCGAGTCCCACCTAAAGCAGGGATTTTCTATTCTCAAGGCTCGTTGGGAAAATTCACAACTGCACCATGGACGTCGGTGCGCGTGGGAAAAAAATATACTGAAATTACATTACAAAGGAAAATGTATGTTGTTAAAAAGAAGTCACAATTAATAGACCTGTCACTTCAATTTGTTTCACTGAATTCTCAATAATTGATGGGTTCAGAATGCAAGTGGTACAAATCAGTTTACACTAAATAGTTTCTTCCTTTGCTTAATTTATAACGATTTTTCCGTTTTGGTGTTATTAAAGCCTTCATCGGTCGGATATTTTTAGAAACTTAGACTAATGTAATTTCATTCCTGCATATGCAAAGAAAGTTGTCAGTTTTATTAGGCAGCAAAGTGGAGATCAACAAATTCTTTAATTACACGACTTCCATTCTCGGTCTCTCATTTGTCAACTGTTATCCATGCCCTTCCTCAAGAAAGGGCCTTGTAACCGACAACTTCAAACGCCAGATGGTCCTGAAATGTAGACAGCGCCTTCTGACCGGAACACAGACCCATTCCTGCTTCCTTTCCCATCAGGCGCAGTTGTTATTATTAAAACGTTTATAGACCTTTAGAGGGTATAGCTGAGAAGTGTAACTTTTTCACGGTTCTTTGAGCATCTCACAGTTAGTACAAGTTGATCTCGGCATGTACGAACAAAAGTTCTCAAACTATATTGTTTTTGTCGTTGTATAAGTTTTCACTTTGTATTTTATAGGTGTGGCGAGGGGCCAAATAAGTACTCTCAATTTTCATATTAATCTTCTTTATTCGCCCGACATTTGTCATGCTTTCGCTCCCACAATCTGGGAGAATCGGGTCATTTAATCAAGATAAAACAAATTTTTGTTTTTTAAAACTTCTCGAACGAAAAAATAATAATATATGTGTATGAGTGTGTGTATATATATAAGAGAGAGAGAGGTGGTATATTTGCGTGAAGTATATGGAGAGAGAGAGAGAGAGACTGAAACCGGTTATCGAAGCTGCAAGTAGAGAGGGGACTTCACGGACTGCTTTAGATGCTGCATCAGGCTCCCCCTACTCCTTGGGGCTTACATTGTATATGTTACCGGCAAAGTATATAATCCAGGCATTCTATAGAATGCCTGAGTGGTTTAGGCAAAGTGTAGAATGTATTAGTTTCTACATCATATCACACACATTGCCTATGCATTCTATACGATGCCTAGGTATTCTATAGAATGCCTGTTGCTTATTTGGCATTGTATAAAATGAAAAAGGTTTTGAGTATACTACATACATTTTACTTAGATACTTGAAAGAAATGACAACAGGTAGAATTTGAGTGTTCAGAATCAATGCAAATCACTAAAATAAAAAGCAATGAAGAGAGAGGTAAAACTGAAGGAGAGCGTCCTCAGCACCGATTTTCTTCAAAGTTTGCATTATAACTTATTTTGATGCACTAAACACGAATCCGTTAACAAAAAAAAAAAAGTTGCTCTCAACTAGGAAAGAAGTTATTAAGCACTAAAGTTCACTGTTATTGAAGTTAAAGTTGGCGTAAACAGCGTATTTGTAAACATGCGAATGCGCAAACATCTAACATTGGGAAACAAAGAACTCTCATTTGAAATGTTGATAAACTATTTATAACCTTCATAACATCGGAATTTTATCCTTAACAGCGAGTTGGATTGACTAGAGTTTTGATACCTTCTTTAGCGAGCGGAAACGCATTGTACGTCTGCCCAAAAGTCGTCCTAGACATTCTTCTTAATATGCATGTTTATTAATACGCTGTTTAGGCCAACTTTTATAACCTCCACAACAGTGAACTTTAGTGCTTAATTACTTCTTTCCTAGTTGAGAGCAACTTTTTTTTTTAACGGATTCGTGTTTAGTGCATCAAATTACGTTTTGGTGCAAAATTTGAAAAAAATCGGTGTTGAGGACGCTCTCATTCAGTTTTACCGCCCCTTCTCAACGTCTGCAGAAGTAAGGTAAAACTATCGACGAAGGGCACTGAAGATTGCGCTGACATCTTTACTTTATAGGGCTCACCAACGCGACATGGTGTCGAATATGCTTTGAGGATGATGAAACTCCATACCATTTTGTACGCAGATGTACAACACTGGCAGGTAAAAGGTTTCTGCACTTTGGAACATAAGTGCACCGCCGGTAGTTGTTACTCCTACAAGCTACAAATCCTGTCTTTCATACTTTGCCTAAAGCACAGTAGGCATTCTATAGAATGCCTAGGCAATGTATGAAATAAGCTTTATTTCATACATTACCGGCTGGATTTAGGCATTCTATAGAATGCCTGATTATATACTTTGCCGGTAACATATACTTACTTACACTTCATATTACATACAAACTCAACAAAATCTACTGTTTTTTTTTTTATTTATTTATTTTAGAAAAATTAAAAATCAATTTGTATTAGTCTAATTCTCCCAAACCAGGGGTTTGAGTTCGATTCGTATTAATACAGAGACGTTACAACTCAAATAAATATTTTATATTTGTTAGTTACAACTGACCCAATTGTGTTTGTGCGTATATATATATATATAATAAAATTCTAACGGAACGCTGTCTGTACATGTAAGATATGAGGGAAAAAATACTATTGGGGTAGTGCTCTACACGTTTCGTGTAACTTGACGCCTCTTCTAGAGTAACATAATTATATAAAAAGATTTATTCTATGGTTTTATTTTATAACTGCAACGTCCCTAGCTCAATTTTCTTTGCTGGCTCTAAGCACCCTCTACGCTCCACTCAACCACCTCTCTACGAGGTAATGATTGCTGTTGTTCAAGAGAAAATATACCATTTTCCCCGAAAAGGCTCGAAATAGCAATAATATTTTCCACATTCCCAACACGTCTGCTGCACGGATGAGCTACTTAAAAAAAAACACATATTCACGGTTACAAGGCCTCGTAAGTTTCCTTTCCGCTCTGATGAACACCTTTTCTCCTCTCTTATTAAAATGCTATAACGGTAGACTAACTCGAATGGATCCCCGATAAATTATCGCTCTCTAACATTTTCTTGCAGTTTCCAGTTCACTCGGACGGAAAATTCACGCATCAACATAAAATAAATCATAGCATACATAATGTGTTAAATTATTGTCATTTACGAAGTGCGTTAATCAACAAATAAGAAAGAAGTTTGATAAGAATTCAAGGAATTGTTTGAATTCGCCTAAGAAAAAACGACAGACTCGCCGCTCCACTATGTTTTGGCAAGTGTAAATACATGCATTATTTTCAACCCTCTCGGCTACCCTCGCCGCTCCACTATGTTTTGGCAAGTGTAAATACATGCATTATTTTCAACCCTCTCGGCTACCCTCTACCCTCGCTACTCCACTATGTTTTGGCAAGTGTAAATACATGCATTATTTTCAACCCTCTCGGCTACCCTCTACCCTCGCCGCTCCACTATGTTTTGGCAAGTGTAAATACATGCATTATTTTCAACCCTCTCGGCTACCCTCTACCCTCGCCGCTCCACTATGTTTTGGCAAGTGTAAATACATGCATTATTTTCAACCCTCTCGGCTACCCTCTACCCTCGCCGCTCCACTATGTTTTCACCCTTAGACGTTCATTTATATTACAGTGGAAATTGTTTGATATAAATCAGCATGGTAGATCTTGTCAATCTGAGCTGACATCACGCATGAAGTTAATTGATATTTTATGCTTATCATAACTGCACTACAATTACCTGGTCTGTTGGTGTAGTGAAGAAACGCTCGATGATCTACATTCTCATGGTTAAGCGTTCTATATCCATCCATGAGAATATAGAATCTTTTTTCCGTATGATAATAACAATTATTCCAGACTGCCTTCTCTTCCTACGCTAGAATTGCTACTCTCAAGAAGATGAGTTCTATTTGAGTAATTGACCCTCCTAGACCTTTCTTGTTCCAGACGTCCAAAGTGAAGAGGTATGACCAATGAGTCATGACCACCTGTGGTCATTTATCCCAACATACTATCTTGTCAATCTTGTTCAAACGAAAATAGATGCAGACAAACAATTAGGGGAGTAAGACTTGTTATTGTTTGCTGTTCTTTCACAAAATAAAGGTTTCTCATCTTGAGTGAGTCGATGGTCTCAGTAGAACGCTAGTTAATAGCGCAGGTAACTACGATTTATCTCATAGTTTGCAGTCAATGTGTTAAGAAAGCGCTCAAAACAACCATTAATTTCATGTTCTTTAAACATGAGTTATTGAAATACTGGCAATATTAAAGAGACATTGAGAAATGCAACCAAACTTGGGCGTGCCCGGGTGACACGACCCGTTGACCTTTGCTTCGCCGTAGCCTTAACCTCTACATCCCTTTCCTTCTCTTCCTAGTCCGGAACCTATTCGGAGTCGTTCACCTTTTTCCGCATCTTGATAGCCAGCGTTACAATTTTAATTGAAATGTCCATGTAATGTATGTTGTAACGTGCTCCCGGCGGTCTCTTACACAGTCCATTCTAAGACATTCCGGCCCAACCCCCAATCAAAATCAATCTTTTCCACTGAAACCAGGTTGTGCATTGGCTTTATCTCGACCCACTTATTTTGGCTGAATATTTGTTGAATCTTTCATCGATTTGAAAGATTTTAAATCGATTCTACCAGTCAAAATTATACTTGCCATCAAGACAAGAACAAGTTAAAAATTTGTTTAAAATTCCCAAAGTTACAATTCCTTTTGTTATGCCTTTTCGGCGTCACATAATGAATCGTTAAGTTAACCATACAACCGGCCTGGTTAACTTAACGTTCTGGTAGCTCTTACCGCAAAATAGAAAAATAAGGTTTTTATTGCTATACATAGCCAGGGGTTTATGTTTAATTTGCCTATTTGCAATTTGCAAATGTTTAAACAGAGTATCGTTATTAGTTTTACACCAACTTTTTTTCTTATACTACCTACTATTCTGAGGATATAAAACATGATAATTACAGCTTAAGAGCACTAATTATTAATGCATGAAATTAATATATTTTTTCGTTTTATTTTGTAAATTATCTCAAAGCATGACAATAGTCTTATTTTAATAAATGAGTATCCTACATGAACTATCTCATTTAATGTATCAATATATAATCAAAACCGTTTTATGGCCTAATCATTGGTTTAGATCTCACAATTACGAGAATTTCGAAATAAAATAGTTATTTATTTATTATATTATATTAATATTATAATAATAACGTCCCTTTATTAATAATACAGATGTTTAGGGCGGTTAACGGATGTAGCAAGGAGCCCTAGTGAGAATCGAACCCACAACACTAAGCATGGGGTGCTAACGCCTTAATACTGTAGGCCGTCGGGCCTCTAGAATAAAGTAGTACTGAATAAAGTAATTATTCAAATAAGTTTTTTTTTTTTTTATGAATGTATATGAAGGAAAATAATCGACTGGATCATTCCGTTTTTACATGCACCTCTGTTTAGAACACATCAGGTTGAAATAGTGTACAGATTATTCCCGGGAGGATATGGTTTCTAGTTGAATATTTCATAAACCCGATGGCATAGTAAGTATTCATGTATTTCACAAATTTTGCAACATAAAGAGAATCCGCTGTGAAGGGCATAGATTAGCCTCTGCTTGAGTAATTTGATGTATTCCATCTTCTGTTGTATCTTCCTCGTAGGGGAATAGCGGGTGTTAGACCTAGTTGCATGGTCGAGATGTGGATGTAAATAGGTTGATAATTATCACGGTCTGGTCATCGGGAGCGATGTTCTTCCATTCAGGCTGGAACTAACTATTCTACCATCTTAGGTTCGGGATATGCACAGCTTCCAAGTCTCTACCTACAGTACATCTGATTAACAGGATCACAGGCATTCATTGTCGGTTACCCATCATTGGATCTTATGGGCATTCATATCACTGAAGCCAGAAAATCAGATATATCCTTCGAATTGTGCACAAATATTATCACAAACACTTGTACGAAAAGGTAAAGAGATAGACAGTATGATCCTATTCCGAAACTGAAATCATGACTATATAAAAATTTAGGGAGCCTACAAATTTAACCCCTGGTTTTTGAATACATTTTTCTTTTGGAGTATTGTATTTATTGATCATTATTTTTCTTTAGTTTTATTCGCATAACGGTCCCGGAGGATTTCTATTATTCCTTTATTCAAATAATTATGTCTCTTACTTGCTCCCTTTTCAAAACATACTAGTAAATAAAGTGTACTGGCATTTTATAAAGATTGGCTCCTTTTGAGGACATACCAATCTTGTTAATTAATACTGGCGTATGTGAAAGCTTTGAAGGTCAAACATATCTTGGAGAGGAGGCTATGCATAGGACCTTCACGTAGGGAGCATACGCACGTACTCTCGCACTTTTCGTAAGAACTCAAACTCGTTTCTTCGTGATTATCATTCTGCTTCTAGGCTTGGGTCTCTTCACTAAGTACTTTATGTTTTACAAAAATGATTGAACTTTTAGCATAAATATGCTTTAGCGATGACTAAACTGAAAAAAGCGTTACAAAAAAGTATCCGCTGGTGTTCGCGCATGCGCGGTGGCCATGTACGAAACCGCTGGCGTTCGCGCATGCGCGGTGGCCCTGTACGAAACCGCTGGCGTTTGCGCTTGCGCTGTGGCAATGCACGAGACCGCTGGCGTTCGAGCATGCGCGGTGGCCATGTACGAAACGAACTTAAATATGCTTTAGAGATGACTAAACTGAAAAAAAAAAATTCCAAAAAACCTTACAAAAATATATCCACTGGCTAAGTACGAAATCGTGCTTGGTGGAGCTAAAGCATATTTGTGTTCCTGAATTAGAGCAGAAGGCTCTAAACGAATTAATTTTTTATTTTATTTTGTGTGCGCTCACACACTTTCGTAGTGCAATGACTCGTGGGACACTTGTATGGCACGACAGTCATGATTGTCTCCCAGCAACCTTTTAGCTTAGCTTAACCAAAATCGCTTCGTGGCAAGCTTTTAAGGCGCTGCATTGTCAGGACCGTCACGAGGATCGTCTCGCAGCACTGCCAGGATCAACGATTCCAGACCATTACCCTAAACGATTGTTTTCTAATTAATGAATATTTTCAGGTGTAGATAGTTAGGGATTAGTTGGGATTCGGCTAAGAAAAAATCAATACGATTTTTGTAAAAATCTGTATTAAGGATATTTCGGCTACTCATTGGTAGCCAAAACGTTCTTGATACAGATTTTTACAAAAATCGTATTGATGTTTTCTTAGCCGAATCCCAACTAATCCCTGATTGCTTCATCAATATTTTGTCTGTCTTGAGTACTGCTTTTATCTGATATTGATGAGTCCTATTGATTGGGCCTGTAATAATAGCAATAGATCTAAAAGTAAGTTTTTTCCCCATATGACTATAGTAAAGGAAGACGGGAGGTTATAATTAAAATAATTACAAAGCATTAATGAGATGATGAGTACGTGAAAGATGACTTCCAAAACTTTCCTACAAAAATGGTCAAATTCTGAATTTTAATAGCCTAATTTCAGTTGCATAGAGAATAATAATAATTAAGTAATAAAAATAATAGTACACGACACAACAGAGTACAGTTATTACAAATCATGCTAACATACTGAAGAACTTTATAACTTAAACAAACACTAAATAAAATATAAATATTCCTTTGATTTTTCCAAAATCCCACCTTAATGAAATTTCTTTGTTATGAACGATTTTTTCAATGAACTGTTATGGTTTGTAATGGAAATTGATTAAACTTTTAATTTTTTTTCATTAGGGAGCTGGACAAGACCGTCTTGGGATTTACATCAAGTCTGTGGTGAAAGGAGGAGCAGCTGATGCTGTAAGTGTACATTCATTATTCTTCACAATCATATACCTCATGGAAATCATAAGTTACTTTGAGACAGATATCTTTTAGTTGATTTTGTCCTCATAATATTGATATATTTATGTTAAACATTATTATGTTGAGAGTTAATTTATTTTTTATTGTCAGTTATTTGTCTATGTATAATAATTTGCTTTAATACTGGGCATATTTATGGATTAAATTATACAAAGTAAAAAATTACTTATAAATTATTACTTTATGGTATTTTGCCAGTACAAAGGAATCATCATTATACTCTTTTTATTTTACTAACATGTTCCCTCAGTAATATTATTTTGTTCATTAGGATGGAAGATTACAAGCTGGTGACCAGTTGCTAAAAGTAGACGGGCAAAGTTTGGTGGGAATCACACAAGAAAAGTAAGTATTATTTCTAACAGTTAATGAAAAATGAGTTCTAATATGTATTGAACATCTAAACTATTCTTTTTGCACTAAACTAAAATTTAAATGTGAATTTGTTCTCAGGGCTGCTGAATACCTTGTACGTACCGGACCCATAGTGACACTGGAAGTTGCTAAGCAGGGTGCTATTTACCATGGGCTTGCTACTCTCCTCTCTCAGCCTTCTCCTGTCATGACGAGGGGTATTTTATATTATTTCCTCCCTAATTTACAATTAATTTAATTTTTGAATTAATCAAACTAGAATAGAAACCCTTGAAAAGCCAACATTTTCTAACTTGGGTTTATTAACACTCATAAAAACTAACATGCATGATAACTGTCCTTATATTGCTCTTCATATTAAATAAAAAATATGAATTTCAGGATTATTGATTCGGTCAAAGAAATAACAAAGTTTAAGTGTTTTATAAATTCAGAGCTATGTTTTTAAATAAATTTTTTGTGCTGAGGAAAGTTAATGAAAACATCAATAGAGAACTAAATCCATTAAAATAGATTTCATTCCATATAGAATGAATTTCCCGAAATTTACTATTAAAATGGAAGTAGCCTAAAATATTAGTACTATTAAGATAATTATCTCTTGCTGTAATTTTTCATTCAAAAAGTCTCCTCTTTTAGCATTGTTCGATTGATTACACATATTTTATTTTCAAATTATTGATATACAGTAATTCCCTTGCTGTAGTTTTGTATATTCAGTTTATGATTTTACTATAAAACTTATTAGTGATATGCGCAAATCATATATATATTCTACTTTGATGATACACTTATTAAAAGGCACTAATGGCCTAGTTGTCGAAGCGCCATAAAAAATATAATAAAAAAAATTTATTAAAAAGTATTTTAATAATCAACCAGACAAAATTTATCTAAGAATCCATTTTTTTTAACCAACAAACATATGAATCTAAGGTAATTGAGCATTGATATTATTTTTCAATCTAAACTGTTTGTATAATGTATAAGTAATTGAATTACTCTTATTTGTAGTTAAAAAAGTAAATTCTTTTTAGAGATGAGCATTTTCAGAGGGAACCTTTTAAATTCGGTCCCCTAAGATCAGAGTGAGGCCCAGTGGCCATGAGTGTTAAGGCGTGAACACTTAACTCTCCTTGCCAAGAGTCGTGGGTTCGATTCTCACTAGGGGTGGTGGCTTTTCTTTATAAAAAAGAAAAGGCATCAGCTCTATCCTGGCTAGAAAAGGGTGATTACCTGTTAGTAACCGGTACTAAAATTCTTAGTTAATTGTAACAGGCGTTAAAATTTAAATAAATAAATAAAGATCAGAGAACTATCCAAAGTCTAGTTCTAGAGCACCCATGTTGCGTACTGATCTTTTGTGTACTGAAGTTGGGGATTAGTCCAGAAACAGCTCTGGATTAAATAAACTTGACTAAAAGTGGTGGGAGCCTGACTTTTTTATCACACTAATTCAACATTTGATGAAGTTAATATTAATTTTTCATGATTTTTTAAAAAGATTTTCCAGCATATTAAATGTAGATAGTTGTTCTTCCTCCTAAAAATGTGTCTTGTGTCAAATATTACTTCACTTTAAAAGTGAAACTGATTATGTATTTAAAAAATAAACAACAAAATTTTGCAGTTAACATTATAAATATCTGTGTTTATTACAAAACCAAAAAAATCAACTTTGTATTGAAATTTGGTCATATGTTTCTAAGGAAGATATTTTTGCAGCTTATGGACCACAGTTTCCTCATCATGGCTTAGAGTGTGATCAACGAATTCCAAAAAGTGTTTCGATGGGAGCATTTAATGATAGATATACATACAGTTATAATTCACAAGAGGAACTTGAGCCAGTGAGACCAGGCTCGCCAACTGTTCTCCGAATACCAGTACCAATTATTACCATGACTCCTCCTCAGCATGCAACAGCCAACCCCTCAATACCAAAGGCTAATCTTCTATCTGTTCCTGAAAACCATGCCAACTGCTACAAAATACCACCTGAAAGCGATTTCGAACTTTGCGAGGATGTCTTCCAGGAACATCAAGCTCGGCTGGTAAACTGTGATTCTGAAGATGCATCTGCTTCTTTGCAACGATGTTTACCTAAAGTCGACATTGTCAGGACGAGGACAAATTCAGAGCAGAAAATACCCGATTGGTTTCAAGAAAAATTAGAGCGAACGAAAGAAAGATTTCCTGGTTACTGGGTACCACTATCTAATTCTAAAACTTGGAAGAGTGATATATATCTTTCTAAGGATGGTGAATGGAAATTTAACTCTGATAAACAGATAGATTCCTCAATGAAGAGAAGGTCGGTATCAGTTGACTGCATTTTGGATTCCAGCTCATCCGAATGTGACTGCATGATAAATTCTCGGTCCCCTCAGTCTACTGATTCTCAACAAGAAAATAAAACTACAGAAGCTAAAAACATTGAAAAAAATACAGAAGTCCTAGATAATGAAGTTATATTGAAAAGAAAACTTTCCAGTGAAGAACAAGAAAAAGCTTTGAGGGAATTGGATGAAATAGTGAGTGGCATTAGTAAAATTACAGAATTTGCAAACAAAGATTTAAGCGTGTCATTGAATAAAAACAACATGAATACAATGAATGATTTCTTATCAACTATGTTATCTGATCCTGTATCTCCAAAGACGGAAGTTTATATTCCAATTGTTGAAAGTTCTTCAACTGCAAGCTCTTCTAATGATGGTGATTTTGAATATGGTACTGGAAGAGTTGCAGCTTTAGCAAAACATTTTTCTCAAATGGGAGCTGCTGGAATTATCAGAGGTAGGGCTGACGACAAAAGAGGATTGCGAAAAGGTGCTTATAAATCTGAACCTAACATAAATGTCAGTGATTTTGAAATGAGCCCGAGGCCTGGAGACATCATTCTTCCACCTGCAGCTTTTGTAGATTCGCCTTCAGAAGATTACAATTTAGTTTTAGGAACTAAGGGTCTCAAGCCAGTGGGATTCAGTATGGACAGGTTAATAGATTTAGGTCATGGTGTGATTATGAGAGAGATGAAATGTGATATTGTAACTCTAGGAAATCAGTTGTCCAATAATAATGACACAAATGACAACAATGACTGTGTAGATGTACTGGATGTTATTGTTGATAAGTCGACTCAAACCAGCCCATTGAAAATTGATACTTCAAAGGAATTATCTCTGTCTGAGACAGCTTTATATGAAAAACACAATGCAGTACCTTTTGTAGGTACCCCATCACTTCCAGAAATAAACCTTGTTCTTCCAGAGACATCCATGGTTACAAAAGAACCGCATAAGGTCATGAGGGCTCCTAAATTGAATCCTGCGCGTAAATCAATCAGCGTGGACGAAGTCGAAATGCGAAGAAGGTCCAATTCTTCAAATTCACTCAAACACTATAGTTTAGTCGATTTGGGTGAAGTCAATTCAATTGTTTCAAGCAAAGAGAATAATAGTGGGTTGCAAAAGACTGAAAATCCTAGCAGTTTCTGTCCTTCAGAAAGTATTCACCATGCTTATAGTGGAGATGGTAGTAACAGAGTCATCAAAAGGTGGATGAGCGTCGATGATTCCATTCGGACCAATGGTTGGTCGGAGAAGCTGAAGGAGAAGGATAAGTTGGATTTTGGTAATATGAAAGACTCATTGAGGCGTAAGTGTAAAGCTGATGCAATTAAAGGTAGAAAATTGAAACGTATTAAAAAGTTGGAATTACAGAGGAGCTTTGTTGTGACACCTATAAGGCTTTCTCATAAGAACAGTCTTGATGGATCCAACTCATTCTGGAGCAAAGGGAATGGTTCTTTTGAAGGAAGAGAAGAGTTAGTGGCCAACCAGAGCCGTAAGCTGTGAGATACATTCTGCTTCTAACTGTTGTGCAAGCCCTTATAGTTCTGTTAGAAGCACGCCAGTTATTTATGATTTTCCCCTTGTTTCATTTTTATTCAATTTATTTTCATTTATGATAGATATATAGGCATGTTTAGATTTTTCTCTCCAAATTCATTTCATTGATTTATTTTAAGTCATTTACTAATTATGTTTATTTTTAAATTTGTTTTTCTTTTGCCTTATGCATGTTACTGTATCATGTTTTGTGATGTTTACATTCCTGCACTTCATTCTCCAGGATGTCATGCATGGTCAATGCTAATTAATGTTTAGAGTTTCACTGAGTGACAATGTTTATTCAGTAGTTTTGAATTGGCAAAAAGGAGTTCATGATTTATTGCCAGAGTCAATGAGTTCTCATTTAATACTAATATTAGATTGATTCATTTTGGTTCTAATGGTGTTGAAATGTATTATCCTCCACAGTATAACAATTCAAAAATAAAATAGTTTCAAAGCAACTACAAATTATCATATTTAATAAATGGATCACGTTATTCAGAAATGGACCAAACTACAGGATAAATATTCTGAAAAAACTGCCCTTTATGTTGCATGATTGTTCACAGGAAAATATTTATTGAGTTACTTCTTTTCAAATCGTTTGTACTCAAACTATACAATATTTCCAAACTATTTTCACTATTTACGCTAACATTTCTGAAGTACTTAATAGCACATAGCTACTAATTTTTTTTTCTCTTAAAAAAAATGGTGCTTGGTTAATTTCTTATTAATGTGATCAAATTTAACTAAATTGACTTTTATAAATTCTGTTTTCATTTTTCACTTACAAGAAAATTGTTTGTGTCCATCTCATTGATTCTGAGTGATAGCAGCTTCCAAATAATTGATTTTGTCAAGGTTTGACTAATCATTGCAATCCCTACAATGAACTCTTGATGTCCACTTTCAGCCATTTGTCTAATCTTGATCAATTATGGATACTTTTTATCAAAAGTGAATACTGGCACTCAGTGAAAAATCTATGAATTAACAAAAAAATAACTGTTTCCTAAGCTTTACCTGTTACTTTAAGGTCCTCGTCGGATGAGCGAAAGGGATTTACCTTCACGTGTGCTTAGTGAACAGCAAAACCAGCAAGGCAGGGGCCAACTTCCAACCCACGCCCCTCAGATTCATAGCTCCAAGTCTGTTCCGTCCCTTAATAGTAAGATCCTTTTATTTTGCCTCTGTGAAGTTATCCTTTAAACTAACAAGTATTACTATCCTACTCTCGCTCACTGAACCAAATGTAGCTTTTCATGCTGGGAAACTCAATGTAGCTTTCTGCCCTAACTCAATTTTAAATATGAAAAAACCCTTGATGATATAAAATTATCTCGTTTCAGGAATGTGCAGGCAATCCAGTACTTAAGTTGATTTTATACATTGAAAATTGTGAGGTATTAATAAGGAATTATATATCCTTATTTGAGCTACTCGCCCAAAGCAGTTTTATACAACTAAAATCAAATTAATATAAGAATTTCAAACTTAAGCCATCATGTGAAATTTTTTAGTATATTCTTGTCAATTTAGTATTTACATAAATATGGCATATCAAGTATTTGGATTATTGATTAGTAGCATTGGACGTCTTTAGTTCCTTATTGAGTGAAAACTACAATATTTAAATTTATATATTTTTAAAGTATTTTACCATGTTAATAAATGGAAGGAACTAACCATGATTTTGATTTACGAAATTAAAAAAATAAATTCTTTTAATAACAAAAATTGTATGAAATATTACATTTGATTCGGTGAGTGACAGTTGAGTTGTGCTACTAGTCAGTCATTATTTCATTCTGTGTTGTTTTTCCTTAAAATATAATAAAAACCAAACTTAATGTGGGCCAGTTTAATCCATTATTAATATTGATGAAGAAATGGCTTACTAACATGGTTATATCTCTGAAATCATTTTTACAACAATAGTTTTTCAACATTATTGTATCATGTTTTTTTTTGTTTTGTTTTAATTTTTAGCAGGTAATCACGAATTTGAACGACCCACTTTAAATCAAACTACCATTGGAAATAGCACTATGCCTCGACTTAATCATGAAGTTTTCAATCCTGGATACAGTCGAACTTCCTCGACTAACAGCATACCACAGAAATCATATGAACCCCAAGCACATCCTAATCCTCATCAAATTAGGTCAAGGTTAGTTGTATTTTTTATCATATTATTTATAATCCAAATGAACGCATGAAATTATTACAAAATTGGGAATCATGATTTGCAAATAAAATACATGTATTTTTTGGGGGGGGGAGGGGTTATGTTGAGATATGTCAACCTTTGAGATCATTAACACCAGAAAGAAATGTTTAAGAAATAATAACGCTTGATAATACATTTTCTTTGAGATTAGCTTATATTCTTTATGCAATTAAATATTCTTATAGCTAAAATAATCTCTAAGTTGTAGATGAATCGTCTAGTGACATCTTATGCATGACATTTTCGCGTAGTTTAGCTATTATTGTTATTCACGTATGTCCCAGGTAGAACCACACTAACAATAAGTACAATTAACTTAGTTGTCAAAAGCTTAATTTACTTTGTGCCCAGGCTTTATTGTTTTATTATTGTTTCAACAAAGTGTTAATGCCATTTTTATTTATCTTCTTTTTTTTTTTTTTTTTTTTTTTTTTTTTTTTTTTTTTTTTTTTTTTTTTTTTTTTTTGTCATTTTAGGTCGAGTCAAAATTTAGCAGATCATCGCCAACCAACATTGCCGCCCAACCACATAGGCCCTCGCCAGCCTTCCAACCCCAATTTAATACCTAATAACTACAGCAGTCACCATATACCTTATCAGCAATCTTCTTATCAACATCAGCAACCAAGCCCAGTCGGTGAAAATGGAGAGCGATTCTATCAAAACCTTAGTATTTATAGAAATCAAGATATGCACAATGGACATGGCCCTCCTCCTCAAAGTAATGGTATTGGAAGAGGAAAGATGCCTAGTCCTCAAGATGACAGGTAAATTATATAAATATATTATACCAATATAACAGTTGGGAGTAAATTATTTTACTAACAGAGAAAAAATGTATCAACTGCAGGCCCGGTGGAGGGCACTAGGGTTGGTGGCTTTTCTTTTGAAAAGAGAAAAGGGTTATTCTGGTTACAAAAGGGTGGTAACATATAGATAACCTGTCCTGCAATTTTGAGTTAATTATTAATGGATGTTAACATTTAAATAAATTTATCAATTTGGTTAATTTAAAAAAATCTCACAATAATATAATAAATTTAAATGATATAATGTTCCTAAAATTGAACATGAATAGTCATCCTGTTCTATTACAAGTAAACAATCATTATAATTAATCAGTATTCTGTGAATATGAATTTAAAGGGCTTTAATGGCTGAAGTACCTACAAAAATAAAAAAAATCTTAAATCTTGAAAACTAACAGTAATGTTTGGAAGTAATGTTGATTTCTTCTTATTAAAATTTATATTAACTTGCAGGCCTCCTTCTAATGTTCAAATGAGCTTAAGAGGGTCCCAATCTTCTCTACAAAGTAGATCTACAGAGCCTGCCAGAGATAGACCTGCTTCAGCATATTTACCAAATAACTACCCTAATCATTTGCCACCTCAGGTATGCATTTTTTAATTATAGCATCATATTTTGTATGTCTTGTGACAGATTTATTATTTTTATTTTATTTTTTACATCAACTTCTATGACCATGGAATATGGTATGCATGTTTAGCATATCAACCATCAGTAACTTTTAGAGTGCAGCAAGTTGACCTGGCCTACCGATCCCTTCGTTTGGTAAACCCGCAATCAATGCTTGCCCTTGCACAGTGTGTTTCCGAGCGCCCTTAATATATTTTTCCATCCTCCTTTTTGATCTGGGCTGTTGATTGGCTCTAGGGGAGTTAAAAATATTTACATACGGTCTATACACTTTTGTATACATTATTTTCAATTTAATAATTTTTTAGTACATAGTACTTTTTGAAACACATACATGGGCTCAATGTATTGATGGGAGTAGATATTCCACGGTACCATAATTTGTACAATCAAATGGAATTTTTCAGAAACCCAACACTTTCACAAACTATGCTCACTCTATAATATCAAAAAGCAAACTGAAGCGTATCTGGAGCTGATGTTAGCTCCAGACTACTGGGGTGTAACAAATGTTTAGTCTGATCATTTTTCTGATTATTAAACAGTTAAAATTGTTAGTTTTATCTTCTACAAGAGTATTATGTGAATTCAAATGTTTTGTATTAACAAAAAACTCATTCTTTCAGGGAATGCCGAATCGCTCACAATCTTCTCGAGATATGTTGAGGCAAGAAAAATTCCAAGAAATGAGTGAAGAAGTGAGGAGACGTGAAATGCGCTCACCCCATCATAGACCTCCTGTAAGATACTTTTAAAATATATTATCATTATATTGATATCCATTTTCAAATGAAATATAAGAAGTAATTTTTAATCACTTTCATTTATCATGAAAGGAGGCTACTGGAGTTCCTCTGATATGAATTAATGGCATTTCAGTTCAAGGGAGCTTAATATTTTATCCCTAGCATAGTATTGAACACACCATCCCGTAGTATGCCGTAAGGATACATCTACAGTTACTGCTCCTCAGAGTTCTTCTGGCCTGTTACGGGACTGAAGCTAAATATTTTCCCAATTTAGAGATCAATTATTTCTTCTTTTCCTTTTAGATTGTCATAGATCAGAACTTCTGTATCCATCAGAACATCTGGTATCCTTTATAACCATATTTCCTCTTATACCCCGAAATATCATCAAACCAGAACAGAGTTTTTTTTATTTATTATTTTTTTTTTAAGGGGCTTCGACTACATGAGTCATTAACACCAAAATCTTATCCTTTCTATTCCTTCGCTGAAAAACCAATAAAACTTTATCTGAAATTAGTCTCTTGTATAATGAAAAATATTTTCATAATAATGGAGTCAGAAATTATAAGAATAAGTCGAATTCCTAAACCATCTAGGACTATAAAATTTCCTCTTAATGCATTTAAAAGCTATTGAGTAGAGCCCAAGAAACATTTTTTCTGTTACATTGTGATGTTTTGCTAATTTGCCTCATATTTCTTCACAGATGAGCAGTAGCCAACCTATTCAGGCATCACCACTTCGTTATACTGGCAACTACCCTGAGCAAGGATATAGACTGAGTCAACCACCAGCTGATTACGCCGAGAGTCCTCCTCCTCCCCCACCTCCTCCTACTTCAACACATCCGCTTTATCAGACTACTACCACTACCAGGAATGATGCCAGGTAAAAATATATGATGAATTACTCCCCCTCCCCCCAAAAAAATAAATTATTTAATTTTTTTACTATTGCAAAATTAAGCTTAATAAATTATTTAATTTTTTTACTATTGCAAAATTAAGCTGCCTGCTCAAATAAAATAGCCATCTTATCTGTTTAAGATCATTTTTCCTCAATTATTATTGTTATAAATTTCAGTCAGACGTCTTTACTAATCTTCTTTTTTTTTTCATTTTTTTTTCTTTTTTGGGGGGGGGGGAGGGCTGAGCAGTAAGCAATTACGCTAGTCTTCTTACTTTTAAATTTTCTTTTTTTCGCTGCACCGATGTCTGGGCCATTATCACCGACATCCATGGTGCGGCAGGGAATTTTCTCAACAATGAGATGAGAAAATTCTTGGTGCAGGTGGGACTCGAACCCCCATCTCCCCCACAAAAATCCAAAGCAATAGCCACTAGACCTGGGAAGACCCTATTTGCATTAATGTTATTATATTTAGGATAGTACAATTTTCTAGTACAACTATTCTAACAATTATGATTGTTAGAATAGTTGTCCTGGAAAATTAAAAATTAAGACTATTTTGTCAATTTTAATTGATTAGTAACTATATAAAAGAAACATTCTTAAGAAGACACATTTTCTCTAGACAATTTTCCTTTTATAAACTGTACATCCTTAACAAATAAAAAAATCAACCTAATTGAAAAATGTTATCCTTTTTAGATATGCTGGAAGCGTTGGAGAGCCTCCTAGAGGCACTTACTACTCCGCCAGCCCAGGATCTCAACCTCCACCTCGTCAATACTTGTACCAAGGCTCAAATCCGTGGCAGAGAGAAGAACGGGAAAAGGTAAAGGATTTTTCACTAGAGCTGTGGGTTTAATTACCACTCGTCATTAAAATATTTTAACGCCCCCATCGTTTTTGATGCCACTGTTCGTCTAAGTGTTGATACCGAAGGCAGTTATAAAAACAACATATTTTTTTCAAACATTATTTTGAAAATTCATGGAGCGTCTCCGAAGACGTTATGTTTAAATATGGAGACCTTATTTTTAAACTTCTTTCAAATATATTTATTTTATTTTAGTACAAAGAAATTATATCATATATACTTTGAAATTTTTCAGAACAACTCATTGTATTTGTTCCTTCAAATACTTCAAGTTTTATAGAAATAATATGTACAGTATTATTTTTTACATAAATAAATTCTTATCCCATTTACATTATTTTTAATATTTTAAGTAATTGAATGATTATTCAAGAGATACACATTTAAAGATGATAGTAAAAATCCTGTTTTTAATTCAAGAACCATTACACATTATTGAGAAGCTTTTAAACTGAATTTATTTTGTTTATTTACTTATTTTCTACCTTAAGGAGGCTGAAAGGAGGAGGGATGCTGCAAGACACTGGAGGGACCAGCAGATTGCAGAACTAAGCAACTTGCCTCAGAGAAACCCTCAACAGGATGAGCAGCTAAGAGCTCTAAAGTTGGAGAGAGAATTCGAGAAAAGAGCCGAAGAAGTGGAAGAGGAAGACGAAGAAGATCAGGTAACAGTCATTTATTAATGTATTTTTTTTTTAATTTATTTATTTTTTAGAATATCCTCTCATGGATTAGGGTAGGTAACTGAACAATAAATGAACCGAATATCTTCAACGTGTTTCTGTTTTAAAATGACAAAGGCTGGTACAGAAGGATCGGTACAGTATTTGACTAAGATCTAAAAGAAAGTGCATTTCTATGAGCTTTAGGGGCATAGCTACAAAATCAGCTTACAGACTTCACGCATTTAAGAGGCCACAATGATGTCCCAGTCCCCAGGGTTCATCTTTCCGCAAACTTATACATCAGCTGACACTCACAAAAGGATTAAAAATGCTCACAGAGGGAAACTATGAAAATTAGTCTAAATTTAATATTCCAAATTTGGAAACAAAAATAAGTTAAATGGAGCAACTGACCTTGTATTTATTGAGAAACTATGAGGATATACATGTACTTGAAGAGGAGAGAATAAATGCTCTTATACTAATTAAAATAATTATATTTAAAGAACAGCTAATTGTGTCAGTAATTACCTTAAAGTCAATTTATTCAGATTTTATGTTACCAATTTAAATTTGATATTTTTTCAAAATATTAAAAACTTAATTACTTGAGTACAATTCAGATTCAAGAGATTCTTAATTTTAAATAAAATAGATTAATGTTATTTTATTTATTTATTTATTCAGAATTTACAACAATGTAAAAATACATTTCCAGTAAAAAGATACATGTGAATGTGTCTTGAAGCTCGTGAGGAGGGAAGCCACACAGTTGCAGTACCCACAAGGCAGAGAGATTAATATTGTAGTAACTACTCCTTGAGCTGGTCTCTAGGCCAGTTACACTTCAGACGGTGAATGGGGTTGTTTGGGATTAGATGTGATGATAGGGAGTTAATTAAAGAATTTGGATGACCGTGTAATTTAGAATGAAATTTTTTATATACTTGTTTTGATAAGGGTTGGATAAATGGAATATGGAGATCGTTGTGAAGAGTCAAATTGGATACAAAGAATGGAGCGTCGGCTATTTTACGGAGGATTTTAGATTGCAATGATTGAATTTTGTAGGAGTTTGAGGGCTTTGTGGATCCCCAGAGCTCTATGCCATAAGTACATATAGGTCTGAGTATTGTCATGTAAATGAGTCTTTTGTTCTTAAGTGTAAGGTGTGATCGTCGGTCGAGTAAGTGTAGTAAAAGTCTGTACCGTCGGTTGAGTTCTTGTCTCTTCTGAGTAATGTGTGGTTTCCAAATTAGTCGTTTATCAAGTATAAGTCCAAGGTAGCGGATTTGGGATTTTTGAGGAAGAATTGAGTCGTTAAGGGACACTGGGGGACAAATAGATCGTCTGAGGGCAAATGTTAGGTGGCAGGATTTCTGTGGGTTTACTTTAATTCTCCACTTGATGAGCCAAGGTTTGATGGTGTTAAGATGAGCTGGGGGGGACCTGGATGCAAGGCTCGGATCTTGGCTGCAAGCAAATTTGGCTGTATCATCGGCAAACATATGGAGAGATGTGTCAGGATAAGTTGGAATATCGGCTGTGTATACCAGGAAAAGGAGCGGACTAAGAATTCCACCTTGTGGAACACCTGCAAGTTGGGGGAAAGTAGGTGAGGATGAAGTACCATATGAGACCTGAAAAAATCTGTCACAAAGGTAGGATTTTAATATTAGGTAGTATGTGGATGGAAGTATTTTTTTTATCTTAAACAGTAATCCCTCATGCCACAATATAGAGAATACCTTATTACAATTTTTTCACTTCCATCATTTGGGTTAAGTATAAAGCCAGAATGTTTATGATATACTGCATACATAAATTGTATCATAGTATTAAATTAGAGTTTTTCATTTTAAATAACTTTTGAAAGACTTAGATTTGGAATCTGAAAAACTAATAAATGATGCAGCTCTTTGTATATTATCACAGAGGCCGGCACAAATATATGGACTAAAGGCTATTCATGAGTCCTTAGGTTTGAATAAAATCTATAGAACTTCAGTTAGGAGAGTAAAATGGCACTCTAAATTATACATTTTAATAATTTTATTATCAAATTAGGTTTGCAATGGAGAGGAATTATGAAAAATAGTCAAAAAATACCCAATTATATTAGCAAGTTAGGCATTGCTAATATAATTGGGTATTTTTTTACTATTTTTCATAATTCCTCTCCATTGCAAACCTAATTTGATAATAAAATCATACCAACATTGTATGAACTAATTTTAAAAAAAATACTCAAGTAACCCCTTCCATTATGTTACAGGACGCTGCTGAAAGAGTCCAAGGCCTTCTTCGTGTTGCTCAGCAGAACGATGAAAAGCGAAATTCTCGTGGTCCTCCAAATGTGGGTCAGCCTCAGCAGCAATATCCAGCAAACTCACAGCCTTTCAGCCCACCACCCTCAGCGCAGCAGTACACTCCAACCTCACAGCACTATAACTCTTCCTCCCAACAGAACACACCGACTTCAGCACAGTATACTCCACCTGTACCAGTATCTGCTCAATTCACCCCTACATCACATTATTTATCGACATCACAAACAATACAAATGAATGGAACAATTTCAAGGCCTCCCGTTACCTCTGTTGCACCAAGTTATCCCCTGTAAGTATTTAATATAAGCTAAAGTTTTTATCTTTTGGTGGATATGGAAACTAAATTAAAAGTTCTATTTTAAATTAGACAATTTTTTTTAAACTTTTTTTCTTTCTCTTCCAGTGCCAGTGCTGAAGAAAAAGCAAGACTTCAAAGGCTGAAAGAATTAAAAATGAAGCAAGCAGAAGTAGAAGCTGAGAGAATTAAGAAAAAGGTTGATTATTTTTTGTTTTATATAAGAATTTCTAATTTAATATAAAGCCAGTTCAATTAATTTTTAGAAAAGTTAATTGCTTGATTTCAAAATAGCATTCTTTATCAATGTCAGATGTATTACCATGATGAGTGACTTATACTCTAACTAGTATATCTTAATACAGGAAAAGTATAAAGGATCAGTTATTTTAATACTTTATTCTGGTATATCAGATATTATAGTCCTTAGCAATTTTATAAAGTGAGCTAGAATTACTAAAAGAAAAAAAAAAAAAATCCTGTAACTTGACAAGTGAATCCAGTTAGTTATAGGCATCTGATACTTGAGCATACTGCACATTAACTCCTTGACATACACCTGGGAGATGTCATTTATTTAACCAAACCAAACCTTAACCAAAACTTTATAACTTTAGTTATTTTTTTCAATTCATTTGACTTTGAAGTCTCCGAGAGGGCTAGAACTTTCTTCCTTATCCTTCGGATGTGTCAACACGGATTTTATTTGTGTGTTAAGGGGTTTAGGAGGTTGTGTGATTAATACTAAAACTCAGAAGAAAACAAGAAATTAAGTAAAAGAAGAAAATGAGAAAAACTGTGCATGTGTAACTTAACTTTGTATGTGTACACAGCAAACTAGAAGTGATAGATTATGCACTTATACTGCAGTAAAAGCACATCTGAAAAAAAAAGAAAAGGAGGGAGGGCAGAGGGTAATAACTACCGTCAGGGAATTCCTATTTGGTGGAACTTTATGAGCTCTAGCGACCTGATTTTTCCAATTTATAAGAATGCATTAAAGAATGGGTGGGTCTTGTAACAGTATGGTATCTTAATTATAATCTGTTAAACAAGACGGCTCTATAAGGTGGATTTATTATGTTTTAGGCACTGTGTTATCTTTTTATACCGTTAATACGTCTACTCATTGTTTTTGTTTTTACAGCAAGAAGAAGAAGCCAGAAACATTTCTAACAGCTATCAAAGTTCCTCAAGGCCATCTCTTAACCAAAATGCATCCACGTTAAGAACAGCCCCCAACAATCTACGCCTCGATAACCTTGTTATAAACTCTCCACCAAGCAATAATAACCATTATCATAATAATAATGGCTATAGCTCCAGTCAGGCAAGCCCTGCAGGTAAATATTTTCAAAAATGCTTGGAGCCTAAACTTTAGAGAATATCTTGTTTTTTGTACTTTTTTTTTTGTGTGTATCAATATTTATATTATTAAAGTCTGGGCTCTATGGTTGGCGGTTAAATCTTAAACTCGAATCACTCAATGACTAAGCCTCCCTCCTAAAGAGACTTTATGAAAATTGGTGACTTTTCAAGTATTCATTTCTTTGTTTACCAATCCTTAACCTAAACTTTATAACTTTAGTTTTATTTTTTGCAATTCATGAAAAAGGTTTATGAATGTTAATTAAAAAATGGAGACCATAAATTGAGTTTTGAAGAGTGGTTAAGTAAGTGCTTATGAATAGTGGGACAGCTTCATGTCTTAATTTTTTTTTTTTTAATCAAAGTTTAGCATATTAATAGAGTCATAATAGGGAAATTTTCTTGATCAATAAGTGTTCATTAGTGCTTTACAAAGTACAGTAGACTCTTCTTTATTCGGCGTTCTCTTATCCGTCACTCTCTCAGGTGGTCTCCGAGAGGAATGAGTGCTTGATCTCAGAACTTGTTAGAGCTAAACCAGCTCATGGGTTCCTACAAAAACCATCCCTTCCTAGCTAGCCAAACATTTCTTTCGTGGTAATTCATTGAATGGAAGTCAAAGAAGGCATATGTGTTTTGATTTAGAGGCAGGAACTTGTGTTTCTACTAAGAAAATAAATGTTTCTACTAAATTCCACTTAAATATGCAATATTAAAAATGGTTCATATTATTATATCCTCAAATAATAAAGTTTTTCAAATACATAAGTGAGTGCTTCTAACTGAATTCTCTAATCCAACGTTTTCTCTAATTCGACTGTACCCCGGTCGCCAAGACGCCGGATTAGGGTGGGTCTACTGTACTTTAGTTCCCAATTCCTTCAAAATTGGCATACTATGCTAAACATGTTGCACGCTGGCAAGGACACTATCATCTCAAAATTTAACATTTTTTAGTACAGCCTCCTGTAAAATAAATAAGCTTCTTTCAATGAAGAGTACTTGCTATAAGGACTGACAATGCGGCTGGAAGCACTTTGACAGTCCAACTCATAAAATATTTTTTTAACAAATATGCCTGTACGTACCATTATTTTTCCTTCCTATAACGGGCACTCCAATTTGGCTCTCTACAAAAACTTAAATATTATAACTATCCAACCCTTATCTAAAATTCTCTAGCAAAACTTTCAATCAAATAACCCTGCTCACTAATCGAACCATAAGTGGCGTACAGTCCAACTCCAGTACTATTCCTTCGCCCAGCATGTAGTCACACTATCTTGTGGGTACTGCAACTCAGCAGCTTCCCACTCATGAGCTATCACTAGAACTTCAACAATTAACTAGAAAATAATTTTTTTTTAAATTCAAAATAAATAAACAAAAAAGATAAATAAATAAAATTCTTTAGATGCAAGAATGATATTTATAAAATAGAAGAGCTTATCATATTTATCTCAAAGGATGAATATTGCCCAAAATTCAAGTGAACAGGTATTTTCTTCACAAATGTTAAATTTTTTTTCCCCTGAAAGTACAGAAATTGGAGTTGTGACAGCGCTCTTGCTGATGTGTGTTTTATTCATTTGTATATTATTTTTCAAGAAAGCCAATTCTATTGATCATAAAGCATATTATTATTTCTTTATATTAAGTTTGCCTGATTATTCTTTAAAACAATTATAGGTCAATCAACGGGAGGAATTAATGCCCCTCAACCTCCTGAGAGGGGATCCTCTTTTGCTGTAGCTCAGTCATTACGTAGTCCTCCAACGCCTACATCGACTAAACAGCAAATGAAGCAGCCATCAGATAAAAGGGTTTCCTTTCAGGATCCACCGTCTCCATCTAATCCACCTCCGCCACCGGCTTCTCTTTCAGACATCAGAGAAGATCCAAATGTAAATACTTTTTTTTTTTACGATATTTGTGGTAAATTATTAAATTTAGTTTCTGGATTAGTATTATTTTGTGGCAAGAATAATGAACATTTGAAGGGCTTATCGCGGTTCATCTCTGCTTTGGAGAGAACAATCAGGGCAAGTTTTTTTATACCCCGCAGGAAGACAATATCTTCAACTATTGTTGAGAAAATTGGTAAAACTAGAATTTTTCCTTCTGTTGTTTAGAAATGATGTCTTGAAAAAAAAATTTTTAATGTTCCATCTTCATCCAAACTACAAATTGTGATGAAGGAAAAATAAATAAGAAGCGTACTTTTGATAATTCAGCTTCTAGCTTCAATAGGGCAATGGCAAAGAATGCAAAAACTTAGATTTTATTTCACAGTAGTTCCGACCTGGTTGGTGAAGATTAACCACTGTATAGGGAAATGAAACGGCCAACCTTCACCGTTTAAAATATTTATTTCCCGCTACTTGAGCACTTTCGAGACAAGGTCTCATCCTCAGCGCTGGTAGACATAAAAAATTAAAAGTCCGACTCGCAGGAACTGCGTCATCTTAGCGCGGTTCCAGTTTTTTTTTTTTTTTTTTTTTTTTTTTTTTTTTTTTTTTTTTTTTTTTTTTACGGCACATCTACATCTAGGTCATTAGCGCCGACATCCAGGGTGTAGCGAGGAATTTCACCAGCGAGCCGTGGGATGATAAAATTCCTGCCGGAGGTTGGGAATCGAACCCACCATCTCCCGCTTATGAAATCGGTTCATTAGGAGGGGGAGGGTTTACTCCGGACCAAATTACTGATATACTCGTACCGGTCGTAATTTCTGCTGTATTGTAACGAAACGCAGTGTACGTCGTGGTATTTACCATGTGTAAACATAACTCTGGAAGCAAATTAATTACAAAATTAACAATTGAACAGTGACTCATTACAAAATTAAAAGAGAACTATTCATGTTTTTATTTTATTTATGTTGGATATTTTAAGCAAATTGTTCTGGAAAGCAGTCTACACTACCCAAATTCTGAGGAAAGTGCTTAGTTATGCAGCTTCTGAGTGATGGACTTTTTAGGGTTTTGTTAGTTTTGGGGGTTTTGTTAAATTGTTAGTTTTGTTCTTTTCAACGTGGATTTGTCACTGTTTACCTAACGTTAACGATTATTGCTTTAATCCAAGGCGCTAGCCATTAGACCACGGGAGACCCCGGTTCCTGTTCATATCCCTATTCTCATTTGAAAAGCATAGAATAGAAACAGATAATATTTTCCTCGGCCTTTGTTCAAAGGGTTTTATGGCTATACCTGGGCTCAGGTCCGCAAGACCCTAGAATCCTCTTCTACCGATACTTCATTTCATACGTTTCAATGAATTGGAAAATATCAAATATTTTCACACATTCCTGTGTTCTTTTACTATAGTAATAATTCTACAGATAAAATCAATTAAAAAATAAAATAAAAAAACCAACAGCATAAAGGCAATTGAAAATATTCAAAAGACGTCAACGAATCTTTTTCTCTTGGCAAGCTATATTTCTTACAATGAATTGTTTTTCTTATTTTGCCTAATCTGTTTTATTGTAAAATACATTATCCAACTATAAGCAATTAAAAAATAACAAGGAATAAAAACAGACAAAAAGAACAGTTCGAATAAGCAAAATCAATTGCTTTAATGTTTTAAGCACTTATTTCTCCGATTGACATCGCCTAATCAAAACTTTCATCAGAACCTTTTTTGTAGAGCATTTAGTAAGCTTTCTAATGGTATTCTTTCGTTTACCAAGATTCTCAACCTTTTTCGAGATATTAAGGAAAATATACAAAGTTACCAAAACTTTTTAAGTCTGTTAATAAAATATTTTATTCTAACCCTTCCTTAACTCCAAACGCAACCAAAATTTCAACATATTAGTTTTGATGAAAGTAGAACATGCAGAATATGTTTCAACTGAATCCCATGATTCTAAGTACCCAAACCAAAAACGGAATTAAAAAAATATTTTTCCAATTTTCTCGAAAACGTTTAAAGCTATCGCCTTGAAAATGGTTTCATTCGTTTTCCTAGCCCAGGAATCATATAAAACGAGTACTTAGAAGCTTATGAACTCAAAAACGTAAGCGTTACGATTTTTTTTGCGCGAATTTCGCCCCAAACGCCATCTTCCAGTAGGCCGATTTTGCTGGTTAACGAACTTGACCTTTCAAATTGGACGAAGGATTTTTGTACCAAATTTCATCAAAATCGGACCATTCGTCTTCTAGCTAGAGAGCGAACAGACAAATATATATATATATATATATACATATATATATATATATATATATATATATATATATATATATATATATATATATATATATAAATATATACATATATATTGTAATGATTAATTTTTACAATAAGAAATAAAGAAATTTTAATTAGTTTTATTATATTAATTTAAATTAATCTCATGGATCAAAGTTCCGAGTGAATGAACGGTATAACATTTATCTCCAGACAATTCTGAGATACAAACAATATTAAACCACACACAAACAATAATAAAATAATCGAAAACTACAAAAAAAACAATTCTTACCTCTAAATCAATCCGCTTCTAACAAAACTTCAATACGCTCCGTATTCCTTGGAGGAGAGCTCTGCCTTCAACCAACGCTGAGAATAGAATGACGCTATTCGAGCAAGCGGGAAAGTTTAGCGTCCTTGCTTCTTAACTTCCGCAGTTTGTTGGATTATATATAAAGATAACAATTATGTTTTTTGTAATACCAAATAATTAATTTATTGTTATCTGGATGTACATTTAATATGGATATATTGTATACCAGTATTGTCCAAAAACATTATTAATTTTGATCGTATATAATACGATGTTATTTGTACATATGGTTTGTGATTTGCGCGGGCTTTTCAAAATATCGATGGTTATTTGAATTTAAAAATATTTTCAAGAATGTAATATATCATTACATTTGCACTCCTGTCTAAAAAAAAAAATTTTAAAAAAAATGTTTTTAGTCCGGTATAAAAAATAAATTTAAAATTGAATTTTTTAATTTGGAGTTTCGGGATACAGAACTATTAATTAGATTGGTAAGCCTGTTTTTTATTAAAATTTTCAATAACTTATTTCGTTACATAATTTTTATTTATTATCATTTCTTAATTTAAATTATCATTTTTCATTCTTCATTTTTAAACATTATCATTATCAAAACTATCTTATCCTAAACTAATATGATTATTAAATTTATGATAAATTTTTAAATATTATTATTATCAATTAAATCTTATATTAATATAAATCTTATTTTCTTAAAAAAAAAATGCTAAACTAATAAATTTTATAAAAACACACTAAACTAATAGATATTAATTTTAAATTTTTTTCATGAATTTATTTCTGGTCGTTAATATTTTCTTTGCAGCAGTCCAATTTCTTTCTATAAAAGTGTTTTATTCTTTTCCTTGGAGGCCGATTTAGCTTTGAAATTTTTTCTACTCTAAGTTGTCTTTTATATTTATAAAGAGTTTTTATTTTATTTTCACATTTGACATTCAAAATCGTTAAATGATTATCTTTATTAACCTTTTTATTCAGCTCCTTTGGAATATTTTCATTTCGTGTATTATAGCCTCTTATGTTTATAATAAATTTGTAGTCATCAGTTAATTTTTTAATGCTATTTTGTTTCACAATCTTATTTATAACTTCTGTCCTTATTATACTTCTGAAATTATCATTAATTATCTTTTTATTAATTATTTCATTTGTACCCTCATTATCATTATTTAATTCAGTTAATATTTTTTCTTGAATTGTATTATCTTCATTTATTAAACAATTATAGTCATTTTTATTTTTAACCAACATTTTATCATCTTCAAATATCTGGTCATTACTACCATCACTACTATCTAAATTGTCCTTTATTGTTTCATCCAAATCGTCATTATGTATTAATGTATCGTCATTTTCGGCATTTTTAACTAAATTTTCATTATTATTTTCATTTATCTCAATGACCTCTTCACTACTTATATTATTTTTATTAAAAAGGTTATTATTCGATTTTTCCAACTCTATCGTCTCTTCATTCTGATTTTTACCCATATTATTTAAAGTATTACATAAATCGTCCAATTTTTTATTTTGTTCTATTCTATTTGCATCTATTTTATTTTCCAATATTTTATTATTTTTACTTAATTTGAATATTAGTTCTTGTCTTTGTTTGTATAATAGCCTCATCAATTGTAATAGGCCTTGAGAATGCATCTCATTAGTTTTAGTTAAATTGTCATTACTTTTCTCATTTTGTATATTTTCCTCCATTTTGTTATTAAAATCTGATATAAACTTATATTTTCCTATACACGCGGATGTATCTCATTATCCATTTCCTGAGTTCAATTCCTGTTATCTAATACGATATCCTAGTGACGCGTAGCAGATCCTGGAAAGAGCTGCCGCCATTTCTATATAATCGATTTTCAATTGCATCATCCATTATTTACTTTTATTATTTTATTTAAAATTTCTTGTTATTAAGATATTTAATTAACGTTTTTAACTTCAATTCACTCGGCCGTCTACGTTGGGCGCCATTAAATGTAATGATTAATTTTTTTAAAAAGAAATAAAAATATTTTAATTATTTTAATAAGATTTATTATATGAGTTTGACTTAACCTCAGGGATCAAAGTTCCGAGTGAATGAACGGTATAACATTTATCTCCAGACAATTCTGAGATACAAACAATATTAAACCACACATAAACAATAATAAAATAATCGAAAACTACAAAAAAAACAATTCTTACCTCTAAATCAATCCGCTTCTAACAAAACTTCAATACGCTCCGTATTCCTTGGAGGAGAGCTCTGCCTTCAACCAACGCTGAGAATAGAATGACGCTATTCGAGCAAGCGGGAAAGTTTAGCGTCCTTGCTTCTTAACTTCCGCAGTTTGTTGGATTATATATAAAGATAACAATTATGTTTTTTGTAATACCAAATAATTAATTTATTGTTATCTGGATGTACATTTAATATGGATATATTGTATACCAGTATTGTCCAAAAACATTATTAATTTTGATCGTATATAATACGATGTTATTTGTACATATGGTTTGTGATTTGCGCGGGCTTTTCAAAATATCGATGGTTATTTGAATTTAAAAATATTTTCAAGAATGTAATATATCATTACAATATATATATATATATATATATATATATATATATACAAATTTGAACCACAGTTATTTTCGGTCTCTAGGGGTTCTGAAACGCGAAATTTTCTAGTCGGCACTTCCGGATTGTTTCATTGTATCAACCCTATAAGCGGGGTTCCTCCCTATGGGAGAGGGAGGAACCGCGCTAAAAACAAATAAAAGAACTTTACATTGTATATTTATTTTAGATTAATTTTAAATTGTTATGTTGTGTCTACTGGCACTTAGGTCCAGTAGAGAGGTTATGTCTCAAAAGCGCTCTGGTAGGGTGAAATAAATATTTCAAACAGTGGAGGTTGGCTGTTTTATTTCCCTATGTAATATATTTTATTCATATGTACAGGGTGTGTTCCAAAAGCAATGCCATTGAATTTCCTCTGCCGTTTCTATTATTCAGAGTGGAACCGGGCCACTTGGGGTAGGTGAGGGAAAAGCTAAGCTTTCCTGTGAAACTGGTATTTGAAAAAGGGTCCTCAGGACAAGATTAATGATACCAGAGACAACGATATCTCCACTACCTGGCAACTCCATCATGACAACATGCGTCCACAATATGCAATGAGTCTGTAGTTCCTGGCCAATCATGACAAAGGCCTTGTGAGAGATCCACGAAGATGCCCTCTGAGACAGGTATCGTTGTTGGTAGTCTTGCTAGATAAAATATGTAGAGGCAGTACTCAAAGAGTTTAAGTATTTGTGCAAATCTGTTCAATAAATTATTTTAAAAAATTGCATTACTTTTGGAATGCACCCTGTATAATCTTTAGTTATTAAATTTTTAATCCTTCTTTACTTTTACAGAATTTTATTAATGAAGCAGAAACAATGCTTGCATCGCCAACAAGCCCTGACACTCCTTTTACTGGCAACACTCCAGGCGTCATTGGAGCACAAGAAGTTTATAAGTATGTTCACATTTATGTGATAGCTATGAGAAGCAACTTTTATTTGTTTTACAAAATTATTAAAAATAACAACTTGATATCTAAAAATAATTATGAGTAAGAAGGAATGTTAATTGCTTAAAAAATTAGTTTTCTATGGGCAGAGCTGAAGCTGCACCCATAATCATAAAGAAATTTAAACCAATTTAACAAATTACTTACATTAAATACTGACATATGACAATTCTAGTAGACTTCATTGTTTTAAATTAGATGAAGGTAATAATAAAATATTATTGTATTACAGAACTATAGCTAACTGCCTGTGAAATATAATTTATCTCCATTGAATAGTCCTTACACACATCTAAAACGTCCACCTTGCAGGAACTGCATCATCTTAAAATGTTTCCATTCTGATGATACATCCCTTCTTCATATGTATATGTGGGAAGCCTGGAATAAAAACAGTTAATATTTTGAGAAAAATGAAACACTTACTCCTATAACATCTCGAATAAACATGACTTAGGCACCACAATGCACAATAATCTGACATTACCCAATTTTAAGAGGAAATAACTAACTTCACCTTCTCGAATTCCACTCATTTTTAAGGAAAACTGTATTAAAAGCATGTTTCTATTCATTTGAAATTTAAAAAAAAATAAAACTGCAGAAAACAGTCAGAAACCTATTCAAAGGAACGAAACCAACACATTCTGCTTTTAAGCACCGATTTCTCCGACTGAGATTGCTCAATAAAAAATTGCATAAGAATCGTTGGTGAAGGAAATTTAATAAGCTTTTGAATGCACACCCATCATGTTATTTTAACCAGGCTTCGAAATGGACATACTCTACTTACCCATTCGTACTTACTAGAAAGAAAGGACAGACCAACTTGTAAAAACCGGTATGAGACCCTGACCGTTAAACACTTGGTTACTCCAGACAACTGATTAGCTTAAATATGCCCCAAAACTGACAGAAGGTAGCCAACATCGATTCGTTTCTCAAATATTTTAAAAGCACACGTTTATACACCAAAATGTAAACAACTCATTTAACTTTCACAACCTGTATTTAAAATTCATATTTTGAATTTTATTATTATTTGTTTTGTTTTTACTTTATTTACTTTTTCACTTTTTGTTGAACTTTAAATTGTTAGTTTATTTTTTATTTTTTTGTTCCTGTATTTTAACTTAACAACAAGATTGTCAAGTTTGTCACCAATGTTGCGGAACTCAACAAACATATAAATTAATAAATATTCTTTTTAAAAAATAGGAATGTAATTTATTTTTTTTATTATTTTTTTTTTTACGGCGCATCGACATAATTCTTGGCCATTAGCGCCGAGATCCAGGGTGCAACCAGGAATTTTCTCAGCGAGCCCTGAGATGAGAAAATTTCTGGCACCGGTGGGGATCGAACTCACCATCTCCCGCTTATGAATCTAGCGCGCTAGCCACTAGACCACGGGAGACCCCTGTAATTTATTATTATTATTATTATTTTTAACCTAGATGATTTTTTCTGGATATTATTTATTTTTTGTGTGTTGATTAGATTACTGTAAATTTATGAATTAATATAACTTATTTTGTGCTGTTAATATTAATCTATTATTTACGTTTTGTTAGGGACCCAAGGCAGCGACGGCTAGCTGAACAGAAGTTGATGTCCAACAACAAAGGTGTTGCAGTACCCGAGAAAATGAGCTTCAAGGAAAAAATGAAAATGTTTGCTATGGAGACTGGTGAAGATGGTACACCACGTGATAAGGTGAAGATATCCCGTGCCCAGCGTGATATTGATAACATAGGATCTCCTCAAACACCCAATAACAATAACAACAGCCAATAGGATCTTCTTTGACCGTGTTATCAATTGCGAACAGGATATTATATCCTGATATGTTTCATTTTTCAAAAGGACATAATAATTTGAATAAGGGCATAACGTGTATATTTTGTATAAATTTGAGGAAAAAATTGTAAAAACTGTTCATTTTAGTATAGATGACACTGTACAGAAAGAGCAAATATTAGATTTTAACTCTGAATGAAAACTGGGTGACTTGAGACAAATATTATTATTATTACTTAGAAGCATGAAAAGAATAGATATTTATTTAATGTTTATATATTATAAATATATAAAATAATATACATATATTTTGTTGTAAATTATATATATATTTACATAATTTTTAAGACTATGATGAATGAATATAAATAGATTTTTGTTTTGTTTTGTTTACAAATTTTAAATGTTTAACAAATATTTTTACTATATTTAGATACAAGCTTGTTGAATTAATATTTAAATGGGTCTCAGAAAGAATGTACCGTCCATCATGTGTTATGTGTTGATTTATTTTTGTATATTTTACCAACAGAAAGAGACTTTGAGACTCTACATAGCTTATAATCTATTTTCTTCCTTAGATATGTACAGCTAGCTTCTTTTATTGTATATTGTAAAACAAAGTCATATATTTTTAATCATTGGTGTTAATGGATTTGTATTTATTGTAAATAAAAATAGCACCTATTAACCAATGAAATATTTTATATTAGGTATAACTTGTGTTTGTTAAAAACGTGAAGTGAAATTATATTCCAAATGCAATATATTCTGAGGGAGCAATAAGTAAGTAAGCATGTATAGAAATGTATATTAATATATATTTTGAGTAGTATTACTCTGTATATTTACTTATACAAAATATGAATATATATATTGTATTAATAGATTTAGTTAATGAATATGTTATTCATTTACATGTATTTACAAACATATATAAATGAAATAAGTAATATATATATTAAAGTGAAGAGATCAATTTTTTTTAAATATTGTATTTAGTCAAAAGAACATTAGCAGTGTTGATCTGTCGACATTAAATTAATCTGAATTTAAATCCATTGCTTGCTTCAATGCTGGAAAAGAATTATTTAAACAAAAAAAAAAAAAGTTAGAATGTAAGAACCAGAATGTTATTTTCAAAGTTTGAACCAAGAAATTATATATTTGTGACAATCGTTATTTGTAAACTAAGAAGTTTTATGTTATGGCTAAGGGATAGTTTGTATTATTGTTACATAATATTCATTGTGATATATAAATACATATATAGGTACGTATATATATGTAGAAATATATATATATTTTTTGTTTCATAAATATAACCATCTTAATATAAGAAAAGATTTCTTTATATTTTCTATACCTGTCTTTTAATCACAATGAACACTGTTTCTCAGTATATCATTAAAATAGAAAATATTTGGCTGGGCTTGGAATACTTTATCCATTACTGATAAAACACTATCTCCCTTTTAGGTTATTAAGAAATTAAACTTAGAATTCATTAGTGCCGATTAAAAATAATTAAACAAGATCCTCTATTCTACATTTTATCATTTGAATATTAATTATTATTTATTATCACATAATTTTAAATCAGTTGTCTACAATACATTTTCTCTTTTAAATACATTTAAAATGCTTCTTGAGAAGTCTAAAAAAGAAATTTGAATAAATTGCCTTCAGTTATTCAAGATAGAAATACTTTTTAAAACTCTGAAAAGGTTACTCGTACTGAAAATAAATAAAACCTATTATAGTCTTCAAACTTGTGAGGAGGACTTCATAGAGAAGTTACCATTGTTATTGAACCTAGAACTCCTACTTTTCTTAGACACTGATCAATTATACCCATATTGTTTTGATAATTTATTTCTTAATCAATTTATGAGGGGTAGTTACTGCAAATGATTCAGGCAAGGTGTGAATTTCTGTAGTCTTGTCGTTTAAAAGTAACTTAAAATGAATTTTTGTTGTTTGGTGCTTAAGTATATATATAAAAAAGAAGAAGAAAAGCCAATTACTTAAGCGAATCGGTCACCTTGGCAGGCTGCCCCGTTTTACCACATGAACAGAACACCATTTTAGCTGGTGGTAACAGACAGTATTTGGGGGATTGCATATATCACCTTCAAAATTGTTGCATTCATTTCCCTACATTACAGAACCTATAAAAAGTGAACCTGGAAGCCTACAAACAAGAATCCATAATCGCATAGATTTTTTTTGTGTGAATTTCGCCTGCAAAACAGTTTTCCGGTAGGCAAATTCTGTGGTTCGCAAACTTGGTGTTCACGAACATCTTGAAAATTAGATAAAGTATTGGTGTACCAAATGTAATCAAAATCGGTCAGAGGTACTAGAAACTTTTTTACTAATGTTCCACATTTACGCTAAGCTGTAAACAATTTGGGAAAATTTGCAATTAAGGAAGCATTCAAAAATATTCTATTATAATAACAAACATGAGCAATATTAGACTTTTCATATATTTTTCTCTCAACTTCTTTTCTGAGTATAACTAATATAAAATAAAATTTAATATTGAAAACCTGTTTTTACTCCTAAAAGAGCTAAGCTGTATAAAATGTAAAACATTTTTTGGGATTGCCAAAGCCTAATGTATTAAAAAAAAAAAAAAAAAAGCATCAAATATTCAGCAGATTCATTAAAAGTCGGTAAAATTGATTAATTTTTTTTTTTTTTTTTTTTTTTTTTTTACGGTGCATCGACAAATCGTGGCCATTAGCGCCGACATCCAGGGTGCAGTCAGGAATTTTCTCAGCGAGCCCTGAGATGAGAAAATTCCTGTCGCAGGTGGGGACTGAACCCACCATCTCCCGCTTATGAATCTAGCGTGCTAGCCACTAGACCACGGGAGACCCTAAAATTGATTAATGGAATTAGTTTGAATGAAATGGTATTATGGATTTTAATAATAATGTTTATATAACCAGAATTTATTGATTACTAAAAGTAAGTGGATGATAAGCTACACAGATTTTAGATTACACTTATTTTTTTTTTGCTTGTTTATACTATTTTACAAATCACAAATAATTTATATAAGAATCAAATCAATGATAAGATATAAATGATAAGCACTCCTAATAAACAAATTAATAATATGACAAGAGTCTTTTATATAATTTTCTTTCTTTCAGAAAAAGATCCTGCTGATTTATTACAGCAAGGCATTCGTTAACTTCATGGTAAGAGAACACTTGCTAGCAAACATTTCTGCAAAATGTAAGATTTTTATTTTCTGTGCCGTTCAGAGTAATAGGGATTATTTTTTTTTATACCTTAGACCCCTAAAATATTTTAAGAAAATATATATTTCACTTTTTAATTACTAAATCAAACAAGAAGTTTTGCTTATTATATTGGGTAGAAATTCAATCATTGGTTGTATAAAAAAAGAAGGAAGGATACAGACGCATGTTTGTAACAAATATTTATTTGATACTTTCTTGACACATAGACAGTATACCTCCTTCCGCCTTGGGCAGTGGTTAAATACACTTTCAACTACTAACTAATAGTTGAGTAGTTACATTTCCAAACTAAAAAATAGTAATTACTAGCAGGGCCTCCAAGAGGAATTAGGGGTCCCTTTTTAAATAACTTCATGCGCTCCTTAACCTCCTCCTCGATGTTGGGCTCCCTGACCCCATGGGCCCCTCACCTATTGTCCTTCTCCTCCCCCCTTTAGAAGACCCTGATTACAAGGTGCCTGCAAACAACTACTTTTAGCACTTTTCCTCCCTCCCTCCAATGGGAGGAACTTATGAAGCAATCCTGAACTGCTTTTAAATTTATATACATATATTTTTGTATGTGTGTGTATATATATATATATATATATATACATATATATATATATATATATATATATATATACATATATATATATATATATATATATATACATATATATATATATATATATATATATATATATATATATATATATATATATATATATATATTGTAATGATATATTACATTCACGAAAATATTTTTAAATTCAAATAACCATCGATATTTTGAAAAGCCCGCGCAAATCACAAACCATATATACAAATAACATCGTATTATATACGATCAAAATTAATAATATTTTTGGACAATACTGGTATACAATATATCCATATTAAATTTACATTCAGATAACAATAAATTAATTATTTGGTATTGCAAAAAACATAATTGTTATCTTTATATATAATCCGGCAAACTGCGGAAGTTGGAAATAGGGAAGCCAAAGTTTCCCTCTCGAATGGCGTCAGTCGATTCCCAGCATTCATGGAATGAGGAGCTGGGGTCTGTCCGCAGTAAATTACAGTGGTCAGTGGATTCTCAGCAGCGATAGAGAGAAGTCTGTTGATTCTCAGCGTTGGTCGAATGCAGAGCTCTCCTCCAAGGAATACGGAGTGTATTGAGGTTTTGTTGGAAGCGGATTGATTTAGAGGTAAAAATTGTTTTTTTTGTAGTTGTCGATTATTTTATTATTGTTTGTGTGTAGTTTAATATTGTTTTGTATTTCGGAATTGTCTAAGAATCAATATTATATTCTTTATTCACTCGGAACTTTTATCCCTGAGATTAATTTAAATTCATATAATAAATGTAATTTCAATTTTTTCATTCTTTTTATTAAAATAATTAATCTTAACAGTTATTGGCGACCCAACGAGGTGCAATCATTTTTTTATAATAATTAATCATTACAATATATATATATATATATATATATATATATATATATATATATACATATATATTTGTCTGTTTCGGCCTCTAACTGCCCCCAAAAATTGTCAGATTCCGATAATATTTGGTTCAGAAATACGTTGTCTGATTTATTAGATCAAGTTGGTTAACAAGCAGAATCCGCCCACCTTGTTTTTCCGTGATATCTTTAACTGTTTCTGAGAAAAACTAATAAAACTCGTTTTGCTAACTAATTTTCAATTCGGGTACTAGCATTAGGACCTCCGAGAGAAATGACAGACCTCTGTCCAAATAACTTCAAGGGAGCCTTAACCCTTCCCCCCCTGGGTGGTCCAGAACCCCCCCCCCCCTCACCAACTCCTTTCTTCCTATGTTTCCCTGTATAAACTGTCAGAAATGATCCCGCATTTGTGAGGAATAGTTCTCTATCTTCCCATCGGTAAGCCCATATTGTTATTTTTATATCTAATCTAATATGTAATCTGTTATTCTTATATCTGTTCTCCTAATAATCCAAACACTTCTAGAGCACATTGTTCTTCTATGTATTATGTTCTAGTATTTTATGTTTTTGTCTTTTTCCATATATGTATGTATGTGTATTTGTGTATGTAGGCATATATATATATATATATATATATATATATATATATATATATATATATATATGTATATTTCAGTATTACGTCTGTCCTACTTGTTTTTTTACAGCCCTGATGAAGGCTTGAAGTTCAAGCCGAAACGCCGGCACAATAAAACCATTTTTATGATAAAATGTAGTTTTATTAAGTAGCAGTGACCGAACCCCGACAATTCCTACCTTGCATCATCTACGGTCAACGATCTCCTCTCAACAAAATTAAATATATTTATAATTGAACGGAGTGGAAAATGTACGTGTTGTCTCAGGTACATTGGCACTTCCTGAGGCTACAAGTGTTTGGACTGACAATATTTAAAAGCTACCTAAGTTGGGTCACATTAGTACAGTGTGGTGAAATTGGTACAAACCTATACTGCTTATATAAACTTATATATTTGTCTGAGAGCAAACAGACTAATATATAAGTATATATATATATATATATATATATATATATATATATATATATATATATATATACAGGAATTGATTAAAATAATTCCTTTCAATTTTTTTTTTTTAGGCTGAATAGCTTTACTTAACTTAACTTCAGTTAACATTAACTTATTTTCTTTATTACTCCTATAAAGAAAAAAAATGGTGTTCCGGAAATTTGATCTCTTCTGAAGAAATGTTTTCGCCACTTTATAAAGAACAGGACTGTGATTTGAATCATCAATCAGAAATGAATACCATGCCTGGAGGATCAGCATGCTGTGTAGCCAGCAACCCAACGAAGTTGGGCAGCCCACTTTATTAATTAATTCATTTTAATAAAGTTTTCTTCTTCTATATATATACCCCCGTTAACCACGGGCCCCTGACCAATTGTCCACTGTGCCTCCCCTAGCAAAGGCCCTGCTTAGGATGGATTTACTTGAAACTTTTTCTAGATTATTATAAGATAGTGACCGTATTTTACCCAATTTATTTATATGTGGCAGAAATTCAAATTTCAAAACAATACACTTATATTTTTCTAGACATTTGTCATTCATCCAAAGATACTTAAATTTCGGTTATGTTTCAAGTTAAGAAATATTAGGGGGAAAAAACGAATTAACAGACATGAGTGGTTTAAGGATTTTGTATAATTTCTTAAATATCTTGTAAACGGTTGGAAAAGTAAGGTGAGTGGAAGGTAAAGATTTGAAAAATTACTAAAGTAGGTATTTGCCTCCTTAACTTCCAGATTAAAATCCAATAGAACTTGCTAGGAGGACAAAAAGGAGGAAGTATCAAAGACTGTTCTATCACTGAGCACTGTGCAAGTGAACCCCACTCGATCTTTGATCCATGTTCAATGAAATTTTGTCTGCAATTGTAGATAATCTTCCAAAAGTATTTGGATTGTGGTAATAATATCCATAATAATTTTTATTTTTTTCAATATAAATTGAATTAAGGCCAAAAGCCTTCTGCTAAAGTTAAATATAACTGTAATCAGGAGAGAATGTATTTCCTTGTTATTAAACTAAGAGATAATTGAATGATGGGATTGCAAAAGTTGTTATTTCGGAGATTGGTTGTGTGGTTATTTTTAAATGTTTGTCAAATAATCATTACTAGGCAGGAAACGGGAATCATATTTTTTTTATTACAGCAAATATCCAACGCCCATAGGCACTTTCAATACACTGGTTTCCTTTGAACACCGAAATTGAGCCATGTCTGGTGAGGCCAGGACCCAGATGTTTGATATTCTGGGAAAACCACGTGAACTAAGATCTAAGATCTTCTAAAAACCATTGGGCACATATAGCACTAAAAATTGCTCAAACCTACTTGGTAAAATGAAATTGCGGAAACAAAAACATAATATATAATCATGAAGATTAGATATATATAATGCGAAGGATTATTGGGTACTTACAAAACAAGTATATACTATCAATCTTTATGCCTAGCTTTGATTTATTGTTTTGTTTTTCGGTGTATACTACCTCTTTGGAGCGACAGCAGCGCTTTCCCCTCAGCTGTTTCAGGCAAGATATAGGAACACTCCCCTCCACACCAAATCAGTTTTCATTCATTCCTTGATTCGTTATTGTCGTAGACGTCCATTCCAGTGATAGTGCGATTGCCGGCATCTCCGCAACGAATAATTTCTCTGATAAGATTGTTTTAATTGCCATTTTAGCGTCTTCGTTGTAACCCTAAGAAAAAACTAAGGTATGTTTTCTTTTTAATGCGTAGTTAAATTTGTCGAATACCTTTCACGAATAGATTTTTTTTTAGTGTAATACCATTTTACACGTTTAAAATATACGTTTTATGATTTCTTAATTATTCCTATTATAATTTATGACTTTTCTATCATGATTTCACAAGCCATAAAAGTTTAAACACTATTGTGAAAATATCATTTCGTTGTTTATAGATGTGCTTATTTGTTAAATACAATTTTAACATTAATAGTAAAATATATAAAACAAGTTTCAATAACTTAAAGAAATGCCTATGAGATACATATGGCCAATATTACAATTTGTTTTATCCTCTACTAAAAATATTCTTAAATATTATTTAGATGTAAAGATTTAAATTAATATACTTAATTGGCTCAATTTTTCGAAAATTTCATTTTATGAACATTTTTTTTAGACAGTTTTCATTTAATACTTAACATGATTGTTTTCATCATTTTACTAATGTAAATGTTTAATAGAAATATTATACACCTTAAATTAACAAAAATTGTTCAGAATTTGAAATTATTAGGGGAAAAAATATGCAAGATAAATTTGTTACACAAGAAGTGTTTAGTAATGTTTTTTTTTAAGGGTTGCTGGATTTCAGACACCTATTGGATACAAAAATATGGGGGTTTCAAAATGATCTAATTCACAATACTTCATGTTCTTAATAAATGTTAAAATATTACATCCCTAATAAAATATTATTAACAAATAAATAAGGAAATAAGATTTTCTTGTATATTAAGTTGTTTTTGTTTCTGATGTATTTTTGTTGTGATTGTGGTTTTCCTAAATTAGGAAAAATAACATAATTTTTCTACTGCACATACATTTGATAAGTTAAATACGTTTTTACTATGCCCAGGTATTAGCTAATAACTATCTCTAGTAAGCTTATTATTATAATTGTTTTTTAATTGCTTCTTTTATCCTGCCAAATACTGTAAAAAATGTTTCATATCTTACTTAATTCTGTGGTCGTCTTTAATTAAAGAAAGTTCCTTTAGTGCATTTTTTCAATAAATTGCAATTAAGTTGGGAGTGTAAAAAAATCAATAATTTCAGAAATTACTTGCTATAGTTTAAAGAATAACACTGGTTATGCTTTCTGAACCCTTTTGATTTTAATTTATTTCTTTGTTATTAAATGCACTTGTTTGTTTTTGTTTAAAAAACAGAGCAAATCATCTTAGTTGCTGATTCTACAAATAAAGTAATCACTATAAAATGTTAATACTTTCAATTTGTTATTATGGTGTAGGAATACATATAGCATTCATGAAGAATATTTTTTAATAAAACCTTAGTTGTTTTTAGGAAGAAAAAAGAAAGAAAAATACCTGCAAAAACAGTTAATGTTATTTAAATATTGTTAGCTTACATTCATTGACCAAGAAACTATTGTCTGATTTTTAACTGTGACATTAGATTTTGTTCTGAATGACATTGATGTAGCCTAAAGTAAAATGAAGAAGGGAAAAAAAACTATCTATAATCTTTTTAATTAGTTAATCTTTTTTTTTAGCCTCTAGGCTGTTTTTTTTTGTACTGAAAAAGGTCACCCCTTAGCAGACGAGATTTAAACCTGTGGCAACTAGTAGTTAATTTTTGCCCAGATATTTTTTTTATTAGGTTATAAAAAAACATCTGGGCAAAAATTCTACTAGTTGCCACAAACCCTTACTTCTAAAAATCCTCCAGTGCTCACGATTCAAATCACTGAACTACTAAATAGTACGACAGCAAAATGAAATTTGCCACTTAACGATGCACTTCTATTTGCTTTGTTTGTTTATTTTTTTTTTAAGGCGTGTCAACCTTAGGGTCATTAACGCCATCGAGTGAATGTTTTATTATATTTTGTGGTGAAATATTTTCTTATTACTTTTGAATTTATTAAATGGTTAGATCAGCTTTTGAATTTTATTTAATTATTTATTATTGATTCTGGTTTATTTTGCTAACTGAGATTACTTGCAATGTCATTTTCATTGGCAAATATAGATACAAACATACTCAAAATGTACACATACAGACACACATGGACACACCTACGCAGATACACAAACCCAGTTCCATTCAACCTTACTCACAAACATTAAACACACTCACCATTCGCTATCTGTTCAATTGTATGCTTTAGATTTTATTAATTAGTTCCGTTTTGTCTATAAAGTTTAATAGCTTTCTAACGTTATCAGTTGTTTGTTTATGCAGCAATTGTTTGTAACCAGGCAATAGGTCATAGCCTTCATATATTTAAATCTTCATTCATAAGTGCATAACGTGTTTTTCAGTAGCTCATCTTCTGTCCCCTAAAACTAAATACACGACCAAACGCTTAGTCAGCTAGGCCCTAAATGGTGTACAATGATGAGGACTATTGATCAAATTCCAGTAACTTATGAGGCGGGAATAATACTGGTCTAGATACGTCTAGCTCACATTGCCATTTATATAAAAACCAAACAGAAGTAACTAAAATATTATTTAATTTATTAAAGTCAGTATTTGTATTTTTTAGTTATTTCTAGCAAATGTAGATATTGAAGTTGTACCCGTCAGAGATTTAATGGCATTTTCTTCTGATAGTCATTGCATCCAGCAATTAGGAATAGAATGTCACTAATAATTTATAAATACATGCACATTCTCATTTACTCATGTGTGTACAATGTGACTCACCATCAACTATAAAGTACTTACTGACAGAATGTTTACAGAGACACAATGTCTAACATTTTTACAATTATTATCTGCTACAGGTTAATGAATTATTAGGTTTTATACAAAATATAGGAATAAACAGAAATCAGAAGGGTTTCAATTTTTGATAATTAGCTGTAAAAATTAAATATAAAATTTGGAAGGTTCTTCTCATCTTATCTGAATATATAACCATCTTCAAAACTTTTATTAATTTGATAATTAATTGTACACTAATAACGAATAGTTTCGATAGTTAATGATTATATCCTAATAATAAAAAAAAGAAGAGTTCAATCAGTCATTAAAATACTCAATTAATATTTATCAACTCCCAAAAATCTCTCTTGAAATATGATAACACGATGACGTTGAGTTAAATTACGTCAAAATATTATTTTTTGATACTAAAATAGCTATTACATAAAGTATATATTAGTTTTTTTTGAGTTGAAGGATCACGTGCAAGAGTGTAGGAGAATTTGATTTATCGGACTGTTTATTGGAAGGGCAAGGCCAGCACTTGGATTGAGTTATGGGATAGTGCTCTCGTGGCTCACGACGATCGTGTGTCTGCTGGTTTATGTTGATAGCATTTTCCGCAATGATTCTTCCGAAATCTTCAACTGTTGGCTACTGTAAAATAAGAATAAATTAATAAATAAAATAGCGGAAGAGCCAGACCAGTTCCAAAAACGTCTAGTTGAATACCAAACTCAAAGGGCGGAATATTCCTACAGTTGATCGCCCAGGAAAATCTTATCAATTTTTCCTATAATTATATAAATTCTAAATTACAATCGTAAATGTATTAAAATTGGCGCTACATGTTTCGTAACATTAGATGCCTCTTGAGGAGCCTAAAACTAGGTGACCTTTCCGCTAGAATGGCCACGCCATAACTGAAGATCATCTTCACAACCTTCAGCTGTGTTTCTAGTCAGAAACACCCTGTCCTGTTTAAAATATGGATATAGGCCAAACATAAAATTCGATTACGCGGAGGAGGATTAGTCACTGAATTAAAAAAAAAATTCCCTATTTGTATTATTTATAGATTTTTTTTTCTAATGAGGGGAAAACCTAAAAGGCCGTCAGAAGATTATTTATAGATATAGACATTTTTATTCGTTGTCCAATAAATTTAAAAAATATATTATTTCAATATTTGATTTCGGTTTTCTTATTGACTACTTTTTTCCTATTTTGTATGGTATGTATGGTTTTATTTTATACGAGAAGTGAAACATATTTTTCATTTGTATATCACGGTTAGCAAGAGCCCTTTTATTATCTTGTTCATCGACATTTTTAACGTGCTGTTTAATACTATTTTTAAGTAATTGCTGATGATTCTCCAATGTAAAATTGATAGCAGTCCTTATAATTAATTTTATATATATATTTGGTATTAAAATATTATTTAAATTCTTTGGATTAGGCTGAATAAGCCAGCCATTTCTTGGGTTAATAATCTTTTGGAGGGTCTCATTGGGTTCGAGCCCTCTCTGTGGGATGATAATTTTTTCAGCGATTGGCTCGCTTAAAAAATGCCCCGCCATGAGTGGCGGACGGTGGATAGCCCGGCGCTAATGGCCTAACAGCTGATACGCCGTAAAAAAAATCATCTCTTGAAGAAACCCAAAAGCCTAAATGTTCGAAAGTTGCTTTCTTTTTTGACAAAACATTTTCGGGGACTTGGTTTTAAATGCCCATACATTGGTCCCCAATCAACCGAGTCTTGCCCTTACACTATTAACCATTAGAGTATTGATTTACCTAAAAATTAGAGTAAAAACACATATAACGTTTCGAGGAACATGATTATAATACAGCACTTTTGAACTGATGCAATCAAAAATAAGCTCCTATTCAACTTAACAATTATAAGCGTTTTAGGCATATAGGACTAGTAAGGCACAAGTCTTGAGGCGTTCAGGATGCCTTTAAATGTCCTGGACTCTACTGCAGAGAAGCACAAACGCCACAATATTCAAAAGTCCGTCACGCAGGAGCTGCATAACTAAGCACTTTCCTCAGAATTTGGGTAGTGTAGATTGCTTTCCAGAACAATTTGCTTAAAATATCCTACATAAATAAAATAAAAACATGAATAGTTCTCTTTTAAATTTGTAATGAGTAACTGATCAATTAATAATTTGCTTCCAGAGTTATGTTTACACATGGTACCTATTACACTACGTAATAAATACAAAAAAACCTCATATTATCGTATTTTGATCTAACGCAGGAACAGGATACAGTCACTCTAGTGGTAGAAAGCGCTCCTTGCGGCGGCTTTGTGAACCTACGTCTGACGGGCTTTTCTATTGAAATATATTACAAATTAAACCCCCGTTTTCCGATTGACCGATTCAGCTCATTTTTACAACACTTTGTTCTCATGAGTTACCCACGACGTATACCGCGTTTCGTTACAATACAGCAGAAATTACGACCGGTATGAGTATATTAAGAATTTGGGTCAAGAGTAAACCCCCCCTTCTAAAGAACCGATTTAGTTTATTTTTACAACACATATTTACCTGTAGATTACCACTACGAATACCGAGTTTCGTCGAAATATACCAAAAATCACGGCTGGTAGTGGCGAATTGGTATTGTGGGTCCGGAGTAAACCCCCCCTCCTAATGAACCGATTTAGTTTATTTTTACAACAGTTATTTACCTGTGGATTACCACTACGAATACCGAGTTTTATCGAAATATACCAAAAATCACGGCTGGTAGTGGCGAATTGGTATTGTGGGTCCGGAGTAAACCCCCCCCCCCTTCTAATGAACCGATTTAGTTCATTTTTATATCTCACTTTTGTCTCTATATTACCACTTCGAATACCAAGTTTCGTTGAAATATAACAAATATTACGGCTGACATAGTCAAATTAGTGTTTTGGGTTCGGGGTAAACCCCCCCTTCCGGTGGACCGACTTTGGTGGTTAACGAACTCGTTCAATCGTTTGCTAATTGAATGCTATATATCAAGTTTCGTGACGAAAAAACAAAAACTCTGGCCGCTATCGTGTTAACAGACACATATATATATATGCATATATATATATATATATATATATATATATATATATATATATATATATATATATAGATATATATAAATTTTAACGGGGGTCATTTTCGGTGTCTACTAGGTAGGATCGATAAAGATTTGAAGAAATTTTTCAAAAATTCCGTCATGAGTCCAACCTCAATAGCTACTTTCCTTCGGAGGAAAGTGCTAAAAGGAGTAAGTCGCAACGGCTCTTAAAATTTGATTGTATACAACGCTTGATATACACATAAAATCAGCCAGTTAAAGTACTTCAGCCGTTATCTTCGAGTTAAGCGTAATAGCACGTTCAGTTTACTTCTCTCTTCTTTTTTTATCAAGATAAAACATAGATAGCACTATATTAACGATCAAAAACACTTCTCTCTAAAACAAAACAAAAACAAACAAGAATAATCGGCAAAGGAATACAAAATGTCTTAATGGCGCACTACTAATTAATGAGGAGACAACCATCTTTATCTATGGGTCTTCTAACCACCACGCCTTATGAGAGTCGAACCCACAATTAGGTGGCTATTACCACCTAAAATGTGGTGTGTGGCGTTTTGCGCCGTAATGCGGCCACCGGATTTTCAATAGTATGGGGGAAAAGAATGACAACTTTTTATATATTTTTTATAACGTATTATTGCTTATGTATTCAGTATTTTTTTGGGAGAGGTAATTCCTAAGTTTAAATTTAATGTTATTATTTCACTACCAATAATAAGGAATTACAAATTTCGTCAGCAGAAATCCATTTGATTGTTAATTAGAATAACAAATATTTATTTGTATTTTTTCGAATATTTTCATTTACATCCATTCAAACAATAAACGTAAGTTTTCCAGCTTAGAGGTCTTCAAATATTATTATTTTTTGCTTAAACGTTTCGGCTCACGCCATTATCAGTCTCTGCTTTTATAATAGCTGTATTTAATATTTCCAAAATTTATTTTTATTTATCATCATTGTCCGAAATACCAACTTGCAGTATGCGAGGTTTGAGGCATTCGGAACAATGATATAATAAAAATAAAATTGTGGAAATATTAAATACAGCTATGATAAAGCAGAGGTTGATAATGGCTTGAGCCTAAACGCCTCAACGAAAAATAAAGTAAGTTTTGTAGACCCTTAAGAAACGTAAGTTTTGGTGTATAGCTCCAATTTCTGTTCTGATGTAGCATTCCATCTTGGATCTTATCTGAAGCTAGTATTATTATAGACTCATCTGAAGCAAGTATTATTATAGACTCATCTGAAGCTAGTATCTCATCTGAAGCTAGTAGCGCGTCGTATAAGGCTGGTTGAAATTCCTTTATGAATGAAGCGGATGTCATTCATAAATCAAAGAATTATCCAGACGACCCTTTCGTGTCCTAACAGATACCTGACATTCTTAATGCAGGCTTTCCAACCTAAGAAAGGGCTCTAACCTACTTCGTTTATTTTTTCCAATTATTACAAGTTATTGTTTATTTATTTTCTTACAGCCCCATTCCACTTGAATTGAGCAGTTCACACAGAAGTGGACAATTAAACTCATTTGTCTCCCGTGCCATCTCGCCATCGACTTCCTTTCCTCTATCCGTCAGCCATGCTACAAACCTGAAAATCATTAAATTCCGACTATTCCACCACTCTTTATCCCAGCAAGTTTTCCCCAATCCCTAGTTTCTATTCAATGTGTAGTAATTAACTTTTATATTTTAAATTCTTTTTAACCTGGTTCTGTAAATTCAAAACCAGGGTCATTCCATGTCAAATCAACCACCTTGGATTTTGATAAAATTTGGTAGGTTGGTTACTCTAACAAAAAACATTTTTTTTTTAATTTGTATCTGCTTTAATTTTTTTTTTTTTTTTTACCATTAATTTTCAAAATATTGAAAACTCGCCTGATTTTGGTCAAACAGAAAATGTTAATACCTTGATAGATTGAGTTCTGTTCTAGCTAGAACAGTCAACATAGTCTCATTTTTTTTAGCCAATTAAATGGGCTTTAATTTGATACACAAAAAGACCAACTTATTACAAATTTTATTTTTCAAAAACATTCCCGAAAAATGTACGTAACGGTTTTTGAAAAACTGTACTTATAACATTTTGAAAACAATTTTTGAATCTTCAGTTCGTTGACTACATATGCTGTTAGTTTCATCATGGGATGGGAACGGGCTCATTTTAAAACATAATTTTGACTTTATATTTGTCAGTGCATAGTTGATAAACATTTGGTGAGTGATGGATATTTGTATTGTAAATTCAGTAATAGGCATCCCTGATCAAAATTTGAAATTTTTTCAGGCAGAACTAAAATTAACAATTAGCACAATTACCGGAACCCAGAAATTTCACACTTTCATTCCTTTAACTAAGATAAACAAATTAAGACCCAACTTTAATCGAACTTCAATAAAAGTGAAGTTAAACTGGTAACTGATTTAGACACAGATCCAGGAGCAAAGTTCGTAGAGTGCAGCTAAACTTTCAGTCTATTGAAGTTTAATGGCGAACATTGCCTACTTGCTAGATTACTGTCAAGTAAAACAAATGAATAATAACGAATTTGTCTGGACAAAAAGAACGCAACTCTGCTACCCGGCGGTCCGGCATAGCTGGATTTACGTGACCAGACTCACACAGGGCTGTAACGAACTCTCCTACACCTTACGTCACATATAAGCCATCATGTCGTATTCAAGCTGCAGGCACTATTCGTTTTTTTTTTAATTATAAAAATGTAAACTGATAAAGGAGATACTGATAGAAATTTGGTTTCCTTCTTTTCGCTCGGTTTGTGATCGCTTCTTCGACACCGGGCACTCTTCTTTTGATACTCCAAGGCTTATATTTTATATATTTACTATTTCTCCTAACTCTAGTGGTTTTTTTTTTCTCATATTCGAGTACTGCGGAAGAATGGTAGAGACATTGTCTGTGTGACCTCTAGGCAATCACGAGTATTGACCGACCTAAATTCCGGTGCAATATTGCATGTTTGGAGGATTCTTCGTGTTCTCTATCCATCGCAATTCAACATGGAATTTGCTCATATATATATATATATATATATATATATATATATATATATATAAACATACATACATATACTCGTAGAAACGATGAGAGAGGTTCATTTTAAGTACTCTACAATCATAAGGCGAAAACACATTTTTAACAAATACCAGTTTTGTTTTCTCCCAAATCCAGCTGCTCTTTGGCTTTCAACTGAAAAGTCAATATTGCAATGTTGTGTAATTCTTTATAATTAATTTAATAATTTTAAGTGGTAGTGTAAAACTGTTTTCATATTTATTCTATTAAATGAATCCTTCCTGATCAAACAATTTGATGCAATATTTCATATGCGTTCCTAATAATATTTGTCGAATCAAAACTAAGGGAGGCTCTAGTGTCTCTAGTGTAGTTTATGCTGTCACTAAGTCGAGAAAAAAATCAGCATTATTGGAGTGGCCTCAAATAAAGTTCCAAAAAAACAAAAAAACCTCTAACGCTTTAGGTATATAAGCATTAGTAAAATTAATAAGAAATGAGTAAAATTCTTGTTTCCCGCCTTACAAAATGGTAATAAGAACTTTTTTTTTCCATTGTTGATTATAATGCTATTATTTTTAAACTTTTATATATGAGTTCAGTTACTTTTTTGAATTATTTGTGTTTGAACAAAATTAATTTAATTGTTAATCTGACCACTACTGCCTTAGTTGTTAGCCCGCCCACCTTTTGGCAAAACTCTCTTTGAAATATCTGATTTTGGCATTGGATATGATTGAAATTTCCTGCAGTTGCAGGTCCAGCTTTCTCTTTGCTCCTAGCCTCCCTTACCTTGTGACTATCACGTGATAGCACTTGGGCCAAATGGTGTCACTTCAATCTTCCACATCAACAAATAACATTATATATATATATATATATATATATATATATATATACATATATATATATATATATATTTATATATGTAATATTAGCTCTTTTACTCCCTTCATCTATAGGGAGGAAACACGTTCGATATTTAGCATTGAAATAATCATAAATATTGAGACATTTATATATTCCTGAAAACTGCCGCTGCTTATCTACTCGTATTTATTTATTAATACGATTATATTGGCAAGAGCACGGCAATGACATTTTATCACGGAAAACAACCAGTTTTAAATACAATATTAATAATTTTGCGCTAATGACCTAGATGTAGATGCGCCGTAAAAAAAAAAAAAAAAAAAAAAAATATTAATAATTGTTATGAATGAAGATGTAAACTACAAAGAGGTTTTTTAGGATATTCAATATATGTAATAAAAACAATATATGTAAAAAAAAACAAATAAATAAATAATATATACATACACTAAAAATCTAAAATTATATTCTTCAAAAATATTCCTACTTTCTTAAATATCTATAAAAAAATATGTATAAATTTGCTAATAGATTTATTGGGATAAAAATGTATTTTAATTAGTGTTTCATAGGTAAGTTCATGTTGGTTTCTGTTCTCTTGTTATCAAATAAGTGTTCTATGAATGAGTAATTGTGGTTTGTCCGACCCGTAAGCTTGTCAGTACTATAGTGTGAGAAATATAACTTGTCACTTGGCTGTGGATGTGTAGGGGAGGGTCTTGGCGCTTCTAGCCTTACTGCGTTGTCACTCCTCGCCCTCCTAGATATACACTAGGCAGAGCGGGGGCTGGGTGGGTTGTAGAACTGGCAGCGTCGAACCCCCTCTACGCTTTCCCCAAGTGACAAGTTATACTTTCACGTCTTATTCTTCTGATGCCCAGTTAGCGATTGCAGATATGATTTCTTGAAATTCGTTATTCTGTGCCCATGTCGCACCATGTGCTTCTGTTTTCACTCAATTCTTTTACGAATATATCATTAATGTCAAATTTTTTCGTGTTGTGGATGATTTTGATTACCTCTTAAAGTTTGTAATTTTTCTTAAATCCTGTTTATTGAAAATAAACGCGTTTACTGAATATATTGGTTTGTGAATTTTACCTTATTACTGTGATGAGCTATTCTCCCATTAAAGATGAATTGCGTAGAACCGTTATTGCAAAACTAATCAAGTCTTGTTATAACACTGCTTTGTCGTCCAAGCCCTGACCTACTTCTGCCCATTCATAACGGAGAATGTCGCCCCCTCCCAATTACTCCTTCCTTTTATTTCTTTAATGTCTGTTGATTAAAAAAATGAAAACAAAATAAGTGATTCATATAACTATTTAATTATCACTAATTGTTGGTTATTAGTGACGTCCGTCCCTCCCTAAAAGGTGGCAACCGCTTATGATGTCAAACTAATTAAGTAATCAGAAGGTGTCAACTATAATGTTAGACCTAATTCTAATTACATTTTTTTTTTTTTTTTTTTTTTTTTTTTTTTTTTTTTTTTTTTTTTTTTGGTGCTGTACTATCTAAAATCTTTCCCGTTTTTTGTGATAGTTGGCCGAATAATATTTTACTAAAAGAAAGTTCGTTATTTAGTAAAATTTCGATAATGTTTTTCGGAGTCATTCAAAAGACAAAAATATAGCTAACTTTTGTTTCATTAATAGATTAGTTTATAGACATTTTGACGCGTGGAATCGAGTGACACTTCTTTTAAGTGGGCATCATAACCATTGGAGCAGTTCAGGAAAAAATGAGATTTTGATCTCAGATACTCTAAATCGATGGAATAATAGGAAACCTTTTTTTCTCATATTTGACATAAATTCAATTAAAAAAGATTAAATATTGGTTATTTTTTTTTTTTTTTTTTTTTACGGCGCATCTACATCTAGGTCATTAGCGCCGATATCCAGGGAACAGCGAGGAATTTTCCCAGCGAGCCCTGAGATGAGAAAATTCCTGCCGGAGGTGGGAATCGAACCCACCATCTCCCGCTTATGAATCCAGCGCGATAGCCACTAGACCACGGGAGACCCCAATATTGGTTATTAAAAATAATTTCTTTGTTCAATCTTCTAAATTATTTTTTTTTTGGATTAAAGGAAAGGTATCAACCCTAACCTGGCTAGAAAAGGTTGGTAGGCTGCCCCAAAAATCTTTTTAGCGCGGTTCCTCCCTCCCTCTGTAGGGAAGAAACCCACCCGCTTATGAGGTTGATATCCTGACGCAATCCTAAAGTACCGACTAGAAAATTATACATATATATATATATATATATATATATATTATTGAAATTTGGACTTTGTCTAATTTAAAAGGTCAATTTCGTTTACCAGCAGAATTTCACGTTTGTATAAGGGTTTACTCTGCAGAATGAAATTAAGTAAAATACTAATAATTGATTCAGCTGATCATCACAAATATAAAAGTGCTAAAATTTTCCTTGATTTTAGCAAGAATGTTTCGTACGTCAGTATGTGGGTTCGGTCCCCACTAGGGGCGGTAGAAGTTGCCGTTAAAATATTAATATATAGAAAAGCTAAACTACTCATATTTGTTGTGTATTGACGTAAGCGATTTCATCCAGAAGTGGTGCATAGTTAAATAAAAAATAAATAAATATTTTAGAAAATTCCTTAGGAATGCGGCGTACACTATCCACCTCGCTGAGGAATGTGTCGGACGTTTTTCATTGACAATTGGATGCCGAGATTCATTTGACAGGAGAGATTTACTTTTGCTATATTTGATTAATTGAAAGGATTACTGGACATACTGATACAGAAATATTCCAATTGAGATTGATGTATTGGGAGTTATTCCAAATTTTTTGTGTAAGCGTGGCTAGGAAATTCCATGCAATCCTTCATTCATTTAATCTCATTCACCGTAATATCACGTGAATTAGAAGTATTTACTTGGCCATACTCCAAGTATTTACCAAAACACCCAGTCGTTTATATACAATATAGATTAGAGTTAGCTGTTTACTTATTTTGCAACTCTCGATTCGTAGTACGTTCCGAAGGAGCTATTGAAGTTGCGCTTCTGAACAATTTGTTGAAATCTTTGACGATTCTACATTCAAAGGAACTAAGGATACTTTATTCAAAGCGAAGCTGCCCAATTTGGTTTGGTTGTTGGCTACACAGCTTGATTGTTTGAAAAATATATTATTATTCTTATGTTCCTTGTTTCATTCGGAGGATGAAGGTTACGGAAACTGGAAAATTCTTTAAACCTGACTGATCCTTTGACTTTCTTTTTAGCCATCCATGTTAATGCAAATGATATCCAAATGTTCTATTAACGAGTGCCAGGACTATCCGGGAAGTACTGCGAAAGTGATACCTCTCAAACTTATTTTAATTTATTCATCTGCTGCAGAAGGTCAATTTTATAAAAACACACTTTCATTCTTCTGTACTCTTTTATTAGGCTCTACATGTTTCACGTCGCTGTGACGCCTCTTCAGGAGCACTTAATCAAAATAAAATATGGTTACAGCCTATTCTTTAGAGAACCTTCCGCAGGTAGGGCCACGTCTGGACTGATAAGATTAATCATGTCTACTGGGTATCAGCTGTTTAAAATCGATAGTTTTAGGGTAAATGTCGATTTTCCAAAGAAGTTTTTGTCATTTTATAAAACGTTTTAAGTCATCTTGTTTATAAAATACCTGGATAAAATATTTTTTAATTTAATAAACAAGATGACTTAAAACATTTTATAAAATGACAAAAACTTCTTTGGAAAATCGACATTTACCCTAAAACTATCGATTTTAAACAGCTGATACCCAGTAGACATGATTAATCTTATCAGTCCAGACGTGGCCCTACCTGCGGAAGGTTCTCTAATGAATAGGCTGTAACCATATTTTATTTTGATTAAGTGCTCCTGAAGAGGCGTCACAGCGACGTGAAACATGTAGAGCCTAATAAAAGAGTACAGAAGAAAGAAAGTGTGTTTTTATAAAATTGACCTTCTGCCACAGATGAATATATTGGAAAAATAGGGTCACTGTCTTATAATATTATTTTAATTTGTTATTTATTTATTTGTGAGCATCCGCAACGAAGGCGATTCGCCAGACCTCTCGGACTACATTCCGAGACCTCTCAAGCTCAGACTATGTAGCCAGAACTCTCAAACTACTTCCCGAGTGAATTTATGTCAAATCTATACTGTTACTCAGTCATCTCCGCGACTCTCTCGTCACTGCCTATAAATAAGGACGTACATATATATGTATGTTTGTAAATATTTGTTTTCTTTCAAATACAAAAGTGTTCTTTATTTTGTTTACGTAAATAGTTTTATTTATGAACATGCGATTTTTGTTTTGTTGGAACATTCTGATTGAAAGCCCAATGAACGTTCCAAGGCCCAAAAATTACATCAAACATGTAGTTATTATTACATCATATAATACAAAAGTATTGTAGAACACAAGTAAAACGCGGCTTCAAAGCTCCGAATAAAAATTGCTTGGCCGTATTATTATTATTTTTCTTTTTCGTTCAATGGCGTAACAACAATCGGGCTCCCTACAGGTTGCCACCTTTTTGTAAGACCAACGGCACGTGGTCGGACACCCATTCAAGTACTGGCCTCGCCCGACGTTGCTTAACTACGGTGATCAATGGAAAGCGGCGCATTCAACGTGGCTATGGCCGTTGACGCCGTATTATTATTAGTATTATTTAATCAATATATTTGTAATCCTTTTCAATGGTGTCTGGTTGGTTATATCCCTTTTCATAGCGATAAATCATGGCATTCATCAAGTTCCGTCCTCCATCTAATGACTAAAGGAGGTCGCAGTCGATATATGAGTCTGTCTAGCCTTGAGAGCACTGCTGTTCCTTTTGTGTATTTTATGCAATCCAAATAGATTCTTGTCCTACTGAACGGAAGGAATGTTTGCACCGGATTCCTTTCGTGTGTGACATTTATAAACTACCAGTATTATTCTTTTGGCAACGGGGAAAGATGTATTCTAAAATGCAACAGGATAAATATTTTGGGACCCGCAATAGAAAATAACGAATGTGTCTATAAGTAGAAAGCAATGTAAGACCTCGTGAAATAGTATACTGAGAAATGAGGCACATGAGGATCTATCTTCTTTCGACGTCAGTACACGGCAAAGAATGTAGAGCGGTTGTATAAATAGAAATGGGTATCAAGCCTTTCAGAAATAATGGAATGACATTAAGCTCTGTGGATACCTAATTGGGTAATAGTAAAGGTGTGGTTTACTATAAGGTTAAGTTAGGATGTGGGGTGAAGCTGTGTAGATACTACATTACTTTATGCCATTGCGGTTCAGCTAAGAGGAAACCAGACGTGGTTATGCATTGGTACGCTATACTGTTTAAGATGTGGGGTGAAGCTGTCGAGTTGCCTCACGGGGTTATGCTAGGGGGTGGCGTTAAGCTGAGAGGGTAACAACCATGACAAATATCAACAAGAGTGATTACTATAGGAGAGGTCTTCTCGCGAGTCTAAGGAAGGAACTATCAGAAAACCTCGAAATAGGCTGCGGTGTACTTAGAAATTTTCCTTACAAGTGCGAAAGGGACAAGTAATTTAAATACTAGGAGATACTATTTTGATAGTATTGTGTTGAGCATATCTTTACGTCTTTGGAAATAGAAAACACTGAATGAACCCTGAACTAAATGTATGTTTTAAATAATGCAGGATACTAAGGAGATAGCAGAAAACCTGGCAGGTTGTGAATTCTTGGTATTAGGAAGAATTATGAAACAAGTTGAATTTTGAAAGGTTTTCTGCTTATATTTTTAACCGGAATCGTGAGGTAAATGTGATTTCCTTAGGCTTTGTAGTAAAATGCATTAAATATACATTAAACCGAGTAAATAGTATTCGGGGGATTTCGGGTATTGCGTGTAATTGGAGGTTAACATTTAAATAAATATTTGGCGTATTCTGTCCCATTACCCATAAACACTCATTATCTTATCAGTCAAGAAGTAATTATTGCAAGTCTAACAAGTAAAATGACTGGGACTTCCCCTAGCTCTGATAAAATGCATTATGAATTTTGTATACATTTTCCTCAAAATTGATGTTTCTATCTTAAATCTTAATATTTTAATGCCTGAAAATTATAGGGGTTTTCCACTCGATAGTTGTGTTCTTTAAGTGTTCCCACAAATAACAAATAATCGCCTACCATGGTAGTTTATCGTAAAGCAGTATCGATTGCTTTTGGAAATGGGTAGAAGGCCAATCAGATCCAAGTGGACACCCAAAACGATGCGCTCGTGTAAACGTTCCAATGGCTGTCTGGGTGTGTCCATAGTTTTTTGATCCCTGGAAATGTATACATGATTTGGTCCATGCCCGGATATGGCGCCTTCATAGTGGACTTTTCGCAGAGAAGTGGTCCACGGAGTGGTTGATGTCGATAATCTTGATTCAATACTTTTGTCCTTCTTAAGGCCAGGGATTTATAAATTCTAATGCTGGGCTTCCGCGCGAGGCTCTAGGTCGTCTGGTGGTTGTACGTCTTCCAGGTGCGAGAAGGTGCCGGCGATCATATTTTTTTTTCAGGCTGATATTTATCTCAGGTCTGTCGAAAACTAACTGGTGGATTTCTGCACCAAAACCTTAACTATAGTTAAGATTGTAGAAGTTCTGTCATTGTTTTTTTTTCTAATGTATCTGACAAGGCATAACTTAATATTAAGGAATGAATGAAATACTTTTCAATCCTGTATAATCCGCATCATTTACTAGAAACACAAAACTAAATTAGTTTTGGCGTCATGTGTGTGCCAAGTGTATTTTGTGCCAGCACTGACCTACCTTGGCAGCTAAGTATTTTTTATTTTTTTTTCTGTTAGAGAGAATTGACATATTTAGATTATGTTTTCGCGTGCACTTGTTTTCTTGAGTCGTAGTTTAAACCTTCTTAATAGAATATTGCCAACAGTTCTCTTGGCCTTCAGACTCAAGCAAAAATCCTTCACTTGTATCTTTTACTTCAGTTTCAATATTATGTCGCCATTCAAACTACCTTTTCCGTTAAAGGGTTTGCGTAACAATAACTACTCATCCAAGGCTGTTTTTACGTTACTCTTTGTTTCTATTTGTGACATTGCTATTATGAAAATGTTGTCTAAGGCTTACTTTACACTCTCAATATAATTGCGTGAATATCTATATTGCTCGTCTGAATAATTTTATATTTAATAAGAGTTTCCAACTTTTGGCGATTAACTCTACTATAGAGTTAATCATTCTTCAATAGTATTTTATGACGCCAGATAGATGTTGTACTTGCAAAATTAAATTATTTAAGAAAATATAATATAATACAGATGTAATAATAAAACATAATGAGCGAATCAGCTTGGTTTAATGACTAAAAAGGAGTTCATTCAAAAAGAATGAAACAAGTCTGAGCACAAAGAAAGCCAAATTAGTCAAAATAGCGTTAATTGTTTTTCTCGAGGTCCTACTGGACCCATACGTGAATAATATTAAAAGTAATGAAGCTTAAAAATAATTATAGATTATAAATATAAATTAAGTAATAAGATCAGGCAGATATCATTTGTTGATTGTAATTAACAAGTGATATAAATAATGATGATTTTTGTTCATTCTCCTCCCCCTACTCATAAATATCTCGCCGTCTTTAAGTGGACTTCAGCATCCATTATTATTTTGAATATTGGACCAATTGTTATTGGTTTTCATAATCACTACAAGTTTTTATTTTGATCTTTTAATATTTCGAAGTAATCACAAATAATTGTTGATAATTCCAATGTTGCCTCAAAACTATGTGAGCTATCTCTGTTGCTGAATTACGTAACAATAAACGCATTGTTGTGACTGCGATTTTGAGTTTTTTATCATGCAACGCAATCGAAATGATTATTTGAAGATTTACCATGGAGAGATTTTGAACTTTGGAAGAGCAATTTTTTATCCTTTAAATATTTTGTATATGAAAGGTGATTACGTTTGTAATATTTAATATATAATGAAAAAAAAAACCGTTCGTCAATTCTGTTTATTTTCAAATTATCATTGCTTGAACGTCCATGGAGAGATTTTCAGCTTAATTATTTCAGGACACTAGTTATCATAATATCTCGATTGTCAGTTTCAGCACACTTTTAGAAGCACAAGAAGGAATGTCGTTATTGAAGTTACCAAAATGAATGAATATTCGAACAATGTATTCAGAACATTGATCATATCAAATATGTTATATAAAATGGTATCAGAACAAATATATGTTTATGTGTCCGTTTAAACGAAGTCAGCCACAATAGAACGAAACGTTTATGCAACATTGCCATAAAATAAGAAAATACGAGTTCGTTAACCAACTAAATCGGTGCATTTGATGCAGGATTTGCGTGAAATCCCCAGACCCAAATATTAACACTTTTCTGGATAATTTTTGTTTCCTTGTAACGAAAGTTGTGATATCACAAAGCTAATGGCCATAGCCATCTTGAATGCATCGGTTCCCGTTGATCACCGAAGTTAAGCAACGTCGGGTATGACCAGTATCCGAATGGGTCACCGACCTCGCGCTATTGGCATTATAAAAAGGTGGCCTGCAGATAGCCCAGCAGAAACTAGTAGAGAGACGTATTTTTTTTACAAAAATACCAAAACCATATCAGGTCCTTAATAGGCCATAAGGACCCAGAATGGCAGAGAGAGGTATCTGGTTCGTGGCCATACAGCATACTTTAGAGGTAGTGTGATCTACCTCCGGCCTTCCGGAGTACTATGCTCCGGTCGCTTGATTCTCCCCTTTGCAGCTACCCGTTAATAAATTAATTAAAGGCTGAGTGGGTCTTGGCTGGGACCCCGAATCCAACCCACGAACGTAGACACTAGAAGATAAAATCTTTAGTGCGCCCGAGTTTTGAACTCAGGTCCTCCAGTTTATTAGCCGTACATTCTACCACGGAGCTAACCTCGCCCCTTTTGTATAAAAGTTAAATTTAATTATTTAGATGGATGTTATACTTGAAGCCCCTAGCACTTTTTGTTTTCTGCGACGAAACCACCTATAAAACATTCGAAACTTGTGAAAATCTGCTACAGATTTACATATGTGCTCAGTTCAAATAGCTACTACAGGACGGAGTGTTGAACAATTCGCATGTTCTATTATTAACAATCTTGGAGCATCTTTCAATTGGTTAATTCTTCAATCAGTTCCATCAACTAGTCATTGATATCAATCATCATTCCAGGCCATACAAATAGATGTCCGCGTTGTGTAACTTGAAATTAGGCGCTGGACAGCATCTTATCTTGGTATATACTTGTAACTTGATTGAAAACTTCAATCCAGTTCTACTTTCCCAGCTCTGTACCTTGATTTAATCGTCATTGTCAAAATAGATCGAGCGAATTGGGGACCTGATCTCAATCAAGTTTACTTATTTATATTTGATGTATTACCGTGTTTTATCCCTTTCTATAAGAATAGTAAAAGGCTCGTTTTTTTGTGATATTTCACCGTTTTGCCGAAAAGCAAGTGCTCAATATCGATGAAGAGACTTGACAACTTTCCCAAATGTTACAAATTTTCAACCTATGGATTCCATTTTTCTTATTTCGATATAGCAATCCGATTAAATCTGAGAAAAGAGAAAAATTTTGTTTGTTGCTCCTGTTATCTTAATCAGTCATTGCAACATTTAAGATAAGTAAAACAGGCTGACATTGCATTACAATTGAAATGAAATAAATAAACAAAGGATTGGAATTTCGCAAGTTGGGATTACGAAGAGCTATTCGTCGCATAGTTTATCTCTTTGCGTCCTCAAAATTACTCAATTTCAATATTTAAATTGTTCTGCATTAAGCAATAATTTTTTTTATGATAATTGTTTTTTTGTTTTTTTTCAATGACTACCAAGGACATTTGCACCAAGGTTTCTCTTGATCCACGATCTCGCACTTGGACGAATCTCATGGGCTTAAGGCTATAACTTGAAGCCAATTTGATCCAAAGAAACACGATCAAATTCGTCTAGAAATAGGATATAAGCATCACAATTCCGAGCCACCGACTTCATGGTGTTCAGACTCTTTATCTTTTCCTTTCCCAGCCTGTGGATGTGGTCCATCCATAGCAATTTTGGCCTTCCTTGTGGACGAAGCCCAGTGAGCCGAACCACAAATAACTTCCTTGGTTCCATGTGGACGTCTTCTATCATGGATTTAACGTTTTTCACATTTATTGTACGCAAGGGGTTATTGTTAGTTGAATTTAGTTTTTCTTTTATTCATTACTTATTTCGCCAAATCAGCGCGTTTCTCCTTGTAGGGAATGTAGGCGTTGCAATAATTCCAATGACGATTATAATAAAAAAAATAATCCCAAGTTACTCTCAAAGTTGCTAGTCAGAACTGCTAAGATATGCACTAATGGGACAGATATAATGCTCTGATAAATTTTGGAGTAAACTAGTTACAAAACTACTTTGAAGAGAAGATGACAGTTTTAAACATGTAAAACTGTCATTTTGTTTTTCATTACAAGTTAAATCAATAAGAATTGGGTAAACAATTCTTAGTTATCACGATTAGACGATTCACAAACACTCTGAATCCATGTTTCTAACCACTGAACCACTAGCGAGTATTATTCATTTTTTATGTTGTGGCTAGCGAAAGTTATCGGTCTTCCATGTTTACTGTTTTTCTCCTTTGCTTAGTGTTTTTTTTTTTTTTATCCCTTATCTTTTGTTTACCAGTAATCAACAGGCCTCTTAATAGCTTGCAGGTTATTCATTATATCAGGTTTCCCTGTACTCAACTTGTGTCTTAGAGCTTGTGTTTATTTTAAATTTTTAAATATCTTTTGGATCCATGAAACAATTTTTATTGTTAGAATTTCTTATTGGTATCTATTCCTTCTTGACTTTTTCAGCAATTTTTTAAAGTTATCACATATTAACCTATTTCCTAATCCCATACGTGATCAGCAATCCAATATCTTCTTTTTTTTAGGAAACTCGGTGGCCGTGAGTGTTAAGGCGTGAGCACTCCGTGCCTAAGGTCTAGGTTCGATTCCCACTAGGAATGGTGGCTTTTCTTTTTAAACAAAGAAAATACATCAGCCATATCCTGGCTAGAAAAGGGTGGTAACCTGTAGATAGCCCGCCCTAAAATCGTTCTCATTTATAAGTAGACGTATGAGCAATAGGAACAAACAAAACAATAAATTTATGTAAAAATAAAAATTTCTTTCTAAATTCTACAATAAAATAATAATGTGTGTATTTATTATGTTTTCAGATTGTCTAGATGCCTGGCGAGTGGGGCCCCCCTGAGAAGGATGGCCTATACGATCCATCGCTGGAGAAGGAAGCGTGTGGTGTTGGCTTCATAGTGGCTATAGACGGCAAGAGGTCTCACAAGGTAAGAGGGATATCGATATTTCGCTATCGATTGTGACTAAAATTCTTATAATCATTTGTTTCATTAAACAATTTTTTAGTTGGCTTTTAACCTGCTCGAATTCTACTTACTTTTTGCGTTATTTAAATGTTGACTTAAGGCCTTTATAACTGAATGCCTCAAATAAAATAAATTTTCAACTCCCTTTACTTATTATTTTTTATACTCGGCGACCCTTTTCCCATGAGGTCTTCTTATATGATGGACTTTTTGAGAATTGAGGGAAGACAAAATATATACCTAGTTTTTATTTTAAGCTTTCCAAATCACGCTTGTAAACAGGCTACGATGAATCAGCTCCTCCCGTTCGGACATTTTTGAACGCGCTTCCTCCCTCCCTCCATAGGGAGGAAACACGCTTATGAGGTTCACCTCATGACGAAATCCGGAAGTTCCGACACGAAAATTTCATGTTTCGTCTAATTTGAAAGGTCGAGTTCGTTAACCAGCAGAGTCCGTCCACCGGAAGACGCTTTTTGGAGTGAAATTCGTGTGAAAAAAACGTAACGCTTACGTTTTCGAGTTAATATGCTTGCAGTTACTCGTTTTATTGGTTTCTTAACGTAGAAAAACGAATGAAACCATTTTTAAAGCGATATCTGTAACCGTTTCGGGAAACATTGAAACGCCTACTTTTACAAACTAATTTTCAGTTTGGAAATTCAGAAACGATTAATTCACTTGAAACTTCTTCCAGACGTTTGACATTCATCTAATCTATGATAGGAACATTTTGGTTCCGTTTGGAGTTAAGGAAGTACTAGAAACAAAATATTTCATTAACAGGCATGAAAAGTTTCAGGATTTTCGTATATTTTCTAAAATATCTCGAAAACGGTTGGGAAATCGTTGTAAGAAATTCTCCAGAGAAAAGGTTCTGATCTCATTTTTGACGGGGCGATGTCAACCGGAGAAATAAGGACTTGAAAAATCGCAATTGTTAGTTTTGCTCTTTTGAAGGGGTTTTTGTATCTTGTTACCTAATGTTTCAACTGGCTGTTTCTCATTTTAATTGCATTTAACAGTAAAAAGAGTATTTGAGTAAAACAAGGTAAGAAAATGTGAAACATTGTTATAGTGTTTCCAAGAGCGAACGTCGAGAAAGTGGGGCAAGTAGCCATGATACTGTCAGTTTCCTCTTGTGGCGCCTTAAATCTATTTTCTCTTCTTGTTTTTATTTTATATTTTTCACGAAAGATCAAACCCCACCAATAACTGCTACTATTCCTTTACTAATAGCACTAGAGATATGAACGGAACCGCGCTAAGATGATGAAGTTCCTGCGAGTCGGACTTTTTATTTTTATAAAATTTTGCTTGAGTGAAAGAGAAATTAACTTCTTAATTTTCGACAGCTCTTTTAATTTGTGGAATTTTCCTTTCCTTTTATTCATTTTTTAGAGATAATAAGCTTTCTGAATCGATCCTTTTTATCAGTTGTAAAGCCTGTTTGTATTGACAAGAGTATTAACAACAATTGGCAGGCCACCATTGGCGCTTGTGCCATTCATTGCTAACACAGTCTGTCAATAAACAACAAACTCAGTAACCTGATTTCGTAACGCTGTTTAGCGCCTTCCTTTTGACAATAGTTCGCATTAATTCTTTATTTTTTCTTTCATTTATATAACAGAGTCCATTGTATTAAATGACGAAGTTGTTATATAAACTCTTGTTTTTTATTATTCTAACTTAAACATTTTTTTAGCTAAAAAAATACTTGGAATGACTTTTGGCATTCTCGTAATTACATGCCTAGTCAAATTTGCAATCAGTAATTATTAGTATTGTGTACTTTACTGGCGTAGGACAATAATATATCTATAAACCACTGAGTGACTGGATGCAATTTATCCCGAAGTGGTACATCGTTAAATAAAATCAGTAATTTCAATAGAATATTTCATAGTTATTCTTCTTATTTTTTGTGAAATCATTGTTTTAACGAGGAATGAAGTTTTCATTCTCAAATAAACGTTCTTCGTTGAGGCAGAAGCAAATATTTAATAAATAACGTTGTGCATCTGTTATTCATTAGAACATTATTATTCGTAGATTCTTCCTCCTAGATAACCGAGATTAATAATAAATTATTTAATTTATTGTGCCAAACGAAAAATCAGAATTACAATCTTGAAAATATTTTAGAACCAAGCTGATTTTCAGAAGAATTTAAAAACATCATGAAAAAAAGTCTCCGGGCCAGTCCTCCGTTTGCATGGGGTTATCCTTATAAGCGGAGTTTCGCTTTGCAGATAAACAAACTAAAATCAATACAGACAATAATTTCGAATACAAATGTAATATTGTGATAAATGGAACGTTGATGGGTAGAATTAAAAATATGGGTAGAACCCTCCAAATTATATTGGAAAGTTGATGTTTCAAAGCAAGGAGGACCTGACTTAGTGAAATGCATATAGGACCTTTGGACGGAAGAGTCAACGCCCCGAGCCTGGAAAAAACGCTAATTTACCCCATTCACAAAAAAAGGAGATCAGCAATCTGTAAAAACTATCGAGGAATCTCTCTCTTGCCCATTGCCTATAAAATTTTGTCCCGAATCATCTATGAACGGCTCATTCCGATTGCGGAGAGAGTTAGGCTGCGTTTACACGGGCGAGAAATTGCGCGAGTTTTCTGTCCGACAGTCAAAATTGCATGTGTAAACGGCCAGGAGAGCAGTGTCGCAACTACTCGCGCAACTGATGTCGCGAGCTTGCTGTGGGAGTGTCTGACACTTGAACTTGCTCGTCTAAACATAACACTCAGCTCTAGGAATTTCTCGCACTCGCACTGTCGCCCGATCAAACAGTGGAAGATATTTTCCGACACTTTTGTGCAAGTTGGCGTATCGAGTGGTTGAGTATTGGACTATTACCATGGATGGAATTGGGTTTGGAGTATTTCTGTAGTTCATATTAGACTTTATTTTTATTGTTTATTAGACGGATTTTTTTTTTTTTTTTTAGTGTAGTAATGTTTGTGTTACTTTTATGAATTAAAGGAAGGGGGTTAGATATTTATTACTTGTATCGTTGCTTTTAATTAAAAAAATAGTTTCCAATAATTTAAACTCATTACTTACCAGAGGCGAAAAACGAAGAGTAACCTTTAAGCGCTCACTAGCTGTTATAGATTTTCTCATATTGGTATCCTGTTTTTGGATTTTAGGTGCTACATAACGTAAATCTACTATGATTACAAACGCGGCAGCATTTCAGCGCGGTTCATTCCTCCCTGCATAGGGAGGAACCCAACCCATGAGACAATCCGAAAATGTAGACTAAAAAATTAAACGTTTCAGAACCTATATATATATATATATATATATATATATATATATATATATATATATATATATATATATATATATGTGTGTGTGTGTCTGTGTCTGTTTTGTCTCGCTCTCTCACAGCCTCAGAAATGGTCCAATTTCAATACATTTTGGTAAGAAAATCTTTCGTCTAATTTGAAAGGTCAAGATCGTCCATTCTTTAAACCATTGTTAAGGCGATATCTGTTTCCGAGAAAATTAGAAAAATAGTTGATGAATAATGTTTTTGGTTAGGGTACTTAGGATCATGGGATTCAGTTGAAATATTTTCTGCATGTTCGAAATTCATCCAAGCTGTTTAAATTTTGATTACGTTCGAAGTTAAAGAATAAAATATTGTATTAACAGACATGAAAAGTTTTGGGAACTTCGTATATTTTCCTTAATATCTCGAAAACGGCTGGAAAATCGTGGTAAGCAGAAGGTTACCATTCGAAAGCTTACTAAATTTTCTACAAAACAAGGTTCTGAATAAGTTTTGTTTTGGCGATGTCAATCGGAGAAATAACTGCTTATAACTTCAAACGTTTGTTTTGTTCTTTTGAACGGGTTTTTGTCGTTGTTTAACTCACTTTTTAATTGGTTGTAGTCGATTTCTCTAAGTTACATTTATTTGTTAAATTTTGTTGAAATATTTTAGGTCCAACAATGTGAAGTAAATCTTCGAACTCTACAGCAGACATCCGTATGAAATTCCTAAATTGTTGATAATCTTCCTTTCTCAACTCATTGGCTAAATTTATAAAGGCCCCTAAATCGTATCTTCTCCTAATCCATTCTCTGACCCAGATACTCTTCTTCTTCTTTTCCCGTCCTTTTGATCGAAACCAAAAACCTATTATCACAAGCGCGGCAGCATTTTTAACACGTCTACTCGGCGGCATGGCGAGAGATAAACTGAAAATTGACTTGGAATGAGCTGCTTGCGCGAGTTGAAATTTGGATTTTTAGCTCTCAGACGCAACAAGTTGCGACAGTGACTCGCGCGAGAGCTCGCGGGACAGCTTGCGTTCAAGTGTCGTGTAAAATTGCATCTAAGTGTTTACACGACGGGACAGAACTTGCGCAAGTATTGTCGCAAGTTTTCTCGCCCGTGTAAACGCAGCCTTATCGGGCCGTATCAAAGTGGATTTCGAAAAGGAAAATCTACTACTGATCAGGTGTTTACTCTCCGCCAGATACTTGAAAGGAGTAGAGAATATAATATCACTACCCATCACCTTTTCATAGACTTCAAAAGCGCCTATGATAGCGTTGATAGGGGCAAATTATATTCCGCCATGGAAGAGCTAAATATCCAAAAAACTGATTCGCATGTGTAAGGCAACAATGGGTGGAGTAGAGTGCATGATCAGCGTGCAGGTTGCTATTAGACAATCCTTTATTTCTGGGAAAGGTCTGAGACAGGGTGATGCTTTGGCATGTATGCTGTTCAACCTGGGCCTTGAAAAAGTTGTACGGGATTCAGGCATTCAAACAAACGGGACTATCTTCAATCGAGCTGTCCAGCTACTGGGTTTCGCAGATGATTTAGATATAGCTGGGAGAACCCTTGCTGATGTGCAGACAGCATGTCAAGCTTTGGACCAAGCTGCAAGTAGGTTGGGCCTAGAAATTAATGTTTCCAAGACTAAATTCAAGGCAATGGGGCGGGAAGCACAGCCAGGGGAAAATGTAAAATTTGGCTCCTACTCATTTGAGAAAGTAAAAGAATTTACATACCTTGGCTGCAATGTAAACATAGCCAATAGCATAAGACGAGATAAGAACTAGGATTATTAAATCCACTCGCTGTTTTTTTGGCCTCAGGAGTCTTCTCAAGAGTAGAGTAATAAATAGGTCAACAAAAATGCTGGTTTATAAAACCCTCATACGACCAGTGTTGACATACAGAACGTGGACCATTTCCAAAATGGATGAGCAGGCACTCCTAATTCACGAGAGAAGGATACTGCGATCCATATTGGGGAGGGGGGAGTATGCGATGGCCGGACATGGAGAAGAAGAACTAAGCTGGAGCTGTATGAGGTTTCTAAAGAAAAAAATGTTGTCCATTTCATCCGTGGAGGAAGACTCAGATGGGCCGGTCATGTGGCTCGAATGGATCCAGCAGAACTGCCAAGGAAGACAATTGAAGATGTGCTCCATGGAAGCTGAAGACGTGGGAGGCCGAAGCTCCGCTGGAAGGATGGAGTTGCTCGTGACGCTAGGACCCTATTAGGTACGCTAGGTACAGAACTGGATGGTAGCTGCACAAGATCGGGACAGCTGGCGGAAGCTGATTCAGGACCCTGACCTAGCAATGGGTTGTGCGCCAGTTAAGAAGAGAAGAAGATGTTTTAAAGTTGTTTTTTTCATGATTATTTCTGTAATTACTCTCTTAAAATAAATTATACTTGTTATGACGCAATTTAGTCCTTTCGCTGTCTATATTTACAATAAATATGAAGAGTTTAACGTAGTTAAATTCGTTTTTTTTCTATTTCATTGAAGTACTTACAATGTATGAATGTGTTTTCTCAAGATCCTTGTTATTATTCAAACAACCTGTTGCAATTCGTCTGCAGTAAATTTCCATAGTCAGCGTCGTCAGTCGCTTTTCAACGATTAAAAGTCCATTTTTCCGTGTTCCCTAATGATAAGAAAATGCACTTATGAAGTAAATCCGATGAAAATCCGGAGGTGCCTACCTCAACATTTCAAAACTCAAAGGTCCCGAAAATACCGGTCGTTCAAAAATTTATATACATTTGGTGTGAAAATTGTAAACATTTTTTTTTTTCGTTAACCAGTAGAATTGATCCTCCGGAACGCTGTTTTTTCTGGCGAAATTGGCAACTTGTGTTATTCCTCTTACAATATATGATGTAACATTACCAGATTCCCCTGCCTATTTTTTTACTAGATTTAGAATGACATGGGTGGAAATAACTCCACAGCTGTAACTATTTATAGCGACCTCTTCTCCCTTCTACTCTCCCCATTACCATGTTCACGTTAGCAATATTTTGCCGTTTTGACGTATTGAAATTCGAACGGGCGTTGAGATATTATAGGATATCAAAAAAATATTTATTTCTGTAAGGGCATCATTAGTTTATTTGACACTTATATTAAAAACGTATGACCAAAATTCCCGATATTATTATACCATTTTTTTTACCTACTTCATGTTTTCCACGTTGGAGTAACCCTCCAGTGTGGGAGTTTATTTAACTACGTATGCCATCCTTTCTGGATACTACACGTTTTTTACCTACTTATATTGCTCAATAGATGTAACTTTGTAAGGCGCGCAAAAAAAAACAAAAAAAACAAGAACATTACCCGAGTTAACTCGGGCTTCAATAGAGCACCAAAAAAAAAAAAAAAAAAAAAAAAAAAAAAAAAATCATAATATCTCGGACGTGATCGTTAAGTAGTTATTTTTATTTTGACCGTATCTCAATGAAAATTAAAATAAAAGTTAAATCTCCCCAATAGTCAGGGCCGCCACACCTCAGAGCCGGGCCCCCATTTCTCAGACTCAGACTGAAAATTCTAGTACTTTGCTATAGGACTTTGGACATCTTAAAATTATTTTCATCTTGAGTTTTGAGCGAAATGAGAATAAAAGCCGACAATCGGTGCAGCAAAGGTCACTTTCGGTCCTTGTACTTTTATTATGACTCGTAATGAAATATACTATTCTGGGACTGCACTTGTTTTGTCGTTTATGTACATTAAAAAAAAATCCGACTCGCAGGAACTGCGTCAACTTAGCGCAGTTCCATTCATATCCCTAGTGTCATTTTGTAGACTTAGAATAGAAACAGTTATTTCGTTGTTTAGATCATTCTTAATCTAAACACGCATTCCAAAAAAAAAAAAGCAAGATTGTCGGAAGGCACAAGAAACTATCCTAAGCGGAATTACTCTTTCCGCCGTCCCAAGTTTCGCTCTACGAAGATTCTACTACGAATATGTTTCTAATTTACTTAACTTGCATTACAAACATATCCATTTTACTTTTAAATGCAATTAAACAAAATAAAATTGTACAAGAAAATGAGAAAGTAGTGTTTTTTTTTAATGAACTACGCCACATACAACCACAAAATATGATTATATTTCTACTATTGCATTTGGCTGCGTGACTTCCTACAGGTAAAGTAGCTGTCTGCTGTCCTAGTATGCATCTTGATTTAGGACGTGCAATAAAAGTCTACCTGAAGCCTGCCTTGTACCTCGACCCGGGCAGATGTCTGACTCTACACGGAGAATGTTTCCATTTTCAGTTTTTATTCCCCTACAGCAGAGAATTTGTATTTATTCCCCTGTTTTATTGAGAAATACATCCTCCTACTAGAAGCAATAAAAAAATAACAAGAAATAAAAACAGACAAAAAGAACCGGTCAAATAAACGAAATCAATTATCATTTATCAAAGTTCTAAGTTTTATGCACTTATTTCTCCGATTGACATCGCTTAATCAAAACTTTCTTCAGAGCCTTTTTTGTAGAGCATTTAGTAAGCTTTCGAATGATAACCTTCCGCTTATCTCAACAGTTTTCGAGATATTAATGAAAGTATAAGAAGTTCCCAAAACTTTTCATGTCTGTTAATAAAATATTTTATTCTAGTCCTTCCTTATCTCCAAACGTTATCAAAATTTCAACATATTAGTTTTGATGTAATTCGAACATGCAGAAAGTTTTTCCACTGAATCTTATGATTTTAAGTACCCAAACCAAAACGTCCTACTCGCAGGAACTGCATCATCTTAGCTCGGTTCTGTTCTTATCCCTAGTCTAATTTGGAAAGATTAAAATAGAAACAGTTATTACTAGCTGTTACCCGGCGTGCCATGCTACACCTACTTTCTGCATATAGAAAAGCCTAAATAAATTAGAAACCAAATAAGTATTATTAAAATCTAATAACACGAATCTGTAAATGTTATGAACCCGTGGCCTCCCAACTGTGAGTCCTAGACGACTTTGACCTAACCTATAACACCCACCCGTATCAAAACATACATGTATGCCAAGTTTGGAAAAATCGGTCTAACAGTGTGGATTTAAAAAAACAAAAAAAAAAAAAAAACATTCAGACAGCAGCTGGTAGACGTTTTTGACCTGGCCTATGGCAATCCCATGATCAAGACCAACCTGTGTGCCCAGTTAATCAAAATCTGTGAATCGGTGTGGGTTTGTTGAAAGAACAAACATACAGACAGACAGATGGTAGCCGTTTTGACCTAGCCTATGGCAATCAAGTTCTACCTGTGTTCCAACCTAGGTCGAAATCGCTCGAACGGTGTGGATTTTTATGGGGAACAAACATACAGACAGGCAGCTGGTAGAGGTTTTTGACTTAGCCTAAGGAAGGCACTCTCCAGATTAGGATCTACCTATGTACCGAGTTTAGTCAAAATCGGACAAACGGTGTGGAAATTTATAGGGAATAAACATACAGACAGACAGCTGGTAGATGTTTTTGACCTGGCCTACGGCACTCTCCAGATTAGGATCTACCTGTGTACCGAGTTTAGTCAAAATCGTACGAACGGCGTGGATTTGTATGAGGTACAAACTTACTGACAGACAGCCGGTAGACGTTTTTGACTTAGCCTACGACACTCCTCAGATTAAGATCTACATGTGTACCGAGTTTAGTCGATATCGGACGAACGGTGTGGATTTGTATAAGGGACAAACATACAGACAGACAGTTATAAGACGTTTTTGACGTAGTCTACGACACTCCCTAGATTAAGATCTACACTTGTACCGAGTTTAGTCGAAATCGGACGAACGGTGTGGATTTGTATAAGGGACAAACACACAGACAGACAGCTGGTAGATTTTTTTGACCTAGCCATCATTCATAGTTATCAAAATCGAACCATTTTTGAGCCGATGAGGAACTTCTTAATAATTCAAACCCCCCTAAAAGTACTTACCTAAACATTTGAATATAAAAAAAAAACTTTCTTAGCGAGTGTTTACACTCTAAACGTATTTGTAAGTGGTTCGGGATATTATTACCTCGGATGGGCCATTACCAGGGCGTAAACTCTATGAGGGACAAAATCACATTTTATTTCTAGTTATTCAAAGACTGCCATCATAGTGGAAGTTAACCTCAATTCAAAATAATACTATGAAATAGATAATGTACGGTAACAGCTGTTCTGTTATCGTCCTAGCAACGCATGCTGCCTTGGCTTGCCTGCTCTAACCAACTAAAACTTTAAACCCCCCTAAAAATACTTAAAAATTCGAATATGTCAGTGAGTGAGTGAGTGGTATTTGACAAATATATAGTAGATTTTGGTTCCACCTTTGTTGAAAGGTCTTGATTTATGAACTTACCTGGATGGGTCGGCCAACCCCAGAAAGGCCCCCGCTAGTTAAAAGGTCTTCAAATCTTGAAAAATCTATATTTCTAACAATAAATTGTTTTTGTTATTTTACTTAACCTGTTTTATTGTCATATACATTATCCAACTATAAGCAATTCAAAAATAACAAGGAATAAAACAGACAAAAAGAACCGTTCGAATAAACGAAATCAATTACTTTAAAGTTTTAAGCACTTATTTCTCCCCCCGTTGCTAGTTTTAAGCTTAAATCTGAAAAGCCGAAGTATCCACTGGCTAATTCCATGCCAATGTTGTCACGCATATTCAATTTACTGGGACTGGACCAGCCTAAATAATCCCCTCATTTCACGGTACGCTGTAGTTCTACATACTTCAGTACCAAAGGGATTAATCAAGTTGTTTTTTTTTTGTTTCGTTTATGAGAATGTATAACGAGTTTCTTGTCGAACAAAAAAATGACGGCCACTAAGAGCTAATTTATATTTCAGCCTAGAGTACAAGGTTCAGGTTCGTAATAGACTGTTTTTTATTTATTTACGCCTTTCATATTACTCATTGGTTGTGGGTCTCATAAAATCATCTTACTGTGTCTTATAAAATCAGTTTCTTCGGGAAAAAAAAACAAAAATCACGAGATGGACACTAAAATGTTGGCCCTTGTAGTGGTATTTTATTTTTATTTCTCTCTCTCTCTCTCTCTCTCTCTCTCTCTCTATATATATATATATATATATATATATATATATATACCTGAGGTCATCCTATCTACCTCAGCAGGTTTGCTTTCTTTTATTAGAGGAGAAACACGCTAAAAGGAGCCGTGCCCGCTGTGCGTACATGTATTGTGGGTTGCTTCTTAAATTCAACTGTTTAATTTCATTAAATTTGACACTGAATGTTTAAAATGGGCCGACTCTCTGAAACTGCATTATCTTGGAATCCTGTTTTGTGTTTTTGAATATATTAGAATAGAAACACTTAATATTTTAAGACAAAACATCTTCCTATTTTTGCTGGAACGTCATAGAGATATAATAATTTGCCCAGCCAACGGCCATAGCCACGTTGAATGCACCGGTTCCCGTTGATCACCGAAGTTAAGCAACGTCGGGCGTGGTCAGCCTGAATGGGTGACTGACGACGTGCTGTTGGCATTATAACAGGGTTGTAACCTGTTGATAGTCCGGCGCTAATAGCCAAATAGTTGATGCGCCGTTAAAAACGAAAAAATAATAATAATAAAAATAATTTGCCCGATAATCGAATTGAAATACTTCCTAGCGTGAACCCTAGAAGGCGAATTTTTGTTTGCTAAAACGCGTCCAATTCACTGAACAGCCAAAATACCCGATTCTAGACTGCAATAGCTCTTCATAAAATATTTTAAACATTCCTTTTATTCTCCTTTCTTGTCACAAGGGTATACCCAAAACTCTTTTGATCTTCTTTTCTTTTTCTTTCTCTATATAATTAGTAGCGCTATCTTTGCCAATTCTTCGAGGTTCATTCTGTACGAATGTATTTGGAATATTGTCGCTCGGCTTCGCCTGCTGGCCCAAGTTGCCTATGTTTGGGTCGCCGGGAGACTGAGTCAACGGTGACCAGTCGACAGTGCCTAACAAGCCTAAATCTCGGAACTGCTCCCTGTGACGTTGAGGTCAAGTACATCTAGCAGTATCTTTACTAAGACTACTCAAGAGACTAGCCTGGGGACTCGACGATAAGGGACTAATGCAGCACTGGTACAAGTATCACCTCTGTCACTCGACTTCCGTTCATACTTTACAAAATTGTTGTACATGTTAACGTTACGAGGGCTCGTGCTTGTTCTTATGTGTGAATTTTTTTTTTCAACACGTTGCCACACTTTCTAAACATCCATGATGGAGCAGGGAGCATTCAGCCTGCTAAAGCCGGACTCAAACCTGCCTTTTCTTACGTGGGAATCGGACACGCTTGCGACCCTCCAGCTTCAACGTTAGCAATTATGTTTTTCTTTACACTAAGATGCCACATAGTAATATATAGCAATTTCTACTCAATTTCCAACTTGTCCGTTTATAATTCAACATTGTCCAATTCAAAGACAACGGAAAAAGATTTAATTTGAAGTGGAAAAAGTTCAATTTGCAATGGGAAAGGTTGCATTTAAATTGGAAAAATTCGAACTTGGTTTGTATATATGGGTCTTATCAGCCACTGGGCTTCAACAAATTAGACTGTTATTAATCTAAAAGTACGTGGAGATCATTAGCAGAAAGCCTCTTTGGTTTCTTTGAAAGTGGATGGAGGTAGGTGATAGAATCGAGTTTTGGGCTTGTTGAATATGATCCCTTGCGTTACCGTACATATTTAAGAAGGTTGGCGATCAATACAAAGGTAGGTAATAAACACTTGGATTGTTAATCCACCTCTTCTGTCATGTTCAACTTTCCTACGTGGTCAGGGAACGTGGTCTTCTTACATCTTTGATTACTCTTATCAGCAGTACATCTAGTTCCATGTGAAAAGGTATCTTTTAGATAAGAATAGAAACGATATCTGTTTGTAACCTGGTGACCTATAATTATTTACGAGTGTAAATAATCTTATCTAATACAATAAGTGACGCCGCTGGTAACTAGATGAGATGAATGATACGGGCGTGTTGTTTGCCCTTGACTGGAGCCTTGGCTGTTTCTGTCAACAACAGATGCTTTTTTGCCATTATTAAGGCTGTTATGTAAGAAGATATTGTCTTTCAGCTGTTATCTCCGATCGTCTGGAACTGGTATTTTTTTGTTGATGGCTGTCGTGTCAATCGTTTCATTAATTGTATGCAGTTTGACTAATGTCCTGTCGTTTGTTTGTTTGGACTTTCTTACTTGACAGCTGTTTCATTATTCCCTTTTACAAATGGAGCTCTTAGTGTATTAAACTAGATGGCTCGGAACTATTTTATTTGTGTAAGACGATGCATTTGGGCATGTATTGGTGCAAAAAAAAACTGAGCAGATTTTGAATATTTACTTTGTTTAGGCACGTTCTTGCCAAGTAAGCAAAGATAATCTAAAGTCTATTTAGTAGATTATAACCTATGGTAATTAATGTTGTTTTTCCTCAAAGATTAGTTTAGTTTGTATTACATTCTCTATAAGTCAGGACCTCTGAAAATCACCAACTCAAAATGAGATTTTTGATATGTTTGAAGTGCGGCTCAAACCGTACGTAACATCAATGTTGTTTGGCGTGTATGAAGCATTAGTGAATGTCCACTGCATCGATGGTTCCAAAGATTTCGTCCTGGAGATTTCGATATCGAAGACAAGGAAGGGTTCGGTAGGCCTTCTGTTGTTGGTCACGATTAACTAAAGGATTTGGTAGAAGAAAACGCTCGCAAAACTACTCGGGATATTGCGAGAGAAGTTGGTGTTGGCCACTCAACGGTTGTTCTCCATCTGAAACGAAGTGGTCGTATAAAAATCTGCATTATTTGTGCACCAATACTATATTATTCTATTAAGTGGTGCAATTCTAGCGGTTGCTAAAAAGGCAAAACTTTATTATTATTATTTATCTCGAGAATTTGGAAACAGGAATTGGATTTTTTTCATCCCTAAATCTCTGCAATTTTATAACAACAATAATTTCTCTTTTTTTCCAAACTTCTTTTTTCTCTTTTCTCCCAAATACAACTTTAGTAAAAAAAACTCTATCTCAAACACATAATACTGAAAACACTCTCCATCCTAACATTAATCTTGCACAATTAAACACAACAAGGGCGGAGATGACCAAGCAGTTTTCTGCCCTTAAAGTACCAACCCAACCCAACCCAACCCTAAATCTCTGAGTCCATCCTTCTTTATATTATACCACAAGAAGGCTTATCTCTCCTTATTGCCTTCAATAGACGCATGAACATAGAATTGAAAATTGATCATCCTTTATTAGACCACTGCGTTGCTTTTAAACATCTTATTCATAGATAAGCTTATTCTCTTTCTTATTGGAATTGTTCAAATATTGGTAATTATTATAATAACATAATAAGGGATTTGAAGGGTAACTGCTTAGAAGTTGACCCATCTATGAAGGTGACCGAAGTTGCTAGCCCTGAACTATTCGAATATTTAAATATCTTCAATTATTTTGACCAGAAATCAAAAGCCTATTAACGCTCTATCGTCATTAAAAATACTCTGATATTGATGAAATTAAGTTCGAAAATAGGTTGCTTATGATAAAAGTTCGAGTTCGTTAACCCGCAAAATCCACTCATAATAACATAATCGCGAAATCCGCGCGAAATATATTGTGAAGCTAACGATTTTCCGTTAATAGATAGCCAGGGTAGTTAGGCGTTGGGAATTGAATGTAACCACATTTTTCCTAGAATGAAAAACGTTTTCCCTGAAACGATGAAGTTGGACAGTTTTCCAAACTAATATCTGTAAATTTTGATAACATTTGGAGTAGTGTAATTATTACAAACAAATAATTCATCAGTCATGAGTAGTTTTGACTTTTCATATACTTACTTAAAAATCATCAAAAGTGATTAAAAAAAAACATAAATTTTTCTGCTCTTTTGCTTTTATGAGCAGCTGTTTTAATTATTAATTTTGCAATTAATTTTTTTCCAGAGTATTGTCCCAATAGACCGATTTAGTTCATTTTCACAACACTTCTTTCTTATTAGATAGCCAGAACTTATACAGAGTTTCGTAACAATACAACAGAAATTACGACCGGTATAAGGAAATTAGTAATTTCTGTCTGGGGTAAACCCCTCCTTGTTGTTTATTTTTATTTGTAACTACTCTTTTATTGAAATAAAAGTGTAGTTACAAAACAAGGCTGATGTTTAAATAAACAACTTGGAAAACTGGTGTTCAATTACAGGTTTCAAATTCTCTGAAGAAAAATCGAAGTGTATTTTATTCACCAAAAAGAGAGGAATGAGGATTCCTAACATCCAGTTGAAAAACTCTATTTTACCGGTAACAGACACAATTAAATTTCTTGGGCTAATATTTGACTCAAAACTAACATGGCTTCCCCATTTGAAAGAACTCTCTATTAAGTGCAAGAAATCCTTGAACATACTAAAGATTTTGAGTAATGCGAAGTGGGGTGCTGACAGATGGTCTATGCTTACAGTGTACAGAGCTTATACCAGGTCACTTCTGGACTACGGCTGTATAGCATATTCATCTGCCAGTGCGAGTGCCCTCAAAATGTTGGACTCAATACACTCGACAGGAATCCGACTAGCTACAGGCGCATTTAAATCCAGTCCATGCAACAGCCTCTATGTTGAGGCAGGCGAGCCACCATTGCAACACAGGCGTCAGATATTATGCTTAAAATACTTTGCTAAAATCAGATACCTACACAATAAATGCACACAGTCACTCATCGAAAACCAATATCAAAACACTTACAATCGAAGACGCGCAAGACAAAAACCATTAAACATAAGAATACAAGAAAACACACAAAACACCGGTTTATTATCACAAACCTACACACTCCAACAACTTACATTTCCACCATGGAGGGTTAAGAACTTGGAAATAAACACTAAATTATCAAAATTTAAGAAAGATGACTCTATCTCTGTCCATTTTTACCAAAATGAATATAATAAATTAACATCTTCAAATCCAGATGCTCTCGTTTTTTTCACGGATGGGTCAAAAACACTAGAAGACACTGGATCAGCAGCAGTTATTCATTCAAACTCTTTTCAACTAAGAATTGCTGATAACTCTAGCATTTTCACTGCCGAATTACATGCCATTTTACTAGCTCTTCAAAATGTAATCATCCTTCCAAACCAAAAGACCCTAATTTTTTCGGATTCACTAAGTACTTGCTCTCCCTAAGTAACATGTATGAAACACATCCAATAATCACACAAATTTTTGAACAAGTACACCGACTACAAAGTCATAATGTACACATTGAAATGGTGTGGCTACCTGGACACACAAACTTCCCAGGAAACACTGACGCCGACAAAGAAGCAAAAATTGCAGCAAAAAGGTTAGGAACTGAGGAAGACCGAATGACGTTACAAGACACTTACCTGCAGATTACAACACATATTATAAACAAATGGCAAAATACATGGACGTACACTACAGACAATAAATTATGTGAGATAAAAGAGTGCGTAGGTGCCTGGCCGTCAAGAAATCGATACACAAGAAGAGAAGTTGTAGTTACCAGGCTCAGAATAGGCCATTCACACTTGACTCATTCTCATCTAATGACTCGACAAGACGAACCACTCTGCAGAATCTGTAATGTGAGACTGACAGTAAAACACATATTGACAGACTGCAGAGAACGGGACTACTTAGACTTACCACACGACATGCGAGAGATATTAACTGAAGGTAGCCCACATATAGACACCATTATTCAGCATTTAAAAACCAAAAACATTTATAATAAAATATAAAGATGAATTATTATTGAATACATTTATTCATTATCATTGCAAGGTATGATGAACCACTATCAGATGAACTAAAAGTGCTCACATAAAGAACATATATTAAACCTCAATGTGAAATATAAGTATGTTTAGGCTAAAATAATTGTAATAGTATTATTAGTATTAGTATTAGTATTGTAGCGTAGCGATCATTTTTATCAGATATTAAGATCTGAGGAGAGATCTAAAAGATAGTGTACAGAGTGTGGCCATGATGACCAAGTGCCGGCTGTTGAATTCGTGGACAAAAGGGAGTGGTGGACACTGATGAATAGACTTTCTGCAGTCGTATATCGAGCACACAGGAACCTGGAGTAAGTGAGCAAAGTAACCAGCTTCAAACTGTGAGTAGCTGCACTTAACTTACTATTTATATACTGACGCCGGTATTACCTCTCGCACCGGTTACATGTCCACCAAGGAGGCTGCAATAGGCATAACTCTCCCAGCACCGAGGTTCAGCATCTCGCCCCGCAACACTGGTGACGTCATCTCGACAAGAATATTTTTTACTTTTCTTCTTCACTCGTCAGAGACATTTTCCTTATTTATTATTAGCTGCCAGAGGACTTTATCATTTAGTTATTTATTATTATTTTAGAAGAAAATTGTGATATTTATGGAGTCATATTTATTATTTTATTTTATCATAGGAATAAAAGAGTTAATTATTTTTACTTTTGAGAACACACATTATTGGGACCCTTCTGTCAACATCCCAAGATCCCAATAGTATTATTAGTTATTAATATTTTAGTGGTAATATTTGAATTATTAATATTATAAGTTAATAGTATTAGTAGCATATTATGTAATATATATCCAAATTGTAATTAATATCATGTGGTATTGTAAGTTAATATTATAGTATTCTTAAGAATATTATCATTAGATATTAGAATTTAGTATAGGTCAATGTGCCTATAATAAAATGTAACAATATAACAAGCAAGTCGCTACTTTGCGGGCTCGTAAATACAATGTATAAATAAATATGATGTTTAAATGTTTATTGTTTAAAAGCTGACATTTCCATACACACCTTCAAATTTGCAAATCGCCTTTCCAGTGGTCAAAGAAAATAAATACATAATAATGAAATAAAATTGCACATCTTATTTATTTAAATTTTAACGTCCATTTATTGTTAACTACGAATTTTAGGACGGGTTATCTATAGGTTACCACCCTTTTCTAGCCAGGATAGGGGTGATGCCTTTTCTTTTTTTCGAAAGAAAAGCCACCACCCCTAGTGGGAATCGAACCCACGGCCTTTGGCACGGAGTGTTAAGTGCTCACGCCTTAACCCTCACGGCCATCGGGTCTCCATGCACATCTTATAATTATTATAAAGAATAAATACAACCAATTATTTTAAACCATGGATATTCATTAGATATTTTTTCAACTGCATCAGGGCTTCATCCCACATAATTAACATGTAATTAGGATCTGTCATTTTCTCGTACGGTAAAAATGTAGAAATATGAATGATACAAGTCTCCATACGGAAAAAGTAAACCGTGAAGTATTTCTTGGGAAGATTTAGTACAATGCACACATTCCAACTATCAATTAATTTTCTAATTTAAATAGAATTAAATTTATCATTCTGTTTGTTTTTTAATTTTAAATTATACTTAACGTAAATGAAATTAGATTGTTAATTATAGTGATATATTGTTTATATCTAACTGTTCAAAAATAAAAATAAAAACATTTTAAATTATTATACATTAGGTTCATTCATTGTTAATTTTTTTATATCTATGCCATTCATTGAACAACTATTCGCATTTATGTGAGATTTTTAAATAATAATTACTTGCCTTTTTAGCACTTTCCTCCGAAGGAAAGTAGCTATTGAGGTTGGACTCATGACGGAATTTTTGAAAAATTTCTTCAAATCTTTATCGATCCTACCTAGTAGACACCGAAAATGACCCCCGTTAAAATTTATATATATCTATATATATATATATATATATATATATATATATATATATATATATATATATATATATATATATATATGTGTCTGTTAACACGATAGCGGCCAGAGTTTTTGTTTTTTCGTCACGAAACTTGGTATATAGCATTCAATTAGCAAACGATTGAACGAGTTCGTTAACCACCAAAGTCGGTCCACCGGAAGGGGGGGTTTACCCCGAACCCAAAACACTTATTTGACTATGTCAGCCGTAATATTTGTTATATTTCAACGAAACTTGGTATTCGTAGTGTTAATATAGAGAGAAAAGTGAGATATAAAAATGAACTAAATCGGTTCATTAGAAGGGGGGGGGTTTACTCCGGACCCACAATACCAATTCGCCACTACCAGCCGTGATTTTTGGTATATTTCGACGAAACTCGGTATTCGTAGTGCTAATCCACAGGTAACTATGTGTTGTAAAAATAAACGAAATCGGTTCATTAGGAGGGGGGGTTTACTCCGGACCCACAATACCAATTCGCCACTACCAGCCGTGATTTTTGGTATGTTTCGACGAAACTCGGTATTCGTAGTGGTAATCTACAGGTAAATATGTGTTGTAAAAAGAAACTAAATCGGTTCATTAGAAGGGGGGGTTTACTCCGGACCCAAATTCCTAATATACTCATACCGGTCGTAATTTCTGCTGTATTGTAACGAAACGCTGTATACGTCGTGGGTAACTCATGAGAAAGAAGTGTTGTAAAAATGAGCTGAATCGGTCAATCGGAAAGCGGGGGTTTAATTTGTAATATATTTGAATAGAAAAGCCGGCAGACGTAGGTTCACAAAGCCGCCGCAAGGAGCGCTTTCTACCACTAGAGTGACTGTATCCTGTTCCTGCTTTAGATCAAAATAGGATAATATGAGGATTTTTGTATTTATTACGTAGTGTAGTAGTTACCATGTGTAAACATAACTCTGGATGCAAATTAATAATTGATCAGTTACTCATTACAAAATGAGAACTATTCACGTTTTTATTTTATTTATGTAGGATATTTTAAGCAAATTGTTCTGGAAAGCAGTCTACACTACCCAAATTCTGAGGAAAGTGCTTAGTTATGCAGCTCCTGCGTGACGGACTTTTTATGTTTTATAACTGTGGCTGTATTTAGTGACACAAAAGGATTATAATAAAAAGTTTTTTTTAATGATTATTATTCATCAGTCATTGTTTATTTTGTCGCTGACTGCTTAATGAGTAAAGCAATTTCGTTTTTACATTTTTTTTTTATTATTACATAGAGAAAACACAGTTCTAAAAGACTGCACCTTCATACTCAGTGTGCCTGTAGGAAAAACATTTTTTTTGCATTGTATTCAACAATGAAAACTTCATTATGTGACATAATATTACATTAAATTAAAAAAACTTTGCCTAAATGAAATGTTTGAAAAAAAAAATTGTTATATTCTGATGCCCATTTCTCCAATTATATTACATATTTCAATTGTTTAAATAATTTATGAAACATTGATATTTTTTAAATGTTATTAACGTTGCTTTCTTTAGATATTACGTTCTGAAGTTTTTATTGTTTATGCAATGCAAAATATTTTGTACTACCACAGACATACTGAGGATGTGTCATAAGGTACGTAATGCGTGTTATGAAATATAGGTTAGAAAAATAGATAGATTTTCTTATAACGTTGTTGTTATTTTATTCCAAAACTGTTGCAGATTGTGAGAGATGCTGAAAAATTAGCAAAGCGTATGAACCACCGAGGAGCCTGTGCCTGCGACAATGATACAGGTGATGGGGCTGGAGTACTTATAGCTATTCCACACTCGTATTACGCTCATGAGCTCAGGTAAAACTCCTTCATATCCTTGATAAGTGGTATTGATGTAATAATAAAACATGAAAATAAAAGGCCATTCAAAAAGAATGGTGGAGTTTCAAATGGCTCCCTCTCAGGAAGTATTGGATCTTTAGCACTCTGGAGGAGCTTGAATGAAAGAGTGAGCTGCTTCAAAATGCTTCAGCATGAACTTGATTCATTCTCATTGTATTGCAAAGAGTGCTTGTGTTGTTAAAAAGTTGTGTAAAAAAAGGCATGTTGGCAAAGAACAGGGCAGTTTTCAACAAGATTAGAAATCTTTGCCCAGTTACAGTTTCACTGTCAAAAAAAAATTTGCCTGCTGCCTTTAGGTGAATCATGTTCTTGCTGAAGCATTTCATAGAGTCCATCAAACTTTTATAACTCACTTTTTCATTCAAGCTTCTCCAGATTGCTATAGATCCAAAATGGAAAATCCACCACATGAAAACCCGCTATTTTTTTAAATTACACTGTATATTAACAAAACCATTTTATTTTTTGATTGGTTTACATTTCTTTAATTTCAAATTATGGAAAAAAAAATGTCCACATTCATAGTTATTAAAGTAGATGTTTGGCCTAGAGCGGGACTTATTACGTATTTGAGAGTACATTTAATAAGTGACTGGGCGAATTTTAAATAAAACTTCAGTACACACAAGTTTCTTCTGCATTAGAAGGAGAGTAATAGAATTTCTGCCTCAGAGAAGGAATTATTATGACGCAAATTGACAAAAATGAATTATAATTTATTTTTGTCAATTCACCTCATAATAACAATAATTATTGTTAAACATGTGAAATTTGAGCTGACTTGCCAACAAGGATGATAATATTTATTTATTTTTCTGATAAATCTGAAGTAGAAATGCCCTCAGGCAAAACCCATGAGCATAAATGTCCTCTTCTTCTTCTTTTTTAATTCTTCTTTTAGCCATTTCAACAGTACAGAGGCTTTAGTCCAACGAAACCAGTCCTCCAGGGCCTGTCACATCCTTTTAATTTGGATGAGGGTTATCCCACTTTTCGCTCGATGCCTTTTGATATATTGTTCATAGGAGACTCTTGGTCACCCTCTGGGCTCCCTACCAATTGAGATTACCTTTCTAGGTTCCCTCTCCTCGTCCATTCGAAATACATTGCTGAAGAGAGGTCGGACATTTGTAACTGATCCCTTATTCCTGCGGAAATTATATGACTGCTCAGTCTCATTTGTTCTACCTCGACTTGACTGATGAAGTCATTGTTAAACATTTCAATTGCTATTAAGTATACCTTTCTTACTAAGTTGTGTGTACAGCAACCCAATTTAGTTGGGCAACTAAACTTTCTTTTTTCAAAACTAAAGTTTTTTCTCTCTTGAAATCTCTTCCTTTTATTACTATTTTCTTTGTAATGACAGGGAACAGGAAAGTGTTGAGCTCCCACCTTTTGGACAGTATGCTACAGGGATTGTCTACATGGATAAAATTCATCACAGTGGAAGTGAAGCTGCTTTTACCCAAATTGCCGAGAAATATAATCTTAAGGTAAAATACTGTATTTTTTACTAAGAACTAAGATCCTTCTTCAAAAGTGTATATGCCTTCACTGTAAAACTACCAAGCCTCTTCAAGACCCATAGGTAGGGCAACCAATAGAAGGCCTATGCTAACCTCTCTCATTTTTGTTTTTTAATTTGAGATTGCTATTTCTTTTATTATTTATCAGATTTTTTTTTATTGTTTATCATACAAAATAATTATTAGAACTATTGTAGTAAAGAATGATTTAAATTACATAGTTTTATATTTATTTTTTATATCGTAGGTGATAAATTATATTTATTTATTTTTTGTACGTACAATTGTTTCAACAACTGGGCCACTAGCGCTGGGCTATCTAAAGGTTGCCACCCTTTTATAATGCCACCAGCATGTGACGGTCACTCTTTCACATACTGTTCATGCCAGATGTTGCTTAACTTCAGTGATCAATGGGAACCATTTTATTCAACCTGGCTAAGACCGTTGGCGTGATCTGTTATAATACTCTCATTTCTAAAAGAATTTGTGTGACATTCGGGGAATATAGAATATTTAAATAATTAAAGCAGAAGTACTTTATTAGTGGGAAAAATATATGTAATATTAATACTTTATATAAAAGGAAAACAGCAATTTGATTGTAATCAATATATGTAAAATATATATATATATATATATATATATATATATATATATATATATATAGTAAATGAATTATGTAATGACAAAGAGGACAGATTGTAAGATATCATCAATGTGTCTGATTATGTATAGAATCAGGTTTTTGCTTGATCACATTTTTTTTGGTAAAAAATGAATTGCATCCGTTCGGAAATATTAATATTAAAGCTGTATTTTGACTAATTATTTTCTTTTCTTTCTTTAACTAGCAAATTTTTTCTTGATAGTGATTAAGATAACTATATTGTATAAAAAGAATAATATCGGGGCATTGATAATTGCAGGTCTTATGCTGGAGGACTGTGCCAACCTGCAGTGCTGGAATAGGTGAAGTGGCTCGAAACAGTGAACCTTTTATGCGACAAGTCTTCATAACTGGTCAAACTGGTGATGAGGATAACTTTAAGCGAAATGTATGCTTCTCTAAAAATGTTATGCTATGATAATATTACTTATTTATTATAAGAGCTCATTATGTTGCCTCATTATTCTAATTTAGAGGACATATATTATTGAATTTACTTAAGATATCAAATCTTTAATCTTTGAGATGAATTGGTTCAATTTTTTTGTGATCCCTAACCCTTCTCTTTTAAAGGTTTGGATGGTGAGGAAGAAAGCTACCCATACAATTCCTAAGCCTGGTATTCGGTTCTACATTTGTTCTTTGTCAAATTCTATTATTGTTTACAAGGGACAGTTTACTTCTGATCAACTTTGGGAGTACTTTGCTGACTTAAAGGTTTCTTTATATTGTTTTTTTCTTTTCATTTTAACTATAGTGGAGCTTTAAATATTTATTTAATGGACGTTAAAATTTAAATAAATAAATAAATATTTATTTTAATTGTGATCTACATATATATATATATTTTTTTTTTTTTTGTAGTCTCCTGATTTTGACACATACTTGGCTTTAGTGCATACCCGATTTTCAACAAACACATTTCCGAGCTGGGAAAGAGCTCATCCTTTAAGGTATTAGGTTCTTTAATTATCCCTTAAATAACAAAATTGTTTTAGTCATTATTGACATTATATTTTAATTAATGTATTTTAGATTTTTTGGTTAAAGAATAATTTAGGTCTTGCACTCGCCTACCTCTGCTCTCACTAGAATTGCAAATATCAATTTAGTTTATTTGAGGCACTTTTTCAATTTTTTGTTGTTGGCAATTCCTCTATGTAATAATTTATTTATGTGGCAGTGGCCCTCAATTTCTCTTTTGTTATATGTGCCGTTTGCTCGTATTGTTTCTCATCTCAAAATATATCTATCATTATCTGTCCAATCTCAACATATTATTCCCCCAGTGTTTAATCCAACTTTTTTAACTAGAAAAATCAGTAAAATTAGATTTGGTTTTATTTATATAATTGAGGGAAATTGTTCAATCATCTTTAAGATTTTGAATCGGAATTTAAGACCGCAATCTTTCTGTTTAAATAGAAAAATTCTGTAAAGTAATAAAAAATGATGAAATTCTCATTCCTAATAGCTTGGAAGAAAATTTATTTTTTTATTTTAAGGGCTTCGCATCTGAAGCTATGAGCCCTAATACACATTACATTAGTTATTTATTAAATACATCGGCTCCGCAAGTATGGGTATTAGCAGGTAACAAAGTGTGTGACATTGACTGAGTTTGAACGAGGTCTTGGAAGAAAATTGAATCCCCAAAAAAAAACATAAATGTGAAATAGAGGCCAAGTTCCTGCCCCACAAAGGAACACTCCCTTCCTCAAAAATATCCCCTCCTAAAACCCCCCAAAAACGCCTTACCATTCTACACTCCAAAAAAGTAGTATGAGTTGGTGTATTAATTCAACCAAAAATATTTGACAATACAAGAGATGATACAAGAAAGAAATGTCCAAGTTCATTACTTGGAAGACCTCATAGTTACTTACTAAGAACAGTAAAGACACTTCAACTGACCTTTAAAAACAACAATAAAAATACTTATATCCAGTTACTAAAATATCACTTTCCTCAACCAGGTATAATCTTAAACTTGGCAATGTTTAGTTTTTCTCTAAAGATAATTTCGGCACAAAAAAAAACATTGCCAAGTTTAAGAATATACCTGGTTGAGGAAAGTGATATTTTAGTAACTGGATATAAGTATTTTTATTGTTGTTTTTAAAGGTCAGTTGAAGTGTCTTTACTGTTCTTAGTAAGTAACTATGAGGTCTTCCAAGTAATGAACTTGGACATTTCTTTCTTGTATCATCTCTTGTATTGGCAAATATTTTTGGTTGAATTAATACACCAACTCATACTACTTTTTTGGAGTGTAGAATGGTAAGGGGTTTTAGGAGGGGATATTTTTGAGGAAGGGAGTGTTCCTTTGTGGGGCAGGAACTTGGCCTCTATTTCACATTTATGTTTTTTTTTTGGGGATCTCATTACTTTTTTCTAAGTATTAAATAGAATTTAGTTGCTGCATACCTACTGGCTTTTGTACTTCATATAAAACCAGGGTCTTTGGATTCTGCATAAGGTTCTCCTTACTGCTTGATATTTGATACCAATTATCAACCTACATACATCTAATCACTAGACTAGAAAAGTTAGAAGCTCTTCCAGATGACATTACTCTAGAGGAAAAATTGATTGCTCTCTTAACTAAACTATTACACTGTAAAACACAGGAACCTTATCCCGAGGATAAAAATCACAATAGGGAAAGTGCAGAAGGCCTTCAAGAAAAATATAAGAAACAAAGACGATACATTTTGGGTTTATAATCCTAAACTTTGTAATTTAGATGGCTCGACTTTGAAAAACTTAGTATCTGCTTTGAAGTATATTATGCAGTGAACCCCTACGACTTTATTTACTACATTTAAGAAAGAAGTCACAACTGTTTTTGTTAAGATATGTCGAAATGTTTTTTAAAACATCAAATATAGGTTCTCCTTACCAAGACGATTCATTTGATACCCCACATGATGGGTTTCAGAAGGAATGAATTTCGAAGGCATTTCGATGGAACAAAAAGTAAAAAACGTCATAGGTTATATGACACTCCCGTATCAAGACCTACCTGCGTGCCAAGTTTGGTCAAAATAGGCCAAACGGTGTGAATTTGTATAAGGAACAAGCATACATACAGACAGCTGAAAGACCTTTTTTACCTAGCCTAGTGCATTCCCCAGACCAAGGCCTACCTGTGTGCCAAGTTTGGTCAAATGGAGTGAATTTGTGTAAGGAACAAACATGCAGATAGACAGCTGATAGACGATTTTGACTGGCCTATGAAACTACCCGGAGAAAGGCCGACATGTGTGTCAAATTTTGTCAAAATCGGTCAAACGGTGTGTATTTGTATAAGGAACAAACAGACAGACAAACAGCTGATAGACAATTTAACCTAGCTTATGATTCTCCCCGTATCAAGACCCATTTGTGTCCCAAGTTTGGTCAAAATCGGTCAAACGGTACGGATTTGTAAGAGGAACAAACATACAGACAGACAGCTGGTATAAGATTTTTACCGAGCCTATATGCGTCTAATTGTTTCTTAAAACATCAAATATAGGTTCTTCATACCGAGAAAATTCATTTGATACCCCACATCATGGGTTTCGGACGGAATGATGGGTTTCCGAAGGAAGTACAAAACTGGCATGCCCCGCCCCGGAAGCGGAGTCAAACACAACTTTTCGCGATTTTTCGATTTTTTCCTTTAATAACGTCTTCATATCTATCTTCATGCAAAATTTCAAGTCCCTCGCATCATGGGAAGTGCCTAATAATTTTGATGAGTCAGTGAGTGAGTGAGTGAGTCCTATAAATCCCGATTTTCGATCGCTTATATCTCAGAAACTATTCGATGTAGAATTATGAAATTTTCCAGTTTTACTCACATCTAGTAGTATAATACCTGTGTAAAATTTCATAACTTTATCTTTACCTGGTTGAAAGTTATGAGAGGGTAAAAATCGGCTCTAAGACCGCCTGTAATATACACACAGTATGCTTAGGCCGGAACTTGGCCTGGCGCACTACCGTGCGCCTAGATTGAAACAATTTATTTGCTAGCTATCTTACCAGAATTATTTTATCTAGTGCTCTAAAACCTGATGTCTTTATTTTTTTTAATAATGCTGGGGGCATCTATAAATATAAATTATTTTATACTTCTAGTTCTGTTATTGTTATTATCTACTAGTTCATATAGCATTAATTTAAATAAATGTTGATGATTATTATTTATATTCTAGATCATTGAGAATAGATTGCTAAATAAAACTACATTTCATAACAAAATGAGATGTATTTTTGCCGACTTATTGGCTTGACATTCAAGCGTTCTTCAGGTTTACAGAGGAGAGGGCAGACAGTTCCCTCAGTTAGATGGGAATCTGTCCGTTCTCCCCTCTCATACCCCTGAAGAAGGCTGGAATGTCAAGCCAATACGCTGGAAAAAATACATCTCATTTTGTTATAAAATTTAGTTTTATTTATGAACTCCTTCTATTTCTACCTTCTCATTAATAATATTCAAATAAATGATTGCTGTTACAGATGTGTTGCGCACAATGGAGAAATCAATACTTTAAGAGGTAACGTGAACTTCATGAAAGCTAGGGAAGGAGTGATGAAGAGTCCCCTGATAGAAAATCTAAAAGAACTTTATCCTGTTGTGGAGCCAAATCTTTCTGATTCCGGAAGCCTTGATTGCGTCCTAGAATTTCTTGTTATGGCCGGAGGGAGACCCTTGCCTGAGGTGATTTTCTCTTATTTATATATTAACGCTTAAGATTAAGAACTACACTAGGACTAATTTTTAATTCATATAATTTAACAGGAAAATTAAGTATTTGATTCCACTAGTCAGTTAATTTATTTGAATTATAATTTTCATTTTTTACTTTGATTTCCATGTTCTTCAAGATATTTAATTTCTAACATTTCTTAAAGTCTTGAAAAAGTTGGAAATTATTATCTTAATTATCCATTATATTTATTTAAATTAAGTGCACATGGGAATAGATGTATTCAACTTGTTGAGTTGACAGTGAATTTTCAACTGGCAAAGGAATTTAATTTTGTTATTCATTTTTTATACTTTTCTAATAATTGTTTGTTTTTTTCCTCTGCATCAATTGGTTTTTCCTTTTTCAGGCTGTGATGACAATGGTGCCAGAAGCGTGGCAAAATGATGCCACTATGCCCAAAGATAAAAGGGATTTTTATCAATGGGCTGCTTGTGCCATGGAACCATGGGACGGCCCAGCACTTCTTACTTTCACAGATGGACGATATGTTGGTGCGATCCTTGACAGGTAAATTTCAACTCTTCATTAGTCCACGCCTAAGAGTTATGAGCCTATGTTAGAAACATTTTTGCTTGGAACATGGTTTAGCAGTGACCTAACTGCTGGAAAACTTCGAAATATTCTTATATTTCCTTATCACTTCCTGTTCAACCATAAGACATCATGTGAAAAATGAACGGCTAAAGCATCTTCCATGTTTTATGAATTTTGGCAGTAGGTTCAAAGCAGAATGCAATTCATCAATTATTTGAAATTTTAAAAGTAATTAGTAACAAAAGGATAACAACTTGAATGCACTTACACATAACACAGTAATCTTGAGAGGTTATAGACTTTTATTCTTTATTTAGAAGTCTTTTTATAAGATACAAGAAAGCCAAACATTTCTTTATATGGCTAGAGAGCCTAGAACTGTGGAAAAAAAAAATGGGAATAAATTCGCTTAGATTGATCTCAATTTCAACCAAAGCTCATGTGTCTTACTTCAGTTACAGAAATTTTAAAATGTTGGCTTTTCTTCTAACTGCATTACTAATTCTCCCATTACTTAACCCATTCAAGCTTATAGCGACTTTCGTGACAACGGGCCAGCATACCTGGTGGCCTGATAGCCACTTTTGTGATAAGGCCATTTCTTTGTTTCGGGACTGAAAGCCAACACTGTGACAGCTTTTTTTGGTATCTATCGGTAAGTTTTGTAAGCTCTAGTCACTCTTGTATCCGCTAGCATTAATTAAAAGTTCAATTTGAGCTATTGAATATGGAAATAATCTAACGGGTTAGGTCCGCCAGTAAATGTACTATTGTCATACCTGTATGTAGAGTCCGTCATCACTGGCACCGATGCCAGTGACGACGGACTCTATATACAGGTATGACAATATTGAATGTGTGTTTTCCTGTGCTGCCCGATCTCTTTGCGAAACATTGAAAGAATTGCAAAACATTTTTTAAAAACAAAATTAAAAAATAAGTTTTTACACCTACCACTGTCTGGTACAAAGCTCAGAAAAAGAAAACGTTTTAAAGAAAGAAATATCGAAAGCTTAAGAAATTAAAAGATCGGCGGAGGAGGCTTAGCTATTTTACTGCCGTCCTGTGGAACCAGGAGAGTGAAACGAGCTCTGCTCCATAGGCATCTTAGGTCTGCCATCTTATAAGGGTTAATGGTGCATCTACTTCAAGGCTACTAGCCGTATTTTTCAAAGTGTTATTATTTTAATCAGGAAAATCATGTAATCAAAAGATTTGGGATTCATTCCTGTTGTGGATATGGTTTTCTTGTTTCAAAATAAAAATGAATACCTCTCTCTGCGTATAACATTTTAAAACATGATGGCTTGTTATTCTTTTAGCTTTTTGCCGGTCTCAGTAAAATCTAGCAAATACTTGAGACGTTGAATAACATTCTCTTTTTCATTTTTAGAAATGGCTTAAGGCCTTCCAGGTTTTATTTAACCAATGACAATATATTGGTAATGGCATCTGAAGTAGGAGTTTATGACACCGATCCTGCTAATGTTAAATTAAAGGTATGCCAACTCTTTTATTTAATTGATATGTAATAATTCAGTAATGAAAGTTCTAATTCATCATTAGAGTTAAATTGAACCTTATCCCCTAATAACAAGGGGGTTACTATCTTGCCTTATGTTCTGTAACGTTTGGTTTTATTGGAATCTTTTTTTAATAGAAAAAAAAAAACAGATTAGGGCTATAGATCATTTACTTAAAAAAACATTTGAATTTTTTTTTCCTCAAGTGCTTAACAATAAATATACAACCTTATCTAACAACAAGTTATTTTTAAATTTGTTTAAAGTAATTTCAAAGTATTAATACTTCTCTTCCATTATTCATTATCACGCTTATTATTTTGTATGACAAAAATAACTTATCATCTTAATTTTTATTATAGTGTTCATTTAGACCGTAGTCTCTGATGTTCTTTTTCTTTATCCATCAGTGCACTGTTAGCATATTTATGTAAATGATCTGCACTTCAAGTCTACAATATTTTCACCCTAACTGATATTTGAATTTCCACTATTATTTTATAGTAATATAGTTTCATTATTATTTATAGAGCCGCTTGAAACCTGGAAGAATGCTTCTTGTTGATACTAAAGAAAAAAAAATGATTCAAGATGTTGAAGTAAAGAAACACATTGCAAACAGCAGACCCCATTCACTTTGGCTTAAAGAACAGGTATTTTTATTCTTCAAATATTTGAATATTTACATAAAATAGCTTATAACATTTACTCATTGGATTGGAAAGAACTTACTTAATAGATTTGAAAAATTAACTTTTATAGGTTAGGATTTTTGTTCAACAAATAAATTTGGCTCTTGAAATTGTTTTTCCTTTATTATATAATGTGTATAGTGTGTAATCGTGATGTTGATTTTTGGTCTTTCTGATGTTTTCATTCAGTTATTTGTAGGATTTTATTAATTTATCTTTTTACAAATAAACTCAACCCTTACTGTAGGCTATAAATTAGAGAAAAGACTTTTTCTGTAAAGATAGAAAATAGTTATTTAACCTCAGCTCATTGGAGAGCTTGAATTAAATCATTTCTGTTTTATTTTTGTGCTGTCAAAATTATGTAAGGTTTATATATATATATATATATATATATATATATATATATATATATATATATATATATATATATATATAATCAGAAGTCAGGTGGCAGTTGGGATTCAGGTATAAACCTTAGGCGAATCCCAACTGTTCCCTAATTTCTTATCACTTCGATGGCTAGTTACCTATATCTCAAAAAGATAAATCACATAAATATCCAATTATTCAATTCTGTTTAATTATTATTATACTTTGATTGATATTTTCCTTAAAACATTTTTCTAATGCATGTATTTTTCCCTTCTTATATGTTACTGCATTGGTGCATCGACTTGTGATATTATGTGATATCACTGAATCAGATGGTGAGTTTTATTGTTTGTGTTCAATCTCTGAGTAGCTTGGATCAGTAGGTTTTCTTTGTTTGTACCTCACTTTTATGCAATACATTTCTTCACTTTCTCAGTTGTACTATCATGCCTGAACCTGACCTAATTTGAGATTGTTTTAAGGAATCAAAGCTCCAAATGATTAATCGAGGATTTTTGTCGTTCAGCGGAAACTATTACCATGATTTTATTGCTATTTTTAATTATCATACAAGGATGGTAACCTATAGATAACCCGTCCTAAAATTCCTAGTTAATAATAAATGGACGTTAAAATTTAAATAAATAATTATCATAATTTTTATTCCAAATGATTGTAAATGAATCTATATTTAACTGACATTATAAGTGTATATTACATACAGAACAAACCATTAATAAATACCATTTTCACAGGAATTCTATACCACAATAAGGAAGACTATAAAATAGAAATGAAGTATTTTAAAATTTATATTTTTTGAAAGAAAAATGCGCCTGGCTGGCATATGAACCTAGAATATCCTCTCTTCGAGTGGTGCCAATTTCACTACCAGACTTCAAATCACAGCATGGCTATAGCCTGTTCAGATAAACCCAGGAGTTCAATTGCATGTGAATGTCTGGGCGGGAATTTCACCCTGAACTCTCCCTTCTTTTCCGCCATTTGCAAAGCCTTTTAATGATCAAACACTTAACGTACACTATAAAAACTGATTATGTCTCAGTAAGGGAGATAGTGTTTAATGTTTATCAATACTTAGCCAAAGCTAAGGCTGAAAACAATTTAAACTATAACGTTGCCGATTCCACAAGCAAAGCGACAGGGTTAAGGTTATAATAGGGAGTTCTTCCCGCTATTTTTACTGCCTCTTGGGAATATAAGCCCCGCCCGTTTCCCCTTCCAAGAGCTCCATCTAATTGAAGAGGCTATAGTTATTCATTTATTTTGCCGAAGCGTTATATTTATCTGAAGCCAGACAATATTATTAAACCGCGTACAACACAAGAGACAGTTCAAGCCATCAGTGACTTAATTTTCTACAAAATAAAGATTTTAAAATGAATTCACTACCAATGTATAACGTCCTGTTTATTTTAATGATCAGTGGTTTAATGAAAATATTAAATATTCATTGAATATGTCTATTAGAATATGTCAAAGGCTTGTTAATCATTTGGAGTTTTGAGACTGGAACGTACATATACTTTGGTCAGTTTTCAACAAATTTCTTCTTGGATGCTTTTATTGTTGATTTTTCTTGTTTCTTTCTTTCACATTCTAGTTTTTGTTTTAGTGTGATATGTGTTCCTTTTTTTTTACACGCTGTAATTTTTGCTTCAGTATAGAAATTTCATTATTTACTTCTATTTATCTATTAATGATTCTTTTTTTTATTTGTTGTATTTTCAGGCTAAATTTTATTTAGTTGCCTTATGTGTGCTGATAAAACTGAAATCTCCTGTTTGCAATAACAAGAGATTTCTTATGTGCCATAAATTTATTACATTATAGCATGACTATTATTAATTATAAAACAGAAACAAATGGTATTTATTTTAGAATGTATTTGGCCCAATATAAATATTATCTGTGATGGGCAGTGGAAGATTTTTTAATACTTTGCACCTCTGTTCCCATTTTTTTCACTTTTTTGTATTTATTTAATTTTTTAACTAATTAATTGTTTTACTTTTTCTACAATGAAATAAGTAAAACATATTTTCTCTCTTGGGCTGTTCAACTCTGAATTAATCCAAACTCTTACAAGTAGAATCATACTAACAATATATGTAAACATTCTGATTCTGCATATTTAGTGTAACAGAATTGAATAGCAATATTCAGTCTTAAATTACTAATTTGTTTTGTTATATAAATTAGCCCAGATGTGTTGAAACCATGTTATCAAAAAAAATGTAATCATGTATATAAAAATTATATATTGAACATTTTGCATGATATTCTGTTGAGTTTATTATCAATTACCAGGACAGTATCAGATTTACCAGGTCTGCAAGTTTAAAATGTCATTTATTTCTTAAAATATATACACAGTAATTTAAAAAAGTCCGACTCGCAGGAACTGCGTCATCTTAGCGCGGTTCCAGGTTTTTTTTTTTTTTTTTTTTTTTTTTTTTTTTTTTTTTTTTTTTTTTTTTTTTTTTTTTACGACACATCTACATCTAGGTCATTAGCGCCGACATCCAGGGTGTAGCGAGGAATTTCACCAGCGAGCCGTGGGATGATAAAATTCCTGCCGGAGGTTGGGAATCAAACCCACCATCTCCAGCTTATGAATCCAAGGCGCTAGCCATTAGACCACGGGAGACCCCGGTTCCTGTTCATATCCCTATTCTCATTTGAAAAGCATAGAATAGAAACAGATAATATTTTCCTCGGCCTTTGTTCAAAGGGTTTTATGGCTATACCTGGGCTCCGCAAGACCCTAGAATCCTCTTCTACCGATACTTCATTTCATACGTTTCAATGAATTGGAAAATATCAAATATTTTCACACATTCCTGTGTTCTTTTACTATAGTAATAAATCTACAGATAAAATCAATTAAAAAATAAAATAAAAACACCAACAGCATAAAGGCAATTGAAAATATTCAAAAGACGTCAACGAATCTTTTTCTCTTGGCAAGCTATATTTCTAACAATGAATTGTTTTTCTTATTTTGCCTAATCTGTTTTATTCTAAAATAAATTATCCAACTATAAGCAATTAAAAAATAACAAGGAATAAAAACAGACAAAAAGAACAGTTCGAATAAGCAAAATCAATTACTTTAATGTTTTAAGCACTTATTTCTCCAATTGACATCGCCTAATCAAAACTTTCATCAGAACCTTTTTTGTAGAGAATTTAGTAAGCTTTCTAATGGTATTCTTTCGTTTACCAAGATTCTCAACCTTTTTCGAGATATTAAGGAAAATATACAAAGTTACCAAAACTTTTTAAGTCTGTTAATAAAATATTTTATTCTAACCCTTCCTTAACTCCAAACGTAACCAAAATTTCAACATATTAGTTTTGATGAAAGTAGAACATGCAGAAAATGTTTCAACTGAATCCCATGATTCTAAGTACCCAAACCAAAAACGGTATTCAAAAAATATCTTTCCAATTTTCTCGAAAACGGTTAAAGCTATCGCCTTGAAAATGGTTTCATTCGTTTTCCTAGCCCAGGAATCATATAAAACGAGTACTTAGAAGCCTATGAACTCAAAAACGTAAGCGTTACGATTTTTTTTGCGCGAATTTCGCCCCAAACGCCATCTTCCAGTAGGCCGATTTTGCTGGTTAACGAACTTGACCTTTCAAATTGGACGAAGGATTTTTGTACCAAATTTCATCAAAATCGGACCATTCGTCTTCTAGCTAGAGAGCGAACAGACAAATATATATATAAATATATACATATATATATATATATATATATACAAATTTGAACCACCGTTATTTTCGGTCTCTAGGGGTTCTGAAACGCGAAATTTTCTAGTCGGCACTTCCGGATTGTTTCATTGTATCAACCCTATAAGCGGGGTTCCTCCCTATAGGAGAGGGAGGAACCGCGCTAAAAAAGTATAATATATTTCATTCAAAGTACTGGCCCTCGCTTTCTACACATTTTGTCCATCTCTCGGGCAATTTATGGATACCATTCCAAAAGAATGCTTCATCTTTATTTGAAATCCATTCATCGAGCCATTTTCGTACATCCTCGAAATTGTTAAAATGTTGCTTAGCCAATGAGTGTTCCATCGATGAGAAGAGGTGATAATCTGAAGGCGCCAGGTCAGGTGAATACGGCGGGTGGGGTAGGAGTTCCCAACCAAGCGAAGAAATCGTTTCCTTAGTCAATCTGGCTGAATGTGCAGGAGCGTTATCATGCTGAAGAATGACTTTGGCGTGCCTGTGAGCCCATTCTGGGCGTTTTTCGATCAATGCGTGACTCAAATTGATCAATTGTTGTCGGTAGCGGTCGGTATTGACTGTTTCGCCGGGTTTGAGAAGCTCGTAGTAGATTACTCCCTTCTGATCCCACCACACACACAGCATTGTCTTCTTCCCAAAACGATCCGGTCTTGCACTCGATGTGGATGGTTGTCCTGGCGTTACCCATGATTTTATTCGTTTGGGATTCTGAAAATAAATCCATTTTTCATCGCCAGTTACAACTCGATGCAAAAAACCCTTTCTTTCGTGGCGTAAAAGCAGCATTTCGCACACAGTTTTTCGTTTTTCCATCTGTCGTTCGTCCAATTCATGTGGAACCCATTTTCCAACCTTTTGAATCTTTCCCATAGCTCTCAGGCGATCGGAAATGGCTTGCCTAGTGACATTCAACTGTTCTGCCATCATTTGTTGGGTTTGGGTATTGTCTTCGTCTAATAAAGATTGCAATTCGACGTCCTCAAACTTTTTTGGTCGATTTTCTCGTTTTTTATCAGTAACATCAAAATCACCACGTTTGAAACTTTGAAACCAACGTTCACATGTCTTGACGGTTGGAGCAAGATCGCCATAAGTCTCAACAAGAATTCGATGACATTCAGATGCCTTTTTCTTTTGATTAAATAAGAAAATCATGACATGCCGCAAATGCTCTTTATTTGGCTTAAAATTAGACATTTTTAACACCAAAGAAAGGTATGATACGTCTGCGTAAACGACTTAAAAACAACTGACTTTTGTAAACAAATGACTAACAAACAAGATAGCGTTTAGAGATAAGCAAATCCTTCAATAGGCTAAGAGCGCATTCTATTGGAATTAAAACGACATTTTAAACTTGCAATCCTGGTAGATGAGCTAACAAAGAAAACACAAAAATTTGAGAGAAATTTATTTATATCTCTTTCCGGCCTCCCAGCAATGTTCTCCTGACAAAAAATGTTGATACCCTGTGAGAATTGTTGAGCTTCTCAAAATCTTTTACTTCCAATCCATTTTAAAATTTATAAACAACAAATATGTTGTGTAAGTGTTATTAGTGTTCAGTCATATGTCAAGCAGATGTCCCTGAGATCAAACACTTCGAAAAGCCTTTCATCATCCAAATTATGTAATGAAATATGATAATAATGAATTATATGGAGGAAAAGTATATTATAAACTGACAGTCATGGACGACTTCTTATACAACATCCTTCAAATAGCGTCCTGCAAAACTTATTGTATACAACATCAAAATTTTGACTTAGTCACCACACTTTACCGGGCCATATATCCTTCTGAGTACCTTCCGCTCCCAGACTAGTAGCATTCTTGTACTTTCTTTGGTAAATGATCTTTAGTTATATGAAATATATTTATAATTTTTCTTTGCGTAATATCTAGGAAATATAAACTCACTTCTTATTTACTTCTAATAATGCAACTAACATTAATTTCATTGTGATTAATCTCAATAATTTAGAAAAGCGAATGAAACCTCTCTGGGAATTAAAGCCATTTTGTTTTCATCTAAGCTATTTTCAGAAGCCAAGTTCAGAAAATTCACTTAATATAAATGGTAAGCCATTATAGGAATGACCAGCATGGAATTAGTGTGGGTTAATAACTGATTAGTAAAACTGCATATACTGGGTGGGCCTAGAATTTGTTACCATTTTTAAAAAATCGTATAAAAAAAACACTTGATATATTAGGAAAATTGTTTATTTACTAGAAAGCTGATTAGTTAGATTTTATTTTTTATTTACATAATCTAAATGACCACTGTCTCGACTTTTGCACTCTTCCAAGCAACTACTGTAATTTTTGAATATTCAATGTCAGGTTATGTTTCTCCGATTAGTCAGGTTATGTTCCTCCCTCATTAAACTCCCGCCAGCTGCCCTTAAAGCTTAATTTTATCACTTTAGACAACAACCTCAGATGTTAATGTATTGACACCTCCTTGGAGTTCATAGAGTGCCAGATCACATGACGTCATCCCAGTTATTTTTAAATATTACCGACCATGGGAATGATGTACTGAAGACATTCTACTGATTTCAGAACCCGACATGAAACAGGTTGTAAGGACTCACATACTTAATAAATGGCAGGCTGAATGGTTATCTTTGAATATGCTTTGGGAGATAAATTGGGAGAACACTTCGAATTGGACATATGCTGCTTATTTACCCCCACTTATTGACAAAAGAAGGCATACAACAAAATGTAATGTATGCAAATATGTTTGTTATATGCAAAGCATGGGACATGCAGAATAAACTCCCTCTCTATAGGGTTACTGTAGGGAGGAAATAGAAAAAAAAGAAGGCTTACCACTATATTCATAAGGCAATAAGACGTTAACTATAACACACTTACTAACAGACTGCATGAAACGAGAAAACATCTACACACCACGTGTTATGTATGATCTCTTGACAGATGGTAGCCCAAACATATTCAGTATTGTAGACTTTTTAAAACACATAAACGTGTATGAAGAAATATAGCAAAAACAAAATATTTTAATATATGTTGAAATTAAATTTTATTTGTACAAAACAGAGCAAAAATATTGCATATTTAGTTTATTAAAAATAATTTATTACTTACTTGTTCTTAATTTTATAGTTTACATTTAATGATCTTTTAATTATTTTTTTCTCTTTTTTCCTTCCTATTTAGTATAAATTTTGATAATTTAAGTCATTTAATTGTTTTATGTTACAGTTATTTTATTTTGTTTGCATGCTTATAGAGCAAATCACCCAGTTGCGGGCTCCAAAACCAAATAAATAATATGAGTTGATAAGTGCTACTACTTCTTTGAGACCGCCACTGAGTTATCCAGGTTTCATAACATATGAAAAAGGCCAATCAGGTCTCCCAGTTTCAGAATTTTATATTTAAATAATGATTTAAATAAATGAAAATTGTATTGTAGTCAGCAATTAATTAATACACTTACAGGCAGATCTTTGTTTATTTAAAATAAAACATCAACAACTTGGATTTATGTTTTATGGTGAGGAACATAACCTGACTAATTGGAGAAACATAACCTGACATTGACGAAAAAGACATACTGGCTAAGACTGTTATGTTGACATCCAGATGCTGACATCTCTTTTGTTTTTCTTTAGTTGATTATTTTAGCACTTTCCTCCGAAGGAAAGTAGCTATTGAGGTTGCACTCATGACGGAATTTCTCACTCATGACAGCAAAAATGACCCCAGTTAAAATTTATATATATCTATATGTATACATATCTATATATCTATATATTTATATATATATATATATATATATATGCATATATATATATATAGTTATATATGTGTCCGTTAACACGATACAGGCCAGAGTTTTTGTTTTTTCACCACGAAACTTGGTATATAGTATTTCCTTATCAAACGATTGAACGAGTTTGTTAACTAACAAAATCGGTCCATCTGGAGGGGGGGTTTACTCCGGAGCCAAAGTAGTTATTTGCCAATAACAGTCGTAATTTTTGTTATATTTCCACGAAACTCTGTATTCGTTGTGGTCAACTGAAGAGAAAAATGTATTGTACTCCTGAGCCAAAGTAGTTATTTGCCATGCCAGTCGTAATTTTAATTATATTTTATTCATCAAGATCAGTAGATCAAAATGTGCAGCTTTGTGTATTTATTATGTAGTGTAGTACCCCCTATACACAAAACTCTGGAAGGAAATTGATTCCAAAAGCAATAATTGAAACAGGTGTTCATAATAAATTCTATATTTTCTTTTAGCTGACGTAGTTTATTTGGTTGGACCTTACTTTTCGAAGATTCGCAAACTAAAAGAAAAAATAATCAACTAAAGAAAAAAGAAAGAGATGTCAGCGATCTTGCAGTCTATTTGCCAACGAACATTCGAAAATAACAGTAGTCCCTTAGAAGAGTGCAAAAGTCGAAATGGTGGTCATTTTGATTATGTAATTTAAAAAAAAAAAAAAAAAAAAAAAAAAAAAAAAAAAAAAAAATCCAACTAATTAGCTTTCTTGTAAATAAACAATTTTTATAATATGTCGAGAGTTTTTTTTTATTGAATTTTTTTAAATGTTAACAAATTTTTGGCCCTCCCTTTATTAGTTCTTAGGAAATAATATGTCCAAACTCCAACTATTTCTATATTGCTTAATCTCTATGGGCAAAGATCTCTTCTGAATTATGGGAATGACTTTTTATTTTATTTTCTGTCCTGAAAACCTACAGTTCAGGCTGAAATGTTGGATTTAAATGAACTGAATCTACGTTTGTTTTAAAATAAATTTGACTCAATCCCAACTTTCATATACATATGCTGACTCAAGCTCAAGAATTTATTATCACAGGTATTTTGCTTTTATGATTACATAGGAGCTTATGGGCTCACATCTTTGCAAAGGTCTTGATTTTTTAAACATTAAAATTGTCTTACTTTGATAGATTACAATGAGTGAATTGCGGGAAGCTGCTAAGGATTCAGCAGTTACACCTGAAGAAGGCTTCCTTCCAAATGGAGAAATTACGACGGATTGTCTTTCTGAAATATCCGACCAAGATGTGAGTCGAATATGGGGAGGAGATCGAAGGCTCTCTCTATTTAGTTACTCTATTGAGACAATTACTATGCTTCTTCTACCTATGATGAAAACAAAGTGAGCTCTTTGAAAATTTGTTTACATTTTATCTTAATCTTTCATAAATTTGTTGCATGTTCACTGATTTTTTTTATTTTCTTTCTTTGGTATTATTCATTTTTTAAAAACAAAAAAAAAACACATATTAAAGAGGCTGGAACAAATTTATCAGAACCAATACAAGTGTTAGATTTTTAAATATCTTTCGTTTGTTTTTATTTTGGGGATATATCTCGTCTTTGTACATGAAAATAGTAAATCCTCTGTATTTTTTATTTTTATTTTATTTTTTTTTTTAAGACGCATCGACATCTGGGCCATTAGTGCCCCTTAGTAATTATCACTCATACAATAGGACAAAAGTTTGAGGCACACCTCGTGATGCGGAGGGTGTGAGTCACTATCTAATCTTCTAAAAGAGAAGATAAAAGAATCATTTCTGTACTTCATTAAAATTAGCAGTTTTTGTTAAGAAAATGTATTACCCCTCTTTTTGGTATATCTCTTCAAATTTATGAGGTTCCGCTACAGGTATATGTAACTTTATTTATTTTTTGATCCATGGTCATTAATCATCAGCTTAATGAAAGTGTTGGGTTAAACTTGAGTTTGTGGTTTACCCAACTCAAAAATAGTGATATACTATTCTATCATATTGAGACAAAGCTATGACAACAAACAAAATTGTTCTCATATTATGTAAAATATTCTCATCATCGACAAGCAAATCACGATTGCTAGAATAATTTATATCTCAATCCCTTGTAATTAGAAAATCCAGAAATCATATTCCGAGAAACTGCGGATCATGGTGTGGCATTCTGCCTTTAGTAAAATTAGATTCCAGTGGATTGATACCATTTAGAACAAATAGTAAAAACAAATTTATAAGTTTGATAGTAAATGAAACAAATTATTACAAGTAGTGCTACTCAATAATGCACGAATATTTAAGAAAAAGGCCGACTCGCAGGAAACATTCTCACACGTAACCCTGAGGAAGCTAGCAGCATGACTAGCGAAACATGGTGAAGAAAATGATGACTTGATCAAAACCAGAAGACAATAATGTTTGTGATAAAGAAATATTTTAAATATAAAAGTCTTGCCTGTTGTATCCCCCCCCCCCCCCGGTATAAATTATACTAGTTTGAAAAAAAAAAAATAATAATTATTTTTTCTTTGATGAAATAACTTTTATGTTTGAGGGCACAGTGATAGCTGAAAATCTCCTATAATAATAGTAATAAATAAAAATAATTTAATTGTTGAAGATGTTCGTTATCGAATTATTTAAAAATTTGTTAAATCCATTCAACTATTTTTTCATTTATTGGTCTGAATAAAGTAAATTCAATTATTATAGTTAATTTGTCTCCAGCCTCTTCTATTAGAGCATGATCTACATGAGTTGCATGCAGTTCATTAATGTTATAAATTTCTAACTCTTTTAAACTATTCTTTTGTGTTTGTAAAATAATAATAATAATAATAATAAAACAACTTTTTAGCCTCTCTCTCTCTCTTTCTTCTAAATTTACCTTTTTGATTGCTTGTGTACCAACTTATGATTTAATTTTAGACAACCCAAAAACGAACCCGAGCCACCGGAACCACAGTTGGGCTTGGGACCGCTGTGCAACTGTGGTAGGCTAAGTAATTATTTTAAAAGTACTCTTAATTCTTGATCTATTTAATATTGGTTATTAAATAATTTGAACTATCCAAATTCCTATTTAGTTAGTGATTAGATATCATTAGTTTTGTATTTATTGCCCATTAAGTATCTCTAAATCGATTTTATTAGTCTGTAGTATTAGCTTTACAAAATAATGTCTCCATTATTTTCTTATTGAACTACCTGTAATTTATTTTGTTATATTTAGGAAAGAAGCTTTGGGGTCAATGGGAAATGATGCACCGTTTGCGTGTTTGTCACAATTTGAGCCACTGTTGTATGATTATTTCAAACAGTTATTTGCACAGGTATATTTTCCAGTGTTATTGTACATTTTAATTAGAATTTCTGTGATATTGTTGCTAGTTGTATTTATTGGCATATGTAACTAAAACTTTAATAAATCCCTCAAAATATTGGAGGGAGTAAGTTTTTATTATTAATAACTATTAACTTATTTTTTGGATAAAATTCATTCTGTTTAATAATGCTTTTTAATTGATTCTCTTGTATATAATGCTATACGTTTAGCTATTAATATTGATTACTTTGGATTGAGGAAGCAGTTGATTGAGCCTTGAGTATGGAGAAGAAAGAGACCTATTATGTAACTATCCTCTTTCATTTGAAAGATTACAGATCCACCAAATAAACAATGGTGTGAGAAGGAAAAGGAATTTTCCAACTTCCTTCCCTCCTTGACGATCCAAAAAATCCAAACGTAGAAGCATGCTGACACTTTTTTGTGTGCAGTTCTTTGTGTCTAATTTTCCACACACTGCTAGAACTAATATCAGTCCCAATCATAAGCATTTGGATTGCTGCTATTCAACCCAATAGAATGAAGTCCTCTATTTTTATTGTTCCATCATCATCTATGACCGATGGTCTTCCACTTCTCTAAGGGACGACTTTCATGTTGTCAAGATTTCCAGTAACCTTCCAAATGAAAGAACTTATTCGCACTTCGAGCTTCTGTTATATCCACATTACAACAAAAAATTTCCTAATCATTTTGAACCCTAAAAATTTAACGCTAATAGCATTAATTACATCTGTACACAAGAGTCAATAAATGAGCAGGATAAATTTTATTCAGATTTCTCATTATTTCATGTTAATAATTTAAACTTTAACATACATTTTTTTAATTGTATTGCTCCATAGAGTATTGTGGCATTTTTATATTTAAATTATACAAAAGTATAATCCTCTTGTCATGTTCTTAAATGTTCATAATTGTCTTATGCCTTCTTTTTTGTGTTTAGTTTGGCTTAATTATTTATTAAGATTAATTTCTATGCATAAACAAAATTTCACCATAATCAAACTGATTTCTCATTTTTTCCCTGAATTAAAAATAATTCATTACTATATTAGTTTATTAATGATTATTTTTTTGTTATTTTATTGATTAGTTTGATATTTTATAGTAGGGGGTATCATTCAATGTATCATAAAATGGAATTGATCGATTAAAATAATAAAACTAAATTTATTTACCTTGTGAAAATTGGTACAATTAATGGTGAAATTGTTGATATTGATTGGAAGGAAGTTTGTGTATTGGTTCAGTTAAAAAAAATGTCTTTGCTCAAATTTATTAAAGTACAATGGGGTGCCAAGTACCAATTCTTGAGTCTCAAGACAGTTTCAGTTGATGCCTAAGTTACTGACTTCAAGGAAAACAATCGACAAAATATATGAGACTAAATACAAATAACATCCAATTCATTTGTATGGTATTGGCAGGGGGGGGGGGACAGAGGAGTGCTTGTTGAAATAAAGGGTATAGAAGAGTGCTCATGCAAAAGGGTAGTCATATAAATCCTAAAACAAAAATATTTAGTAATTTTTAAAAAGTATTTTAATCAAAACGCACATCTGATGTGCCTAAATCAAAACTAAATTCCATTTTATTGTTTTTTTTTTGTTTTGTTTTTTACGGTGCTTCGACAAATCTGGGCCATTAGCACCGACATCCAGGGTGCAACGAGGAATTTTCCTAGCGAGCCATGGGATGAGAAAATTCCTGCCGCCGGTGGGGATCAAACCCACCATCTCCCGCTTATGAATCTAAGGCACTAGCCACTAGAAAACGGGAGACCCCTCCATTTTATTGTTAAATCTAATTTATTTAACTAAAAATGATAGCATTGTTCAACTGAATAGTGATTTTTATTGCAGTTATATTTTATTTTTCCATAGGTGACCAATCCTCCTATTGATCCATTCAGAGAAAAAGTTGTAATGTCTCTCTTGTGCCCTATCGGACCCGAAGCTAATATTCTCATGCCCAGTGCTGCTCAATGTCATCGGCTATTCCTCCCACATCCGATTATATCTCTACCCGACCTAGAAATACTGAAGAAAAACACTCATCGAGGCTGGAAGGTCTGTTTTATTATTGCTCATATGCATTATTTTTTCAACAAATTTACTGTAATTATTATGGTTTGTTTATAAATATTTCAGACAAAAGTTGTGGATATAACTTTTGATAAAGAAGAAGGCCCTTCAGGGTTACAGGCTTCTCTGAACAGGATTTGCGAAGAAGCAAATAATGCAGCACTTGAAGGCTACCAACTCATTTGCTTATCAGACAGAACTGCTGGAGCTCAGAGGTGTGTTATAAGTCTCTAGGAGTGTTTATGTTTTTTTCAAACACAGAGGAACTTGTTTAATTCAATTTGAATAAATCCCAAATTATCTAAGGCATATTGACTGATTACACAGTTTTTTTCTTTATTGAAGATGTTATATTTACTTTTAAGATAACACTTCAGCTTTCTGAAGCAACACATGAGTTTTTTTTTATCTTTTTTCAGCAATTGGCTTTTGTTTTACTAATTCTCAGCCTTAATATTTCTTCCTTATTTTAAAAAAAATAAATAAAATAAAATAAAAAAAAATAATACCAAGCATTTTTTTTTTTTTTTTTTTTTTTTTTTTTTTTTTTTTTTTTTTTCTTTTAGAGTTCCTGTCAGTACATTATTGGCTCTTGGTGCTACTCATCATCATCTCATTGAGACTAGACAGAGAATGAAAGTTGGGCTCATTTTAGAAACAGGAGAGGCGAGGTTAACATATTTTTTTTCTCTTTTAATTTAATTATTATATTTTTGATTTTATTATTATATATATAACAATTTGAATTTGTAGAGAGGTTCATCACATGTGTGTTTTGCTTGGATATGGAGCTGATGCTATTTGTCCCTACCTTGTTTTTGAAATGGTTATAAGTTTGAGAGAAGAAGGAGTTTTTGATCCTTCATTGACAGATCAAGTTTTATATCAGGTAATTACGAGCATGTATAAAATTAAATGTATTATTTCGATTTTTTGTCTTGTATGAAATTTTATGATTTAAAAAAAAAATGTTATAGAATTATTCAGAGGCAATGGAAAGAGGTATTGCAAAAGTCATGGCCAAAATGGGAATTTCCACACTTCAATCTTATAAAGGAGCTCAGATTTTTGAAGCGGTTGGACTCTCAGAAGAAGTGATAGATAAATGCTTTAAGGTGATTTTTTTAAATATTTATTTTACTTATTTTTAAAAGCAATATTGTTTTACAACATATTATTTCATTCTTAACTAGCTTATTTGATCTGCTGTTTAATTTATAAAATTCCTTTTTATAATCTAAGAAAATGATTATTTGACATTTCATTTATTTGACACACCCCAAAACTTGACAGACATTTCCCAGTACAAACTTTAGGATGAGCCTGTTAATCAGCAAAATTAGCACATTCATTAATTGTTTTCTTATTAGAATGAAAACAGATAAACTCATTATTTTGGCCATAAGGTTTTCTTAAACATTTTCTTCATTTCTAATACTAAGTGCTGAATTTTTGAATACATTTACAGGGTACGCCTTCAAGAATTGGTGGAATAAGTTTTGAAATTCTTGCAAAAGAAACGTACGAAAGACATTACTTGGCTTATACCGATAAAGACAACCTTGTACTAAGGAATCCTGGAATATACCATTGGCGGCTTGGTGGCGAGAAACATATCAATGACCCATTGAGTATTGCAAACTTGCAGGTAAGTTTTTTAATAGGACACTCTATTTACTGACTAGGTTATTTGGCCTTATACGTAAAGTACAGAAAACAATTAATAAAATTAACTCTAGAACTAACAACTTCTATACCTGTAGATAGCCCGGCGCTAATGGCCCAGTTGTAGATGCGCCGTAAAAAAAAAAAAAAAAAAAAAAAAAAAAAAAACAACTTCTATAGTTCATGAAATATCAATAAAAAAAATGCTAACAAAATTATTTAGGCAACTTTCAAAAATTATTGAGTAAAAATTGTTTACTTACCTATCAAATAAAGCTATTGTCTGTGAAAAAATGTTTGAAACATTGCTTCTCAAAACCTCAATGATTTATTTATTAACTAACTAAGAATCGGGTACTAGAGTCCTTGAAGGACCTGGGCCTCCACCACCATCTTTGACCAGTCCTCTCAGTTCCGAACTCCTAGTTTTTGTAAATCACTCTCCAGGCCATTTAGCCATCATAGTCTGAGTCTTCCTCTCCTTCTAGCTCCTCCTGTTAAACCCCACATCTGTTTCTATATTTATTTATAGTTTTCAATACTACAGATAATGATAATGATATAACAGACAGATAATAATATATTCTCTGTAATGCTAGGAGTTGGTGATTTGTAAATAATTTAATACATTTTTTTTACAGTAGTGAAACTTTGAAATTATATTAGGGATATTCAAAAGTTACAGGATTCATCTACTCTCAGTTGAGAAATAATGAACATTTAAAACTTTTATTGTAAATGAATTAACAATATTTAAAAAGTATTTTTATAATGTTCATTTAATCCTTAATAATAAAAATATATTAAAATATATGGCGCTAATGGCCTAATTGCAGATGCCTAATATAAAGCTAGTGTTTCATTACCAACTGTATGATGGCAAAAGAGACAGGGAATTCAAATATTTATTCAAAAACACAATCTATTTAGTACCTTATGAAATAATTATCCCTTTATGACAAAGTAAGAACTCTACCCTTACGAAATACATAATCAAAATCCTGTAATGCATTCCTCAAGGAACCAACAAATTCATAAAATTTTATTTTAGTCCTCGGTGCTGATGAAATGTTATGAATTTGGGTGGGACGATGTTCATATATCCTAGGGTGGATAAACCATTTTAGTGGGTTTCAAGCATCTTTAGGAGGGGGTGATCAATATCAAATATGAATTTCATTTTTAACTATTTGAATGGTATGTTTTTTTTGTTTATATATATATATATATATATATATATATATATATATATATATATATATATATATATATATTGTTATGATTAATTTTTTAAAAAAGAAATAAACATATTTTAATTATTTTAATAAGATTTATTATGAGTTTGACTTAACCTCAGGGGGTAAAGTTCCGAGTGAATGAAATTATATAACATTTATCTCCAGACAATTCTGAGATACAAACAATATTAAATTACATGCAAACAATAATAAAATAATTGAAAACTACAACAAAAACAATTCTTACCTCTAAATCAATCCGCTTCCAACGAAATCTCAATACATTCGGTATTCCTTGGAGGAGAGCTCTGACTTCGGCCAACGCTGAGAACCAAAAGACTTCTTCTTCTATACAAGGCTGCTGTATTTAAATGAGGACAGACCCCAACTCCTCCTTCCATGAATGCAGGGAATCGACGGACGCCTTCTCTCTATCGCTGTTGGGACTAGAGTGGGCTGACGCCATTCGAGCAAGCGGGGGAGTTTAGCGTCCTTGCTTCTCAACTTCCGCAGTTTGTTGGGTTATATATAAAGATAACAATTGTTTTTTGCCATACAAAATAATTAACTTATTGTTATCTGAATGTACATTTAATATGGATATATTGTACATCAGTATTGTCCAAAAATATTATTAATTTTGATCGTATATAATACAATGTTATTTGTACATATGGTTTGTGATTTGCGCGGGCTTTTCAAAATATCGATGGTTATTTGAATTTAAAAATATTTTCAAGAATGTAATATATCATTACATTTGCACTCCTGTCTAAAAAAAAAATTTAAAAAAAAAATGTTTTTAGTCCGGTATAAAAAATAAATTTAAAATTGAATTTTTTAATTTGGAGTTTCGGGATACAGAACTATTAATTAGATTGGTAAGCCTGTTTTTTATTCAAATTTTCAATAACTTATTTCGTTACATAATTTTTATTCATTTTGATTATATGAATATAGTATTTTATTAATATACTTATTTTAAATTATTTTTATAATTATCAAATTTATTTTAGGCTAAACTAATGATCTTTATTGAAATAAGTTTATTTTAATATACAAAAAACATTATTATTAAATTTATTAATTTCACATAATATCAAAATTTTCTTATCCTAAACTAATGTGATTTCAACATTTATATTAATTTTTAATTATATTTTTTATCAGTTTGATTTAATACTAAAATAAATCTTATTTTATTCAAAAATGCTAAACTAATACTTATTTTATACAAACACACTAATCTAAAACTAAGTTTAACAATTGCCTTGAATTTATGCCTGGTCCTTAATACTTTATTTTGCAGTTGTCCAATTTCTTTCTATAAAAGTGTTTTATTCTTTTCCTTGGAGGCCGATTTAGCTTTGAAATTTTTTCTATTCCAAGTTGTCTTTTATATTTATAAAGAATTTTTATTTTATTTCCAAATTTGACATTCAAAATCTTTAAATTATTATTATTATTAATAGTTCTATTCAGTTTCTTCATTGGTATATTTCCACTTCTTTTATTATAACTCTTTTCATTTATTTTGAATTTATAGTTATCAGATAATTTTTCAATTTTCTTTTGTTTCATCATTTTGTTTATAAATTTTGTACTTATTTTATTTTTGAAATTATCATTTATTAGCTTATTATTAATTATTTCATTTGTACCCTCATTATCATTATTTAATTCAGTTAATATTTTTTCTTGAATTGTATTATCTTCATTTATTAAACAATTATAGTCATTTTTATCTTCAATCAATATTTTATCTTCTAATATTTGGTCATTACTACTATCATTAATATTTAAACTGCATTTTATAGTTTCATTTAAATTGTCATTATTTATTAATGTATCGTCATTTCCGGTATTTTTAATTAAATTTTCATTATTATTTTCATTAATCTCAATAATTTCTTTACAACTTCTATTATTTTTATTAAAAAGGTTATTATTCGATTTTTCCAATTCTATCGTCTCTTTATTTTGACTTTCACCCATATTATTTAAATACGCACATAAATCGTCCAATTTTTTATTTTGTTCTATTCTATTTGCATCTATTTTATTTTCCAATATTTTATTATTTTTACTTAATTCGAACTTTATTTCTTGATTTATTTCATGCTTAATATTGCAAATACTCTGACTTAAATCGAATTTCAGTTGTCCTAATAATAACCTCATCATTTCTTCTAAGCCTTGAGGATGCACCTCATTATCCCTTTCGGAAGTACGGTCATTGGATAGAATTGCCGTTCCTAAGGAACCCGCCGGTTCTCTGAATGCTATTGCATCATCCTCCTGCAATTCATTTTCACGTGTTTCGACTATATTTATTTCTCCTGGCGTAAAAAATACGTATTCCGGTGATTCTACATTATTTTCTTCACCGTTATTTTGAAATTGTTCAATATTTACGTCAGACATTTTTATCATATATAAAAAAAAATATTTTTAAAATTTTATTTTTAATATTTATTTACCGTTTTTAATTTTAATTCACTCGGCCGTCTACGTTGGGCGCCATTAAATGTTATGATTAATTTTTTAAAAAAGAAATAAACATATTTTAATTATTTTAATAAGATTTATTATGAGTTTGACTTAACCTCAGGGGGTAAAGTTCCGAGTGAATGAAATTATATAACATTTATCTCCAGACAATTCTGAGATACAAACAATATTAAATTACATGCAAACAATAATAAAATAATTGAAAACTACAACAAAAACAATTCTTACCTCTAAATCAATCCGCTTCCAACGAAATCTCAATACATTCGGTATTCCTTGGAGGAGAGCTCTGACTTCGGCCAACGCTGAGAACCAAAAGACTTCTTCTTCTATACAAGGCTGCTGTATTTAAATGAGGACAGACCCCAACTCCTCCTTCCATGAATGCAGGGAATCGACGGACGCCTTCTCTCTATCGCTGTTGGGACTAGAGTGGGCTGACGCCATTCGAGCAAGCGGGGGAGTTTAGAGTCCTTGCTTCCTCAACTTCCGCAGTTTGTTGGGTTATATATAAAGATAACAATTGTTTTTTGCCATACAAAATAATTAACTTATTGTTATCTGAATGTACATTTAATATGGATATATTGTACATCAGTATTGTCCAAAAATATTATTAATTTTGATCGTATATAATACAATGTTATTTGTACATATGGTTTGTGATTTGCGCGGGCTTTTCAAAATATCGATGGTTATTTGAATTTAAAAATATTTTCAAGAATGTAATATATCATTACAATATATATATATATATATTAGTAAAAAATGTGAATTATTTTTAGAGAACTTTTATTGTACTTGATATTCCTTAACTGTAGTTGATGTTTTGTAGGAAGCAGCAGTTAGCAAAAACAAAAATGCTTATGAAAGATTCAAAGAATCTACTCTTGAAAGTATAAGGAATTGCACGCTTCGTGGGCAGTTGGAAATAATTCCTAGTGATAAACCAGTTGATATTTCTGAAGTTGAACTTGCTTCTGAAATAGTTAAAAGATTTGCTACAGGTAAATAACATTTTAAACAATTTAATCTTTACCATTGATGACTTTTTTTTTATATCTTGTTTTTTTTTTTTTTTTTTTTTTTTTTTTATAGGTGCCATGAGTTTTGGAAGTATTTCTCTTGAGGCTCACTCTACTTTGGCCGTTGCTATGAATCGAATAGGGGGAAAGTCCAATACTGGAGAAGGAGGCAAGTACCATTATCATAATTATTAGTTTCGCATTATGCCACTTTCCAATTTACAGATGATTTTAAATTCTGCTGACTGGGTGAAACTGTTGATCATTTATCAGCTCAAAGATATGTGCCATATTTCATGAATATTGTCCAGTCATTTAAGGTTATTAAATTATTTATAAATAATAAATTTATGATTATTAAAAATAAAGATATATTACATTTTTCCAAGTTGTCTACTTCATAATAAAAAGCTGGCTGTATTGCTTGGGGGAGGTGGTCAGAAATCTACTATAATTTTCTATTTTAAGCCTTAATATCTCTAAAATTATCAACTTTATATGTATCATACCGAGTCACTAAATGAAATAAAATAAAATTTCCTCCAAAATATGCCCAGTAACGTTTTTTTTCTCAAAGTAAAATACAATGACGATGTGTTAGTCATGTAGAGGATATGTTGTGTTGATAGCTTTGTTTATTTTTTTTTCAAATCCTTTTTGACATCAGTGATGTTTTATTCGGCAAGATGGAATTCCAGCTTCTGAAAAATAGCATTTATATGCAAGATATTTTGCTTTCAGAGTTTGAAAAAGTTAAAGCTGATCCAATTAAAATATTTGTCTGTTCGCGCTCTCCTTGGCTCAAAAATGGTCCGATTTTGATAAAATTTGGTACAAAAATCTCCCGTGTAATTTTGAAGGTCAAGTTTGTTAACCAGCAGAATTTACCGGAACATGGTTATTGGGGCGGAATTCGCGCAAAAAAAATTGTAGCGCTTACGTTTTCAAGTTCATATGCTTGCAGCTACTTGTTTTATAGGTTCATTAACATAGGAAAGGAACCATTTTCAAAGCGATGTATGTAACCATTTACAAGAAACATTGATACAAATACGAAAACTAATTTTCCGTTATGTAGTATTTTTCTCATCTCGTTTGAGTTGAAGAAGTGATAAAATTGAAAAAAAAAAAAAAAAAACTCCTGGGTGTTTCCTCAGTGAATGTAAGATTTTTGTGAAGATTATCTACACTTCTTTAGGCTTATTGGCCTTCTGTTGGGATTTCTAGAATTCAAAGAACAAAAGGTCTTTGCTGGCCGAGGTGTATGAAATATCGCTGTGTGTACACTTAATCCTATGTAGACTATTCTTGTCCATACTGTATGTAGTATATTTCAGTTGGTAATAAAAATTTGAAGGGTTCACCAATGTAAAATAATGTTTATGATTATTTTTCTTTTGTTCTTTGCCTAATTATTTTTAATGCATTTTCTTACATTTTTGGGACTATGAAGAGATGGAAGTTTTGTCTAAGAATTTAGTTAGTACAAATTTAATGAATTTCCCAACTTTTCCTTTAAAGACTGCTTTGTTCTATTTTTTAAGTAAATACAGTTGTCTTCCTGCATTAATTGATGTTCTTATCATTGTTAAATCTTCATGAGATACAGATATGTTTATTTTTTAGCTCTGTATTTGGGCTTTCTTTATTACTTTCATATGGGTATAGACATCCTCTGATGCCCTTTTATATCAGATCTTGGAACAGTGACTGTCTACTTTTATTGATATTTTTGAAAACCAAAACTCTGTGGTGCTTTGATGCCTTAGATTAGATTGGATTAACGGGAGCCAGGTTCATACTTCCGCTGTGAATCCTCCATCATACTCAGTTGGTATCAGTCCCAACTTGTAGGTGACTGCTTTCCAAGCTAACTTAAAAGGTCTTTACATTATTTTCTGCTTTTTCTTCACTTAAGGAGAGAGAGGAGTGTTTGATCTCTCCTCATTCCTGCACTTACCTCTTGTATTTCAGTTCTCCCAGATTTGGCCTTGGTCGTTCTTGGGCCAAGCTCTTCCTAAGCTTCCTCTTCCAAGCCCTAGAGAGCTACTTCTTTATGATCACAAAATCCTGACTATCCTCAGATGATGTCCTTGACTCAGGGGAGCCCATTGCCAGATCTCCGACCTCCTTTTAGAAATCAGTTAGGGACTCACTCGACAGTCCGACTCTTCTCAGAGGATCCTCGAAATCTGCTCTGATATCATTGGTATGCTCCATGGTGGTCGAAGCTCTCACGGGATTAATATTTTTTTTTTTTTTTAACATTTTTAATTTCTTTTATGGACATACGTTCCTACAAGTAGCAAGGAATTTCTTCTGTGCCTGCAAGCAAGCCCCACATGCTGGAAGGCTACTTGTAATGGGGGGTCACCTATTGGGACAAGAGGTTACCTGGTTCCTGTACATATCTTTAGCACCCTGTGCCATCCATCCCCTCAGCACAGGCTTGGTATTGGATGTTCTCTGAAAATAAAATACCGTCAGCAATCCCGATCAGTACCACTTTAATTTCACTTCTCCCCTAGGACCTGTTCAGCATGGTTGAAGTTCAGCTGACAGTACCAAGGTTCATCAAATCACAAAAGCCTCAATACCTGTTCCCCTGTATTCAGGATCATCACCAATCTACAGGACCAGGGTTGGGGGCTGATGTCTTATTATTATTAATTTTTAAATCCGTACTACTCACTTCCTTTATAACTGTTAAGTGGCTTGTCAGATCTTTAATATATTTAAAGCATAGAAGTTTTAAAAATAAGTATGTAATATTTTTTATATCCAAATTTTTTGTACCCAGTCGATGAATAATTTTAACCTCTATAAAGACTATAAAAGCCTTTAGTAGTTTAGATAAATATGTATTTTTGTTAATTGTTCCTCGCAGGAGAAGATGCTGATAGATACCTAAATCAGGATCCTGAATTTAATAAGAGGTCAGCTATAAAACAAGTTGCTTCAGGAAGATTTGGTGTAACAAGTGCATATTTGGCAAATTCTGATGATCTGCAAATTAAGATGGCACAAGGTGCCAAGCCTGGAGAAGGTGGTGAACTTCCTGGCTATAAGGTAATACATTTTATTCATCTCCGAAAATTTTAATAATTAATCTTTTCTTGACACTAGACAGGCCATAAATTAATTCCTTGAGTGGGCTATTTTTATTTTTGTGTTGCAAAACTTACATATAGCATTCTCATAACAAATGATTGGACGAGTTCTTTAAACAATAAAATCAGGTGGGAGGGTAAACTCCATACCCAAAGTATTAATATGCCTCTAACAATTGATTTTGTTGTTATATTGCAACACAACTCAGTATACATCGTGCTCAACTGAAGAAAACAATGAGCTATAAAAATGAGCTTTAGGAATGGGGGTTTACTCCAGAACCAAATTATTACTTTGCATGTTCTGTTTTCCTTACAAAGAAAGTCGGTAGATATCGTACCCAGCTAATGAGAAACGTTTGTTGTAAAAAAAGAAAAGAAGGATAATCGGTTCATTAGAAATCGAGAATATACGGTATTGTTAAGAATTACCCTAGAAAAAAATTAGTTTCTTTAAATAATTGAGTCACCTGTCAACAAAACATATAAAAGAGCAAATCTATTTATGTTTATTTTGCATTGATATCGATGAGTTATTTTTATAATTTATTTTTCAGCTTATGAAATAACTATACAATATACAATGTATTATACAAGATAACTAAAAATGATGATTTTTTTTTTTTTTTTTTTTTTTTTTTTTAAGGTTACCAAAGATATTGCTAAAACTAGGCATTCAGTTCCTGGTGTTGGTCTCATCTCTCCTCCTCCACATCACGATATTTATTCCATTGAGGATTTAGCTGAATTGATTTATGATTTGAAATGTGCTAATCCAAATGCAAGAATATCTGTTAAACTTGTCTCAGAGGTTGGTGTGGGCGTAGTGGCTTCTGGAGTTGCTAAAGTAAGTTAAATCTGATATTCTCAGGTAATAGCTTTTATTTCAAAGTTTAAAATAAATGAACAATATCCTATATAAAAAAGAACCATAATGTTAAATATTTTTTAAGGAGTACAGTTTGTGAACATTCTAGTTTAAAGTCACCATTTTGTACCTACCATGTCGAACTATCGAATATGAAAAATCTCATCTTTCAGATTCGATACTTTGCTCTTGCATTGTAGACGATACGGCTTGTCGCAAATTGTTGGAACTCTAACCCCTTTAGAATAGCCTTTAATGCCTTAAATAAAGTATCGAATAAGACCATTTTTCAATAAATTAATTTGTCAATGTATCAAAATATGTTCGTTCCCTAGTTTCCTCCGATTTACATCTTCGATAGTTCGACATGGTAGGGACGATATGATCAACCACATAATTATGTTCAAAACCAAAAGAGACATATTCAGTTATGGTATACCAAATTTGAATGTTGTATTAATTTAAAGAAACCTTTCTATGTGTACTTTTCCACAAATTAATTTTATTTTTGTAATAACTTAGGATATGAATAGAGTGTTGGGTAGAGTAAGCAAAGAGCATAGCAAAGAAATTTGGCAAAAGAGAGAGAAAAACAACAATTTCAACTCAATTTTATTTCGCAGCTCTCATCATGATCCTCCCGCATTCGCCTCTTTGCTCTTTGTTCCTCTTTGTTTGAACCCTTATACATGTTAATGTTGATTGGACTTTTCTTTAGCTACCAAAATATGATATTCTATTCTGTGTAAATAAGTTTTATTTGCTCATTTGTTTCAAATAGTTGAGGCCTCCATCTTTTAATGAGATTTTAAAGACAGTTTTTTTTCAGGGTAAAGCTGAACATATAGTTATATCGGGGCATGATGGAGGAACTGGAGCAAGCTCTTGGACTGGAATTAAAAATGCTGGTCTCCCTTGGGAACTCGGAATTTCTGAAACCCATCAAGTTCTCGTTATGAATAACCTCCGATCAAGAGTGGTTCTGCAAGCTGATGGACAGATTAGAACTGGTATTCATTTTGTGAAATTCCTTTAAAAATCCATTATTTTACTTAAGAAACTAAAATTTTTAAACATGTTCTCATGAAATGATATATTTATAAACATTTCTTGGATTATAAATTAGCCCTTTTCTACAAACTTAAAAATAATATAAATTACCTAAGATTGGATTTCAATTACATAAATAATAAAATTAATTATTGTATGATCTGTGTGTTTACTCATTTTAACTGTTAAAATATACAAAGTATAAAGGCCCTTATATGCCCTGAAATAGGGAAATTATTTTAAACATATTCGCGCTTTACACATTTGTTTAGAAAAATAGATGTATTAGTTTACTAGATTGATATGTTAGTTTCAGACGTGTTGCCTCTTTTTTATTTGATACTAGCTGAATGTCCATGCTTTGTCACGGCAGATAAGTAGTTTTTTTTTTGTGTGTTAAATAATGTATCATCAAAATTAACGCTACTACTATATGTTATACATCAATTGATAAGTAATCAAAGTATAATGTTTCTTGAAACTGGGGCGCTCCGGACCAGAGATAACGGTATCTATAGGTTACTAGAAACAGCAGTGTAACCAATACTGGTTAAATTTTGTTGTCAATAATAAATGTACGTTAAAATTTAAAAATTTATGTTTTCAAGATGTCATTTGGAAAAATCCATTATATTTGCGAGCATTACCAAGAAGTGCTCTGACTGGGGATGCTGATGGGTGAGGAGGATATGCAAAGGTTCGGGATATTATTACCTCGGATGGACCATCACTAGGTACAGCATAAACTCTATGGGGGACAAGTTGAAATGAACCGCAATTAAAATTGGTGATTTTGTCCCATATACCGTAAACTCTATGAGGGACAGTTTATTTCCAGTAATTCAAGGACTGACATCATAGTTGAAATTAACCACATTTAAAAATAATACTATGAAATAAATACACTACAGTAAGAGCTGTTCTGTTATCGTCCTAGCTACGCATTTTGCCTAGGCAAGCATGCTCTCCCTAAAACTAAAAAGTCAAACCCCTCTAAAAGTACTTGAACATTTTTTGGGTTTGGGCTGGGCGATGATAGGTGAGTGAGTCAGTCAGTCAATCAGTGAGTGAGTGGTATTCGATAAATATATAATAGACTAGCTGTTACCCGGCGTGCTTTGCTACACCTACTTTCTGTATCTATAAAAGCAAAAATAAATTAGAAACCAAATAATTAATGTTAAAATCTAATAACCCAAATCTGTAACTATTTAGATTTCGAACTCGTGATCTCCGAACTGTGAGTCATAGACGATTTTAACCTAGCCTATGACTCTCCCCGTGTCAAGACCTATATGTGTGCCACGTTTGGTCAAAATCGGTCAAACGGTGTGGATTTGTATAAGGAACAATCGTACAGAAAGAGAGCTGGTAGACGTTTTTGACCTAGCCTATGACACCCCCCGTATCACGAACTAGCTGTGTGCCAAGTTTGGTCAAAATTGGACGAAGGGTGTGGATTTGTATAAGGAACAAACATACAGAAAGACAGGTGGTAGACGTTTTTGACTTAGCCTATGAGACTTCCCGTATCAAGACCTACCAGTATTCCAAGTTTGGTCAAAATCGGTCAAACGGTGTGGATTTGTATGAGGACAAACAGACAGACACGTGATTTATATATATTGTGGTGTTTAGTGGATTGCCCCACGTTGGGTCACCAATATGTGGTGTTATGGTGGGGGAGGAAAAGAAAATTGGATTATATTTGAAAGTTATTCTAGAAAAAGTTGATTTAGAAGTTTATAGTATTTTCATTATATCTCAGGGTTCATTTAAAATATTACCAAACTCAACACATACGGACTTATGAATAACCATTTTAATAATTAAATTAATTTAATAAATTTTCTGAAAGAAAAGCATGAGAAATATATTATTAGTACCACTTCTTACCATCTGTCCTTTTATGTGTTGAGACCATATTATATACCAGGAGATAGGTTCATTATAAATAAAAAAGGGTTGGAAATAATTGACTTATATTGAATAAAGATATAATTTAAGATTTTGCATGGCTGTGATATAAAAAGAATATAAAAATAGTGCTTGACTCACATATTTGTATCAATGTTGGGTTATTTAGAAATGTTTAGAACATATTTAAACTATTAACTTATATATTAAAATATAACTATTGGCCATTGTGAAATTTTAGATAGCTTTAAGAGTTTAATTAAAGATTGGCAGTGAGTGAGTTATACTCAGCTTGTTTTACGGATGATGTTCTTGAAGTGAAGAGGTAGGCTGCTGGTAGTCGTGTTGAGGAGATGGATGGTCGGCTTCTACATCTTGGAGTTGTGTCTCCACATCATGTCCAGTTGGTGCTCGGTGTCAGGCTGTGGTGGTGCAAAGGGTGCTCTCTCGCCCTTGGCTGGCGTTGAAGTGAGAGTGAGTGCTCTGGCCCTTCGTCGGCGCTGGAGTGAGAGTGAGTGGTGGGGGAAGGCCCTACTTATAGAGGCGTACCCCCACCACACTAAGGGTGTCTGACTTCTTCGTCCTTCCCTGGATTTTCCTGTTCATACTTGGAAAACACCTCTATCGTTATCTTTGTGGGAACTTGTATACCTTATCGCTCCTAGCCGAGATATTTGGACTCTTCTATCTACTTAACACTGCCTTTTTGAAAAAATAAACACTGCCAAACTAAACACTGCCAAATGCTATCTCTTTTATTACTCTTTTATTTATTTTATTGATTGACAAATGATAATATTTGTGATGGACTTATGAAATATAAGTTAGCTTTTATTTTGAATAGGAATGCTACTCTTTGCTATGCCAGAAACTGACTCTTTCTAGAGCACCCCCCTTTTATATCATTACATTTCGGGTGGGCTCCGGTGTAAAAAAAATTAAAAAACTGCTTAGCATGTTTTAATTTTTTTTTTTTTTTTTTTTTTTTTTTTAATTTAATTTGGTCTAAAGATTTTGTTTTCCGGCTCAGGGTAGCATTTCTATTCAAATACTGGATACTATTAACAGGTTTCATTTTTAAAAAGTTTAAATTTGTTTTTTAGATGCTCTACATTAAATTATAAATATTCTAAAGTCTTAATAAAAATTATAAATTATGTTTTATAACAAAAAAAATTACATACAATAATAACATTTACATTTACAACACATGTTGTATGGCTGTATACTTCTTATTCCAATACAAAGTCACTTATCAAAACATAAAAAAAAATTATTTTTATCTATTTACATATCTATTTTTTTTTTTTTTTTTTTTTTTTTTTAATCTTTAATATTACCCTTAATTCAATAATTAATAAGTTTAATTTCAAATGAACAATATAATATAATTAAAAATATCTACCACGACAACAAAAAAAATATAAGTATAGCTCAAAGCTGAGCTTCCTGGCTCATTTAATCTTAAGTTTTATTATTATTTATTTATTCTTTAATTATATTTTATGTACAACAATTTTTCTTTTTAAGTTCATTGTGGTTTTTATTCATATTTAATTATTTTACCCAATGCATTTGACATGACTCCAATAATTGTTCAAGAAAGTTTGTTCCCTCACTAGCCCATTTTTAAAAAAATTGAAATTTTAATGTAATTAAAATAATTTGTGTATAGTCTATCAGTCCTTGTCGGTGTCAACTTGTTTGTCAGTCACTCCTTCTTACTACATTTCATTTAAAAACTTCTCCTTCCACTTCAATATTTATTAAACTCCTTCCACTTCAATATTAATTAAACTCCTTCCACTTCAATATTTATTAAACTCCTTCCACTTCACTATTTATTAAACTCCTTCCACTTCAATAATTATTATTAATAAGTTTCCCCCCTTTATTATAACATAGTATAATATAATATTTCCCAATTCGTAGATAAGGTACTCCGGCCTCTTCATGGGTCCGTGAGCCTTTAATACAAAACAAATAATAGGTACTCCGGCCTCTTCATGGGTCCGTGAGCCCTCAATATAAAATAAATATTTAATTCAAATATATCAATCAATATATTTCATAAATAAATTCAATTTGATTTATTTATTTCTCCTTCCCCTTACTTCAATTAATTATTATTATCTACTCCTACTTCTTCATTTATTTATTATTAACTTTTGAAAAGGTTTTTTCCCTTTAAATATTTATTAACTGTCCTTGTCAAAGTCTGTCTTTATCTTTATTTAAACAATTATTAAGTTTTAATTATTTTATTATTTTTATTTAAAAAGTAGTTTAACCATTAGTTATTCTATTCATTAATTCGTTATAGCCTTATTGGCTTCAAAGATATATTTCTTATTTAAAAACCTCCTATAGTTGGCGGGTTCTAGTTACATTGAATGGGGAGTGATGCGAGCGCTGCTCGGGGCTGTGGCAATTATAGGAACTTCTTGGCAATGTAGAACACTAGCGCGGTGCGCGTGTCAAAAACTTGAACTAACATGAGCCTGCATTGTTGACATTAGGGATTTTCAAAGCTTTCTGCTTTCGACGTAGATAAGGGATGTTCATAGAGACTGGATATCCCTGCTTTATCTTTTATTATCTTGTTAATTTTAATATTAAGAGATCAACATTATTTTAATATATGTTGAGATTTTGGGAGATAATAATCCTATTATCTGCATTCCTAAGATTTTTAGGGATCTTCCCAGGGACTGGATTTTTCTGGTTTATCTTTTAGGTAATTATCTGTCGCTTAGGGGATTTGTAATTTGGGAGTTACTAATCCTACTTTCTGCCTTCCCGAGATGGGAATAGGATTTTAACATAAACTGGAGATTTCCTGATTTTTTTATCGATTCTCTTTGTCTTACACTTGCGTGTCTAAAATTTTATCACGACCGATAATGAAACAATTTTTTCTTCTTGATAATAACATTAGGATTTTATGTTGGTGCAAAATTTTAATTTTTATTAATAATTTTACTGCTTAACACGGATAAAACCGGTTATCATTTTACTGAATCTACGACTAAAAAAGGATAATACAATGACTTTTTTAGTAACCTTTTTTGTTTTTAGTGTACGGTTGTGCACACGATTTTAAAAATAAAATAAAAATGAAAGAATATGGGTTTTGCCTCTCGTAATTTTGAAAATGGTGTTAAAAAATTTATAAACATTGGTTTTTATCAATAAACCATAGAATTTTGATAGGTAATATAATTTAAATATTAATAAATTTATTATTTATTTGTCCCTATCCACTCAAATCCGGTACCCAACGCCGGAGGAGCTCCAAAACAGAGAGGTTTTATCGTTATACTTTACCGGTTAAATGTTTAATTTCATCATCTTTGGTCGGTTCATGATAATATTTAAGGAGAATCGAATGAAACATTCCCCGAATAATTCCTTTTTTATCTTTATTCTTATATCCCAGGTCGATCTTAATAAGGGGACATTTAATATACAATTGTATGTTTACTTTTGCTGTTTCTTTTATTAAAATATTGTTTTTAAATAAATTGTTTAAAATAAAATCTTCATCGATTGTTAAATAGTCTATGTTTAAAATTTTTGTTTGATTTTTCTTAAATAATTTGTTCAAAATATAATTTTCGGCGGAAGTGAATATGTTATTGTTTAATTTTGTTGTAATTTTATTTATTTTGAATAAATTATTTAAAATATAAATGTCATCGGAAGTAAATAGATCGTTGGACACGGAAGTTATTTTATGACTACTTTGATTATTTATCATCAAAGAAACAGGTTTAATTTTATGGATTACAAGAGGAGTTGGTTTGATTTCACGGAGCGTCATTATGGTCCTTAATTTTTCTGATTCTGATTTTAATTCGGTTTTGATACTTTTTAATTCGGTTCTTGTCTTTTGGGATTCTAAATTTAGCTTTTCTGATATTAACTTTTGGCTTTCCATTAATTCGTTTTTATGTTTTTCGGAATCTAATTTTAAATTTTCTCTTAATTCGGTGTTGGTACTTAAAATTTGGGCCATCATTTGTTTCATCAATTCTTGCATCTTCGCGAACCCCGGATTTATTTCCTCCCTACTACTCTGGGTGAAACGTCTATTACCTTCGTTATGTTCCATTTTGTTAAAATAAGTAATTTTAATATATAAAAAAAAAATACAAATACGATCCAAAAATTAATAAACAAAATATAAAAAGATACAGAAATAAATATAAATAATTATATCTATCATTAGCGCATCTTTCAAAATTGCCATCACATTTCCCAACATTGATCCAATTATGTGGTCGTTGCAAACTTGCCAAGCTGACAAAACTAGTATATAAAAACTTAAATAAAAATAATTTAATAAATATCACAGCTAAAAATAAACTATTTGCTAAAAATTTAATATCACTCAAAAAATTTTAGTTTTCATAAAAATTTATGTTTTGAACCTTAAAACACACTTTTTGAAATATATGGTCCCAATATTAAAATCTGAAAACATAAAAACAAAAAATAAAAATTTTAATTTTGGTTTTAAAACACGCGCGCCTACTGCAACTCTTCTCTAAGCTGCCGAGCTGCAATACAAAGCTACGGGAATGATTACATGACTCAACCTGTTCATGATTTCGGAGACAGGTTTAGTGGATTGCCCCACGTTGGGCGCCAAAATGTGGTGTTTAGTGGATTGCCCCACGTTGGGTCACCAATATGTGGTGTTATGGTGGGGGAGGAAAAGAAAATTGGATTATATTTGAAAGTTATTCTAGAAAAAGTTGATTTAGAAGTTTATAGTATTTTCATTATATCTCAGGGTTCATTTAAAATATTACCAAACTCAACACATACGGACTTATGAATAACCATTTGAATAATTAAATTAATTTAATAAATTTTCTGAAAGAAAAGCATGAGAAATATATTATTAGTACCACTTCTTACCATCTGTCCTTTTATGTGTTGAGACCATATTATATACCAGGAGATAGGTTCATTATAAATAAAAAAGGGTTGGAAATAATTGACTTATATTGAATAAAGATATAATTTAAGATTTTGCATGGCTGTGATATAAAAAGAATATAAAAATAGTGCTTGACTCACATATTTGTATCAATGTTGGGTTATTTAGAAATGTTTAGAACATATTTAAACTATTAACTTATATATTAAAATATAACTATTGGCCATTGTGAAATTTTAGATAGCTTTAAGAGTTTAATTAAAGATTGGCAGTGAGTGAGTTATACTCAGCTTGTTTTACGGATGATGTTCTTGAAGTGAAGAGGTAGGCTGCTGGTAGTCGTGTTGAGGAGATGGATGGTCGGCTTCTACATCTTGGAGTTGTGTCTCCACATCATGTCCAGTTGGTGCTCGGTGTCAGGCTGTGGTGGTGCAAAGGGTGCTCTCTCGCCCTTGGCTGGCGTTGAAGTGAGAGTGAGTGCTCTGGCCCTTCGTCGGCGCTGGAGTGAGAGTGAGTGGTGGGGGAAGGCCCTACTTATAGAGGCGTACCCCCACCACACCAAGGGTGTCTGACTTCTTCGTCCTTCCCTGGATTTTCCTGTTCATACTTGGAAAACACCTCTATCGTTATCTTTGTGGGAACTTGTATACCTTATCGCTCCTAGCCGAGATATTTGGACTCTTCTATCTACTTAACACTGCCTTTTTGAAAAAAATAAATACTGCCAAACTAAACACTGCCAAATGCTATCTCTTTTATTACTCTTTTATTTATTTTATTGATTGACAAATGATAATATTTGTGATGGACTTATGAAATATAAGTTAGCTTTTATTTTGAATAGGAATGCTACTCTTTGCTATGCCAGAAACTGACTCTTTCTAGAGCACCCCCCTTTTATATCATTACAATATATATATATATATATATATATATATATATATATATATATATATATATATATATAATAGATAAGGACTACTTAATTTCATTTTATTTTTGATATTATATTGATTTAAACTTTTTATTTTGTTTAGGTTTTGATGTGATTGTTGCTGCATTATTAGGGGCAGATGAATTTGGGTTTAGCACGGCTCCCCTAATTGTACTTGGTTGTACAATGATGAGAAAATGCCACTTGAATACTTGTCCTGTAGGAATAGCTACTCAAGATCCTGTTCTAAGGAAAAAGTTTGCTGGCAAACCTGAGCATGTCATTAACTACCTTTTTATGCTTGCAGAAGAGGTATACATTTCAATGAATGATTTTTTTGCTTAAACATTTTAATAAAAAATACAGTTATTTTTAATGGTCATAATTATTTTTGTCTCATCTCTCAATAGGGGTTTAGCATCTTTCCTTCCTCTCTATACAATAACCATTTGAAAACCTAATACATTTTCTACAAAAAATGTATCAGTATAAATTTTGTTGAAACTTTTTTTCACACAGATGAGATTTATTGAAACTAAGATATATAAATTTGTTTATGTTTGGAGAGAAAAAGTATTAAACGGCAGATAAGAGCACATTTGTACTTTTTTAATATCTTCTTTCTTAACTGCCTCAAAAACGATTGGGACAATGTGGTAAACGGAAAATATTGTTTTAAAACGTCATAAATTTCATACAAAAAAAGTTCTTGCTTAAATGGCAATAGAACCACCTATGGGTGAGACAATGGTTTCAGAAATGTTGTTTTCGTTCCATTGAAGGCAAAATATTAAGATTTACAATCTAAACTTTCTAAATCGCTTCAGGGATATCCACAAGAGATACATGGAAACAAACTAAGATAGATGATGCACACGTTTTTCTGCTTTTAATAATTGAAGGGATCGGGGAAAAATAGTGCCAAGCAACATTTTTAACGAGCTGCTATATGTTGAATATTATGTGGGGTTATCAGTTGAAATTGTTAGAGGCAACATGATTAAGTAGCATACAGAGCTGGTAGTCATATTTTAGTAGCATATGCATCATAGACTGATAGTCCCTCATAATATCCAACATATAGCAGCTACAATTAAGTTTTGTTAAAAATGTTGCTTTGCACTATATTCCCCCGACCCCTTCAATTATAGAAATTAGTTAATTTGCTAATAAGGCATTAAAAGAAAATTAAAAAGTATGGAAAATGTTTAACACTTATTAGTAAATTATTACTTATAACTTTTAATTTGAATTAAAAAAAAATGACATTTCAGTTGAGAAGTGATGAATAATATTGCTGAATTCTACCTACAGGTCCGGGAATTAATGGCGCAACTAGGAATCAGGAAATTCCAAGATCTCATTGGTAGAACTGATCTCCTTCGCCCATCTGACTCAATTACAAATCCTAAAGCAAAGCTTCTAACTTTTGCTCCTATTCTTAAGAATGCACTACATCTCCGTCCCGGTGTTAATATTGTTGGTGGTTCAGTATCACAGGTATATATTATTTCTTATCATTTTCATTTATAATCCTAGAATCTTTTAATATTTCTCTTTACCTTCTATGCTTTCAGGATTTCCAGCTCGAGAAAAGGCTTGATCAACAGCTTATTGAGCAGTGTTCAGCCGTAATAAGTGGTGAAAAACGAAAAGTAGATTTGGAATTTACAATTAATAATGAATGCAGAGCTTTTGCTAGTACATTATGTTATCATATATCAAAGTAAGTATTCATTTTGCAGTATTATACTACTTCAATAATTGAGGCATTCGTCAATATTCCTATTTAACTGTTTTAGTGCAGAAAAGTCTGTCCCATAACAAGCCAAAGGGCCCAGAGGGGCAGATACTGTATAGTTATCTAATTCTTGACCATATGGCACATTAAAACGTTCCTGGCATCTTGGCGTGTGTGTCAGCAGATAGCTTGGCATTCTTGCTGTCCCCATTGGTTTGGACCTCATTACGTTATTCCCGGTTAGGTTTGCGGGTCTGGTATCTTTGGATACTGAATCTGCCAGAACAATTCCTTCAGTGGGCCCGCTGTCGTGATGTATTTGACACTTAACTAAATTGTAATTAATCCACTAAAAGTACATCATTTCAAAAGTTTCTTCATTTATTTTATTTATATATGTTTGCCAAAATACCAACTATATAACAGGAAGACTTGGATCCGATTAAAACATTTTTCAAAGTCATCAGTCCTGAAAGTGTTAAGGAAATAATGAGATCAGTATTATTTTCCGCCCTCCCGATTTTCCCCTTTGGAGGTTCCTAATAAATTATTAAAGACTGTTATGGGACCCTGAATCCAACCATCAAATGACTGCATTAAGAGATAAAATCTTAATTGCGCACCCGAGTTTTGAACTCAGGCACTCCAGAATATGAGTCGAATGCTCTACCACTGAGCCAATCTTGCCCCTTCTGCTAATATAATATAAAATAATCTTATGGAAAACATTTAATAGATTATTTTTAAGTTAAATTATGACGGTTGAGCAGGACCTGCTCCAGTGTGTTAACATCATTCAAGAAGAGCTGTTCTACATCAAAATGGATATTAATCCATGGGAAAAAAAAGTAACCTTGCAAAGTAATTCTCCTCTTGAGGCAGAAAGGGCAAATCTTGGAACAGGTCCAAAAACAGGAATGAATGCAGTTAGGTTGATATGGAAGTGTCACATATATTACATTGTGTGTACTTGTCTGTCCGTGTGTGTGATATTTTATTAGACAGACATGATTTATTATATACGATAAAAATTCCATTTATTTCATTTTTAGTATGATTGGGAATGTTTGGTAATAAATTCTATCTAAATGCATTTCAATTGTTGAGACAGTTTTTCAGGGGATTCAGTTATGAATTTTAACTAATTGAAATGATTTTTTGTAGGAAATATGGTGATGACGGCTTGCCAGAGAATAGTATTAACATTTCATTGACTGGTTCTGCTGGTCAGAGTTTTTGTGCATTTTTAACCAAAGGTGTGCATGTCACTTTAGAAGGAGATGCTAATGATTACGTGGGCAAAGTATGTATTGATTTGAGCCATAGAACCATGTTCTTCTATATGTGGTTTGTGTTTTTGTAGTCTAATTTTTTTTTTTTTTAATGTTTTCTTCTATTAGATTTCGTTTTCTTATGACTTGTTTTCATTGCAGGGTTTGTGTGGAGGAGAAATTGTTATTTATCCTCCTAAGACATCTACTTTCGATTCTAGTCAGAACGTAATTGTCGGCAACGTCTGTCTCTATGGTGCTACTTCGGGGAAGGCATTCTTCAGAGGAATAGCAGCAGAGCGTTTCTCTGTGAGGAACTCTGGAGCTGTGACAGTCGTTGAGGTATTGGCTAGAATGGTGGACAAATTCCTTATTATTCCACTCGTGATTTTATTTTACATTTATTTTCTAAATTAAGGGTGTCGGTGATCATGGCTGTGAATACATGACTGGAGGATGCGCTGTGATCTTGGGATTAACGGGTAGGAACTTTGCCGCTGGAATGTCTGGTGGTATCGCTTATGTCCTTGACATTGATGGATCTTTCAGAGGGTACGCAGAAGCATTAATCAATATGAGTATTATTTTTTAATCTTTGTAGGACAAAATGTCCCTCTTGAGAGTCTTATTCATCATTTTTGCTCTATTGTTAGTACAATAATGAGGAAAAGTTTAATTGTAATATACTGTATGATGTATACCTGTATTGAGAAAAACTATCTTTGATACTATATAAGGTACACAGATGCAACTACATGTCCACCTTTATAAACCAGAGATTCATAATTACCATCAGTCCATAATAAGTCAATTGTACTTTTACCTTTTTTATTTGATGCTACAAGAAGTTTTCTGTTATTTTTATAGAAAGTGTAATCAAGAAATGGTAGAATTGTTACCTTTAGAAAAGAAAGAAGAATTGGAATATGTGGAAGGTTTATTGAAAGAATTCCAAGAAAAAACAGGATCGTTAATAGCTGAAGATCTATTAAAAGTCTGGCCAGAACCAGCCAAGGATTTTGTCAAGGTAGATGTTATTCAAGTAGATTTATAGGTTTTTAAACACATACATATTTTTTTATGGTTGACACCATCATATTATCCATTAAAAACCTTTTTAAGAATTAAAAAAAAAATAAGAAAAATGTTTTGTTAATTACTTTTAGAAGTTAATTATTATTACTACGTTATTATTTTACTTACTCAATGATCATTCCTTTACTGCTTATTAATTGTAATTGTTTATTTATTATGGGGTTGGGGTATCTCAGAATTACTGGGAGTTGTTTCTATCAATATAATTTATTCTAAATATTTACTATTACTTTTTAATCAAGGGGATTTAAAATTTGTCTTACTGAACTTGCAGTATCAAACAGTACTGATTGCTTCGATAATATAATTAGCTTGTCTAATAACTTGAGGTATTTGGTAGCTCTAACCGTATTCAGTATTACTCCGAGATGATAACTGTACTTACTCTGACAAAATAAAATTTGTAGACATTTCATAACTCTATGGCGAAATCTTAGTATTATCTTGGCATTTTTCTCATCATTCAGCACTGAGGTATCATAAAATTTGCAGTCTTGTTTTCTTTGTCGATAAATATTTCTCATTTTTTTGTGATAAACAATTCGGTTCACAAACATAGCGTTATAGTATAATAGATGTTACCCAGTGTGCCATGCTACACCTACTTTCTGTCTATGACTCTCCCCGTATCATGGGCGTATAAAATTTTGGGGGGGGGGGCTGAGACCATTCCCGGGGCATGGAATATGAAAAATTTAGAACTTGGAATAGTTTTAGGCAACTAAAACGCTATTACGCCCAAAATAAACTATTTTGTATTAACTAAGTGATCTTATTTAATTTATTTTTAAGGTTTTTATGACAAATTTTTACCACCAATTGAAAATTTTGGGGGTGGCTGCAGCCCCCTCAGCCCCCCCTTATATATGCCCATGCCCCGCATCAAGATCTACTTGATGCCTAATTGTCTATACCCAGTTACGAAAATCAGTCAAGCGATGTGAATTTGTTTAGTTCTTAATGATACTGGCAGAGGCCAGCACAACAGCACTTTATCTAACAGCGGACAGAGGCCAGTAGTAGCCGATTCAAAATGGCCGTCACAATCTGAATGGTCCAGTGTAGTCAATTTTTCTTGAACAAAACTTTTGACCTTTTGACCAAATTTTGAAATTTGGTCTGTGTGCTAAGTTTGGTCAATATCGGTCAAACAGTGTAGATTTGTATAAGGAACAAACAAACAAATAAATAAGTAAACAGACAGACACGTGATTTTTATATATATAGATTGTAATTCTTTAATATTATTGCTAATCTCAAAAATTAACTAGGCATTTTTTTATTTGACTTTTCTTGCACAATCACCAATGATGCAAAAAAAAAAAAAAAAAAAAAAAAAATAAGACAACAGTAACGATTAAAAAAATACTCCTAAACAAACAGTCTTCTATTTCATATTTCAATAAAGAAACTTTTTTCATTGTTTTTTGCTATTATTTCTAAAATTAATAAGGGGAAGAACGTACAACCAACATTTTTGGGGGATCTTCAGAAGTGTGCAAGAAGTATTAAATTCTCAATAATTCTTTTTTTATATATTTCATATCAATTTGAATTGATCCTTTTAGGTGTTTCCTTATGACTATCAGAGGGCTTTAGTCCAATTAGCTGAAGAAGCAAACTTGAAAAAAATGGAAGGTGACGTTCCCATAGTGAACCATAACCATGTTGCAGTTAGAGACATTGAAGAAATAGTTACTGATATCCCACAAGAGAAAAAGAGATTAGAAAAAACTTTGGACAAAGTGAGGTAATTAAAAGCTTATTTATTATTGAGCTTTACCTCAGCAAACCACTTTCGAAATACTCTTGGCAAAAAATTATAAATATATTTTTAAGTATTAAAATAAATACTTACTTACTTACTTAACTGGCGCACAACCCATTGCTAGGTCAGGGCCTCCTGAATCAGCTTCCGCCAGCTGTCCCGATCTTGTGTAGCAACCATCCAGTTAAAATAAATAGTGACCAAAAATCTCAATAATTTTCACAATTCAATTTTCAAATCCAAATTTTTATTTACACACACACGCACATCCACAGGCTTGCACACTCATAGGCACTTTAAATATTTGTATTTTTGTGTTCTACTGCTTTCAAAAATTTGTCTGATTACGGTTAAATTTGACACCAAAATACTTTATTTTTAAAAAAGGCCAATTTCATTTACCTATTGATTCCACTCACAGATGTATTTTTGGGAGAAATACGCACAAAATGAATTACAGCATTTACAATTTTGGATTAAATTTCTTTCCGGTACAATTTTAGAGTGTGTTTCGACATACAGATTTGAATGAAACAACTTTCAAGACAATATCTTTTCGAGAAAAGTGGAAAAAACTAGAATTTTGCTTTCAGAAAAATAATGAAGTTGAAAAAGTGGAAGGTGATCATTCGAAAGCCTAATAAATTTTCTGCAAAATATGTTCAGGCATAAATTTAAATAGGACCACCTCAGTCGGAGAAAACAATACTTGAAGTAAAATTTAAGTTAATTTGGTTTGTTGATTGGGATGTCCACAAACATTTTCATTAAATTGTGTTTTTGATTATTTTGAGTTTCATGTTTGATTCTCCTTCAGCTCTATTTTGTAATCATGGTGGAAGAGTAGCTGGCTGGTGAAGACGATTGATCACTAGTTAGCAAATAATGGCTCCCTCCATTTCTGATTTCTAGCACATATAAACCATATTTCTTGAACAGATCTTTCACAGTTATTAACATTGTATTCTTATTTATTTATTTTCAGGGGATTTGTGAAGTACACCAGAGAAACAGGAATTTATAGAGCTGCCGAGAAGAGGTTGAAAGATTGGGATGAAATATACAACTTTGATCATGTGAGGAAAGGATTACGTGTCCAAGCTGCTCGTTGCATGGAATGTGGTGTGCCATTTTGCCAGAGCAGTCATGGTTGCCCTCTTGGTAATATTATTCCAAAGTGGAATGATCTTGTCTTCAACAACAACTGGAATGAAGCTCTGAAACAATTACTTCAAACCAATAACTTCCCCGGTATTTTTTAAATATATTTTAGTAATTTTTAAATTTTTGTTCATCAATAGTGGTAGTGATACATAAGTATCAACATTTTTTTTAAGTAGGTGGAGCCTCAAGAAAACAAAATAAATATTTACAAGTTCATCAATTTAATTAAAATTGCTCTACATATTATGACGTGGCTTTTGTTGCGGGAGGGTCGCCTACATCCCATTAGACTGTATTTAGTATAAGTCTCCTGAAGAGGCATCTAAAGAGAAACATTTCAGTAAATTGCCAAACTTGTTAATTATAATTTTGTTTTCTCAATCTTTTGCCTACTAAAAAGAATTTAACTTTTTAATTTGTCTTTTTTACCTGGATAAGGTATGACATAAAATTACACAGAGGTAATACATACAAAAAGATAAAATTTTATTAATATTTAGACTTTAGCAACTTGTAAGGTCGAGTGAAAATAACAAATGTGTGTTAAATTTCTAAATAGAATAAAATACTCGTTTATATCGATTAATTTTCACAAGATTTAAAAAAATTAAAAATATTTAAAATGTTGAGAAGAACATTTAATATATATTTAAAATGTGACGGCAAAAGAAAAGGGCTAAACTTCTGCTCGCTGGCTCATCAAATCTTCCAGAGATTCACATACCTCTGTTCCTGTCAGCACAGTTGAGATGCATACACTAATAACAGCTTTAGTCTAAAGCTCAAAACTGAAATATACCCTTACTAAACATATTACCTATTGTATTATACACTGGACGGTAAACACAGTCAGTGACTTAATTTACAAATTGTTATTAGAAAAACGAACTTGCGAGGCTGGGCTTCAAACCACAAATCCCCCCCCCCCCATTTTACGCTAGGGTGCATTGCCAATTAAGTGACTGAGCTTCAAATCATTCCATGGCAACTTAATACTCAGAGTGCAGTTGACTGCTGTACAAGTCGAGAGAGTAATGCCCCTGGTGCTGTTGCCCCTGGTCCAGCAGTTCTCACTATTTTACGAGTCATAGCCTTGAATGCAGATGACTTGAAGACAAGTTATGTTCTTGGATTTTAGAACAACTAATAGCTCTCTGTTTTACCACTAGAATTCATTTAAGTGTCCTTATTTTTATTTTTTTCGTGTTTAACGGCTATCAACTATTGGGCTATTAACTCTGCCTATTATTTGCCCTTCTCCATTGTTCTTTTCAACTTTCCTTCTATTTGGTTCTGAGAATGCAAGGAGTGCAAGGTAAAAGTTTACTCATTTCTCTTTTTCAAACCATGCAGTAAATAATTATTAAAATTAAATATAATGTATAAAAAATGCATTGTTTCAAATAGGAGGGAACTCATGTCAATTTTTAAATAATATAAATATATGAATATAATAATAGACGTTAAAAAAATTAAATAGATAAATATATGAGTATTGTAAATTTGAAAATAGTGTAAATATTTTGAACTCTGCTGCTGCCAATCCACAGACCGGATCAAAAAGGAGGGTGTGTAAATAAATATATGACACTCCGAAAAGTATGCCGCACCCAGGGCAAGTATTGTATTGTGGGATTATCACACCCTAGGATCGGTAGGCCAGGTCAACTCGCAGCACTTTAAGTATTAATTCATCTGGATCTAATAGAGCCAAAGCTACAGATAAACGGCACAGATTATGTTTCAACTGAGATAAGGACACTTTGCCATCTCTCTTGAGCTTTAGCTCTATTAGATGAATTAGTTTGCCATACAGTGGTTCTTCAAATCACTGTATGGTATTGTTCATTCTTAAACAATCAAAAGATTTTTTTTTTTTAAATGTTCATTGTCTAAAATCAATACAGTTGGAGATATACCAAACTGTATTATCACTGATATTAATGCATCAATATAACCATGAAATAAATTCCAAAATAACAGATTAAAAAAATCACAATATATTTATGTAAGCTCTTCAATTTTTTTCTTTTTCATTTTTTTTTTTTTTTTTTTTTATTTGCTCAGTCTGTTATTGCTTTTAGAATTCACTGGACGAGTTTGCCCCGCACCTTGTGAAGGTGCCTGTGTGCTTGGAATCAGTGAACCTCCAGTCACCATAAAAAATATCGAATGTGCTATCATAGATTATGCATTTGAACAGGGTTGGATTAAACCAGATATACCAGCTTTCAGAACTGGAAAAAATGTGGCAGTTATTGGTTCAGGACCTGCTGGACTTGCAGCAGCTCATCAGCTCAATAAGGTACTCAAAATTAGATTATTAATTTACTTTTACAAACAGTTCCAAGTGGGTATATGTGAAATTTATCAAGTAAAACCCCATGACTCATTATAATTCAAATCTCGAATAAATTAGAAGTAAATAATATTAATATTTCATAAAAGAAAAGTTTCTTTCAGGGGAATTGAATATTTTAACTTCCTTCACAAATATTTGTACTAAATGGTTCCAGTTGCTCAAGCCTCTTCCTCTTGTTTGTGATATCGACCCTATAACACAATCCAGAAGTGCTGATAGGCGACATTAACATTTCTTAATTATATATTCAGATACAGTGAGGCAATAGAGGGAGAAGTCAAACTACCAACCAAAAATATAAATCTCAGCAAAGAAATAAAACTAGCGCTCTTACACTGGATGAATTACACCAGGGAAACAAAGGAGTATAAAGGGAGCTAAGAACAGTTTTGCTTTAGTTCCAAACTAAAGGAGTAGTTTTGGTTACTTTTGGAGTATAAGTATTAAAAGTAATGATATTAATTGAGTTGCAATTTTTTTTTTTTTTTTTTTGTTTTATTATTCATTGCTCTACAATATCAAAATAGTTATATCTTGGGAAACATTGAAATTCACATCTGCCTTTGAACTATCTAATAGACTGATGCTCATGACTAATCATTGAAAAGCTTTTTTTTTTTTTTTTTTTTTTTTTTATAGATCTGTTTCTGAGTCAGTAATTACTCAAAGGTAATATAGTGTTTTATTCCGGCACAGTTTTGAAGATGGTAGATCTACTGAAAGCACTTAGCACTAGAGAGAAAAAACTTTATTTAAAAAAAATAAATAAAATGGGCTGCCCAATTACGTTGGGTTTCTAGATATACAGCTTTTTTATCAGCTAATCATAGCAATTGGGTTAATTTGGAGGAATATATCTGTAAAGGAAGATAAAATATTCATTTCCCCTGAAAATCAAACTTCACTTCTGTCAATAATTTCCTTTTGAGAAGTTTCTATTGTTCTTGGAGTATAAATTATATATAAGTTATGATTATAAATTGAAATCATGGAGACAACATTTCCCTAGTCAAAAATTGATTTTGAAGTATTCATCTAAACTTATTCTTCATTCATTTGCTCCTAACTTAAACCCAGCCAAATCATTTTAGATTGTCAATAATTTTTACTTATATATATTTTACTTTCAATAATAAAATTTGATTATTTTTTATTTATAGGCAGGCCATAATGTTACAGTTTTTGAACGGAATGACCGCATAGGTGGTCTCCTTCAATATGGTATTCCAACTATGAAGCTTTCGAAAGAAGTCGTTCAAAGGAGGGTACAGCTATTGGCCAGTGAGGGAATTGATTTTAAAACAAATGTTAACGTTGGGAAGGATATTACAGCCAAGGTATTCTCAATATACAACATTCCGATGATAAATGATTGAATGAGTTTGTTAATCGCAAAATGCCTTGTTCAAAGCGGGGGTTCACCTGAAAATCACCTACTTATTAACACTTTCGCTGCAAGTGTCCTTCCAGAAGAACACTAGTGATCCTACCCGCTTACGAGTGTCCCTTTGGAAGGACACTACTCCATTGCTTTTCCCATTCGATTTAAAAGGCTCGTAAATGGAGGGGATTCACCTTTTCAGCTACCGTAGCAAAAGTGTTAATGTGCTCCTAACTTGTTAGCATAATTGAATAATTTAATTTAATATTTATATTTAGGAGTTTATATTTATTTATTGGTTAGTTTGACACATTGACTGCCACATTAATTTTGGAGATTCCGGTCTAGAAAGCCAATTTAATTTAATCATTTTTCTTATTGAAAACTATAATTCAGTATGTAATGATCACCATAAACCATATAAAATTTGTTTCTTGCACAAAAAAAAAGGGTCATATGAACCATCTCAAAGTTAGTTTATGCAACAGAAAGTTCTTCACGGAAGCGAACTACGAGTTAGTTCGTACCCAGACAAGCTTCAACCTGTTGTTATCTTACTGCATTGCTACATTTTTGTTCTCTTCCTTGAGGCCATCTTTTCATAATAAGACGAAGCTGGCTCATCTTTTCGATTTACTACGAGTTACCTCATAGCTGGTGTCCGAAGTAATTACGCAAAGTATGAGATAGCTTGTAGTTGGCAATCAATGTATTAGGCACAATTCTCACCAATGTGGCGTACACAACCACTTGCCTAGTTATGTAGCTCCTGCGGGATGGAATTTTTGGAAGGAAATAAATGTATTTCAAATATGACTTTTATACTTTTGAGTACTTTGGACTACATAATTTGAACATATAATAATTTAATACTAATGAAATATTCCAGGAGCTTCAAGAAGAATTTGATGCTTTAGTCCTCTGCACAGGAGCAACATGGCCCAGAGATTTGCCTATACCTGGCCGACAACTATCTGGTATATATTATGCGATGTCGTTTTTGGAGTCTTGGCAAAAAAAACAAATGGGGAATACAATAACTCCAATCTCAGCCAAGGACAAAGATATTATTGTCATCGGAGGAGGAGATACTGGATGTGATTGCATTGCTACATCTCTCAGGCAGGTTAGTGGATAAATAACTGATTACAAAATAACTGATTAAAAAAAAAAAAAAAAAGAGAGAGAAAAAAAACAACGTCTTTCTTTATACATTAATACAGCCAGTTACTCTATTGTTGTTGTTTTTTGGAGGAGTTCTAAGGCGTATGCACTCCATGCCGAAGGTCGTGGGTTTGATTCCCACTAGGGATGGTGGCTTTTCTTTAGAAAAGAGAAAAGGCATGACCCCTATCCTGGCTAGAAAGAGTGGTAATCTATAGATAACCCATCCTAAAATTCATTGTCTGTAATAAATGGTTGTTAAAAATTTAAATATTGATTTTTTTTTTAATAGTTTATGGTATTTTAATTTACTGAAATTCTAGCACTGTTTTCGAGTTTTTGATTGAATATTATTTAGGTTTCAGTTATTTGGGCTTAAGTTAGTTTATTGAATTTGGTTATAAACAATAATGCCACTTTTAATTTTAAAATTCTAATGTGTGTTTTATGATATTTTTTATAAGGGAGCTAAATCCATAACAACATTTGAAATTTTGCCTGAACCACCTACTTCCCGAGGCAAAGACAATCCGTGGCCACAGTATCCTAGAGTTTTCAAAGTGGATTATGGTCATGAAGAAGTGAAAGTGAAGTTTGGAAAAGACCCAAGACTCTTTTCAACTTTAAGTAAGGTATGTATTTTTTTATCTCTTTTAAAAAACATTAATCAAACATTTATCAAATAATTTATTGGCTAAGATATGATATTTAAGCTGTGATTTAATGTTAATGTTGTTTGTTCCAGGAGTTTATTGATGATGGTAATGGTAATGTAGCTGGTATAAGAACTGTGAAAGTTAATTGGACAAAGGATGAAACCGGCAGATGGAAAATGGATGAGGTTCCTGATTCTGAGACAGTAAGTGAAATAAAAATAAATGCTTAATATTACACAAAACTCCATAAACAATCCATGATGCTTAAGAAACTCCACCCTTTCTGCCCTTAATTTGTTGTCACTTCAGAATAACAATCATGTCCCATGACAATGATTCTGATAAGATCACAAAAATAATCATGATGTTACTTTTATTTATTAGTTGTTTTCTCCACGAAATTTCCAATTAAATTATGAAATCTGAGTTCTGAGTGTACCCTTGGAAAGGTAATTAAATTTGACTACTTTTGTGAGATTCAGCAGCTTGCAGACTGTTTCTTGGACAATTAGTGATTCTCAAAAATATGTTGCTAACTAGATGTTTTTATTGATATAAACTTTTTGAACTGTTATAATGGGTTGAAAAAGACACTTGTGAATGTTGGAAGTGCATTAGCCTTAAAGCAAATTTAATGCTGGTTTCAAAAAAGTAAAGTAACGTTGAAAAATAATGTGCTCAAGCAAAGGAAATTGGGGGTTTTCTACAAAAAACAAGGGTTGTTCTAAATAACCTTTAGTACGGCATATGTCTTGAACAAACAAAATTACGGTTGGCAGCATTTAACTACATTTTTGTCTAGTTTCGCCCCCTTGAGTATTGTCATCTACTTGCAGGTGTTTGTATAGGGAAATTTTACAAGATTTTTACAAAGTCATGATCTCAACAAATTTATTTTGTAGGTATTAATCAGTCCTATAATCACAGCTATTCCACCATTTTCTTTACTACCCCCCTCATTCTCTAGGGGTATATAAATAATTATTTATATTTAGCATAAGTTTTTAGATGAGTTTAAATACTTTGAATAGTTTTAGAAGTATTAATTATTGTTTTATTTTTTTAGATTATCAAAGGTCAGTTAGTCCTATTAGCTATGGGGTTCCTTGGGCCAGAAAAGTACATTGCAAACGAGCTAGATCTTGACCTGGATCCGAGGGCAAATTACGAGACTCCTTCCGGGAAGTATTCAACTTCAGTCCCAAAAGTATTCGCTGCTGGAGGTAATGAACGATTTTTTTAAAATGTATTTATCAATTAAAATACTTTGCTTGTTTAATAACTAAGTTCTTAACATAGATTGCAGACGAGGACAGTCTCTTGTTGTGTGGGCTATATCTGAAGGAAGACAAGCTGCAAGAGAGGTTGATGCTTTCCTTGTGGGTAGAACTACTCTCCCTGGCCCAGGTGGTGTTATCACTACTCTCAGCAATCAGAAAGGGTAAGGAGCTGGTCATTAATTGCAAATTATTCATTCATTTATTTATTTTTTAAATTTCTTGATGATAAGATTGGTAGTGGAAACATATAGTGAATGATTCAGAGCTCATAAATGTATTATAATTATCTCTATCCCTTCCCACAACTTGGCAAGTGATTTCCTCAATTTTATGTTTCTTTAATTCCTCTCTACAGTAACTCTTTTCTTGTTTGTACTTTTATTTATGGACTATGCATAGAATTTTGCAAAAAATATAAAAAATATTAGGGCTTAAAAGTAATAAATACATCCAAATTAATAAAATAACTTTGTAAATTGTATTTATTAAATTTGAAAAATGCCTTTGGATGGATACTGTCTAAAAAACAACTGTGTTTATTGAATTATAGAGTGGGGGAGATTCTTATTCCTAAGAAGTGGATAAATTATTTTCTTAAATATATTTTATGAATATGCGTGTTATATAAGTATGCTGTGATTTCCCTTAAATTTATAAAATAGAAAGCTTTGAATCTTCAAAATTGTGCAATTTTGTGCCATCTCAATAAAAAAATAATGAAATTCCACAAATGCTGATTGATAAGTTAATTGAGTGAAGGGAGGAAATAGTTTCTATATGGGCTGTTTAGTAGTAGTAGTAGTATCGCTCCCTGAGGACGATCAACTCCTCCTTGAGTCTTTACGCCCCAGTATTGTTTATTTACATATTTACACTACGTATCCCTACATTTGCATATTTACATTTCATTTACAACTATTTTTGCTATTGTTTTTGCTTTTATTTTATTTTCCTCCCGTGCCAGTTCACCACTGAGTCATATTATTAATTTAATTATATTTGTTGAAAGAGCCCCACTTCTTTTAGGACTTTTATTAATTTGTTATTCATGTCCCTTGAGTCACCAAGTGTGCATGAAAGAGTCCTTGGCAGGTTATGTTTATTAAAATTTGTTCTGTACTTTGGGCATTCTTCTATAATGTGGTGGACAGTGAGAACTCCCCCGCAGCAGGTTGGTGCAGGGTCCTTGGTGATGAGGTGTCCATGGGTGAGCAACGTGTGACCTATTCTCATTCTTGTAAGGACAACTTCCTCCCTCCTATTTACCCAGCATGAGCTCTCCCATACTTTTTTTTTTTTTTTTATGCATCTCAGTTTGTTTATGAGAGGTTGTGAGACCCAGCCATTTTCCCACTCTTTCTTTACTTTCTGCTTCAACCAGGACTTAAGGTCATCACTTTCAAATAGTGGTAGTGGTTGGGTGTGCATTTGTGCCGCCTCTTTTGCTGCTTTGTCTGCCTTTTCATTGTCCTCAATGCCTACATGAGATGGCGTCCATAAAAATGTGATGGATTTATTTTGTTCCCCTATGATCCTGAGGTAGTGCTTTATTTTATTTAGTACTAACCCTTCTTTGGTTGTACGGTATATGCTATTGATGGAAGAGAGGGAGTCTGTGCAAATTATGAAGTTGGTTTCTGTAGATTCTATTGCTTTATAGATTGCAGTGGCTATTGCTTGTAATTCTGCTGTATAGATTGAGGCTGAGGGGTGGAGCTTCTGTTTAATTATCTGGTCGTGATGTACTATTGCACATCCAGTCATATCTTCTTTCTTTGAGCCATCTGTGTAGATCAGGATGCTATTTGGGTGTTTGAGACAGATTTTTTTAAATTCGTTTTGTTTGATAACAGGTATGTCTTTATTGTACTTCCTGAGGGTAAGGTCAATTTTAATTTTTGATGTGCTCCATGGTTCTGTTGCATATTCATGGCCTTCATTCTTTAAATGTCGGATATTATTTATAAAATTTGTTTGCCTGATCCCCAGAGGAGCTGGGTGACGTGGTTTCTCTGCATAAAGCCTTGTATGCAGGGGGTTCATAACAAACTTGTAGGCTGGGTTTGAAGGTTGATTGTTCAATCTCCCTAGGTAGGTACTGGCGAGTTCCTGTCATTGAAAGATGAGTGGCAGCACTCCTGACTCTGCACATAAACTAATAACTGGGCTGGTTCTGAAAGCCCCTGTTGTGAGGCGGAGCCCCGTGTGGAGAACTGTATCTATATTGAGGAGAAGGGATGATTTTGCAGATGAATATACGATACTGCCATAGTCTAGTTTGGACTGGTTCACGCTTTTATACAACATTATCATGGACTTCCTATCTGCACCCCATGTTGCCATGGTTAGCACTTTCATTAAGTTCATCCGCTTCAGGCAGTCCTCCTTCAACTGTTTGATGTGTGTTCTCCATGTCAACTTTTTATCAATGGTTAGTCCCAAAAACCTGGCATCATCATGAAACGATAATTGTGAATTATTTAAAAGCAGTACTGGGTTGTGGCTTGAATTCCTCTTTCTTGAAAACAGTATACACTTACTCTTCTCAGTTGAAAATTTTGTGGAGTTATCCTCTGCCCAGGCTTGAAGTTTATTCAATACTCTTTGTATAAATTGTCCTGCCCATTCTATGTTATGGAATTTCAATAATATATTTATGCCATCCACAAATATAAATGCTCTCATTGGTCTGGGTATCACCTGTGATACAGAATTGATGGCAACGGCAAAGAGGATGCAGCTCAACACACTTCCCTGGGGAATTCCTGCTTGCGTTGATTTTCTGCTCGATTGTGATCCCCCAACTCTCACTATGATGTGTCGGCGAGCAAGAAATGTTTTAATAAAGTTCGGGAGGTGGCCTCTGAATCTCCAGAGGTGGAGTTGCTTTAAGATATTGCTTCTTTTAATCGTATCGTACGCTTTTTCGACATCAAAAAACATTCCTATAAATTCTTTCCCCTCCATGAAGGCATTCAATATCTCAGCTTCAAGGCTGACTAGATGATCCAGCGTGGATCGCCCTTTACGAAAGCCGCACTGTGCTGGAGTGAGCAGTTTGGATTTTTCTATGACCCACAAAAGTCTTCTGCTTACTACTTTTTCCATGAGTTTGCATATGCAGCTCGTCAGTGAGATAGGCCTATAGCTGTGGATAGAAAGCTTATCTTTTCCTGATTTCGTTATAGGAATGATAATGGATTCTCGCCACGATTCAGGGAATTCAGATCCAGTCCATATTTCATTAAATGTTGTCTTGAGAGCTTCTACAGTTTCTGGTGCGGCGTTTTTGAGCATGAGGTTGTGAATGTCATCTGGACCAGGAGCGGATTCTTTTAGTTCATAAATGGCGCTCATAATTTCTTGATAGGTGATGGGGCGATTGTAGTCTACACCTCCTTCTTGTGCTCCTTCATCGAAGTTTATTTGTTGACAATACAGTTCATCATTATTGGAATCTGGTCTGTTTGATATTGCAGCAAAGTGCTCTACAAACGCTTCTGAAATTTGTTGAGGGTCTGATGTTATTATTCCGTTTATATTGAGAATAGGATTTTCTACTGTTTTGGTGCCTGTTATACTATTGATCTTTTTCCAGATTGTTCTGATCGGGGTGTTAACGTTGATAGTTTCAAGGTACATCCGCCACGATTCGCGCCTTTTTTTCTTGTCTAGCCGCCTTAATTTTGATTTTGCTTCCTTATATTTTATTAAATTTTCATGGGAACAGTCATTTTGAAATTTTCTGAGCGCTCGGTTCCTTAAGTTCTTGAGAACGCTGCATTCTTGGTCATACCAACATGCAAAGGTTTTCTTGGGCTGACCAGAAGTCCTAGGTATAGTTTGAGAGCCTGCATTGTATAATATACTCCTGATGTGCTCTATTTTGGATTCCAATCCCTGTGGAAGGTCGGCCAGATTTATTAATGAAAGCATTTTGTACGTGGTCCAGTCTGCCCTATCTACTATCCATTTAGGATACCTGTTAAAGCTAGGTAGCTCTAAGTTCGTTGATAGTTTGATTGGAAAATGGACACTGCCATATTGTTCGGGGCATGTGTCCCAGAAATAATGGAATATGAGGTTGGCTGAGCAGAAAGTGAGGTCAAGTGCTGACGGCGTTCCATATGCTGGGCTTATGTACGTGATTTTACCATTATTCATCAGCACACAGTCGGAGGAATCTATAATCCTCCTAATAATATTTCCTCTGGTATTGGGCGGCGCTGGAGACCAAGAATGGTGAGAACCATTTAAATCTCCTGTAACTATGAATGGCTGTGGCAGGTTATTAATAAGTGTTAGAATATGTGCCTCTTGTATGGGCTCAGTAGGTGGCAGATATATGTTGAGGATGGTGATAGGCATAGTGGGGAGGTGTACTCTAACAGCGAGGGCTTGAAGTTGAGTAGGAACTGCTAGAATCTCTGAGTGATAGTCACTACTGACACGTGTCATCACTCCTCCTGAAGCTTGTAGGCCATCTTCCTTGTCTTTCCTATAACGGATAAATTTCCTGAGGTTGAATTTCATGTTGCTGCGGAGGTGAGTTTCCTGAAGACACAATATTACTGGATTATGGTCATTCAATAGCAGTTTCAGTTCCTCGTATTGGGTCCTTAATCCATTACAGTTCCAAGATATAATTGTCATAGTTGTAATCAATATTTTGGTTGAAAAATCAACCCGATAGCGCTAATGTACTTTAAGATGTGGTAATCCTTTTTGTTATGAGCTTTGCTAGGTATATTTGTTTCTTTGTTTGAAGTAGTTACTTTTGGCGGGAGCTCCATATAAAAGAGAAATAGAAAAATAAAAATAAAAAAAAAATAATATATATATATATATATATATATATATATATAAAAAAATAAATAAATAAATGGGATATTAAAAGGCAATTTCTGGATCATCGCTGCTTGTTTCGTCCTCAGTTGCCATATATTCAACGTGTGCGGGGCTGAATTCTGTTTTGTCACTAGATTTTTTTCTATTTCGACAAAAGCGTGAATCTTGCTTCCAGTCATTTTCATTTTTGAACGATGTCTCCTCAGACGCTGGGACAGCCAGAGCAGCAGGAGATGGAGTTCTAATCTTATCTCTAGGAGCAAGGAGGGAGTCCTTGTCATAGAGGGGTGATGAGGAGGGGAAGGGAGGTTTAGGAGGGGATGGTGGAGGGGTTCTCCTTGGGATAGGGGTGCGGGGTAGGGGGTGGTGGAGGGGTAGCCTGAGTCTGCGCAGGCTTATCAGATTTCTTATCGGCAGTAGTGATAGCGCTATCAGCCAATTCTAATGATGCTGTGAAGATAGCGTCTGTTTGACACGCTATTTCTTTTTTATTTGAATTTTTTAATAAATTTTCAGCATTTCCTACTATGTTCGCAAAAGATCGGCTAAATTTTGGAGCTTCTTTTTCTTTGTAAATCTTTTTTGTTATGTGATAGGGAACTTTTTCTGTAAATTGAATCTCTTTTATTTTCCTTTCTTCAAGAAATCTTGGACAATCTCTACTTGTGCTTGGATGGGATAATTTACAATTTACACAGGTAGGTGTAGGAGTGTTACATATCCCATTGTGTTTCTTGCCGGCACAAAAATAGCAGAGAGATTCGCTTTTGCAGTTTTGTATGAAATGGCCAAATTGAAAACATTGTATGCACCTTATAGGATTAGGTATATACAACGTTACTTCTACTTTGTCAAACCCAATGTTTATGTCCCGTGGGAGCTGGGGTTGATTGAAAGTTAATTTATAAAGATTTGTTTTTATCTCAGTCCCATTCCTTTTTGATATTATTCTTTTTACTTCGACTACATTTTGAGCCTTTAATTCCTCCTTAATTTCATCCTCCGATATTTCGTCTAAGTCCCTATTATAGATTATTCCTATTGACTGATTTAATTTTTCATGGGGCTTAGACTCAACTCGAATGCTATCTCCTATATTTTTTATATTTAGAAGTTTTTCTGCATTTTGAGCGTTTGAAGCTTCGATTAGGAGACTTCCATTCCTTAATTTTTTAACAGATTTAGGTCTGCCTGCGAGCCCATTGATTACCTTGTATCCAGCGAGATCTTAGCTAAGCTATCACCATCCTCTCTGGTTATAGTTATAAATTTAATTTTTTCCTCCACCTCTTTATTGAAAAATAAGCCTGTACCTGTACCATAATCTTGCCGTTGCCGGACCCTTTTTTTAGTTGGTGAGATGTCAGGTGGCCTTTTCATATTTTAGAGATGTTACCTCTACACACAGTATTTTAACTGATTTTAGCACTTTCCTCCGAAGGAAAGTAGCTATTGAGGTTGGACTCATGACAGAATTTTTGAAAAATTTCTTCAAATCTTTATCGATCCTACCTAGTAGACACCGAAAATGACCCCCGTTAAAATTTATATATATCTATATATATATATATATATATATATATATATATATATATATATATATATATATATATATATGCATATATATATATATATGTGTCTGTTAACAAGATAGCGGCCAGAGTTTTTGTTTTTTCGTCACGAAACTTGGCATATAGCATTCAATTAGCAAATGATTGAACGAGTTCGTTAACCACTAAAGTCGGTCCACCGGAATGGGGGGTTTACCCCGAACCCAAAACACTTATTTGACTATGTCAGCCATAATATTTGTTATATTTCAACGAAACTGTGTATTCGTAGTGGTAATATAGAGAGAAAAGTGAGATATAAAAATGAACTAAATCGGTTCATTAGAAGGGGGGGTTTACTCCGGACCCACAATACCAATTCGCCACTACCAGCCGTGAGTTTTGGTATATTTCGACGAAACTCGGTATTCGTAGTGCTAATCCACAGGTAAATGTGTGTTGTAAAAATAAACTAAATCGGTTCATTAGAAGGGGGGGTTTACTCCGGACCCAAATTCCTAATATACTCATACCGGTCGTAATTTCTGCTGTATTGTAACAAAACGCGGTATACGTCGTGGGTAACTCATGAGAAAGAAGTGTTGTAAAAATGAGCTGAATCGGTCAATCGGAAAGCGGGGGTTTAATTTGTAATATATTTGAATAGAAAAGCCGGCAGACGTAGGTTCACAAAGCCGCCGCAAGGAGCGCTTTCTACCACTAGAGTGACTGTATCCTGTTCCTGCGTTAGATCAAAATACGATAATATGAGGATTTTTGTATTTATGAGGAAAGTGCTTAGTTATGCAGCTCCTGCGTGACAGACTTTTTTTTTTTTTTTTTTCTCCTGGTTTTGTTTTAAAATTACTGATTTTAAATATTTTAAAGCTATTAAACTTGAAAAATATTTAATTAATTTCCCTAAAATGCGGGATATCTAATTTTTGATTAATTAAATTAGTCTAAAAAACCCAACTAAATTATTAGATTCTGCAGTTGTGTTGTCAACTCAGATACTTGAACCAGCTCTAGAAATGGGCTATGTTAAATTTCTACTCTTCAATACACATTTTGCTAGAACATATTGTTATGGTTGAAAATGATTATGTTTGTTCACAAGAAAAAAAAACCTGCAAGAAAAGGACTCGTACAAATGTTTTAATGATTAAGATTTCATAAAAGCTAACAGAAAGAGTGGGCAGTTTTCTCTATTTCTGTCCATTTATTCACTTTTTTGTCTATTTACGAGTCTATTTACCATGCACTTTACCTAAATTATTCATGGATGTAAGGATAGAAATCAAGTGCCTAAAACATAAGTCTAGAATAGAATACAATTCTTTTAACTTGCCATACATTAAACTAATGATTTTTTTTTAGAAAAATATATTTAATTCAGAAGTATCTTCTGGTCACTCTTTTATTATACTAAATTATATCATTTCTTATTTTCAGATAAAGGACCTTCCATTTTAGAAGATGTTTCTCGGCTATCAATTTTGTTTTGGATATAAAATTTGAAATAGTAAATATGTAACATATTTCTTGTAGAAATAGCTAAATGTATATATAGGTAGAATATTGCTTCAGTAGCAAATGCATTTTTTTTTCAATTTTTATTGTAAAATTTTTATTTATAGAAACTATAAGTTTTGTACATACTGGAAAATAGGTATGTATCCTGAGAAGTTTGGACTGTAAACCATTCAGTTCATAATCAATTTTTGAAATATTTTTGTAGGAATATTTTTCCTTGTTTCCTTTACCTAATGTAAATATATTTCCTTTTTCTAATAATGATTATTAGTTCAAAAATTGACATTTATGATATAGTTTACAGTTATTGTTTAATTTACTTTTAAAGTCCAACATTTTTTGTTGATAGATTAGGATAACTGAAAATACTTGAGTGCCAATAAAAATATATTTAAATGACTGAATGGCTTATAGGTATATTTAATTTTTAATTGTTATTGTATAGATTATTTATGCTTCGTTTTATTATGAGTATTATATTATTCGAAATTAATTAGATGAGCATTTGTTTATTTATTATTGTCCATATGTGTGTGGAAATATCCAGTGATTTTTGTTTTTCTTTTGTGCTTGTGTGTATCAATACCAGCGAGATGAACATGATCATTCTTCTATTCCATTTAATTAATAAATGCTTTTATGAGATTGAGTTTTCCTTTAATATTTTCCATTAGCTGTTTTAATATTTTTACTTTTGTAATCCTAGTATCTAAAATGTCTTATTAATCATAGTTAGTACCAAAACATAAAAACTAGTTCCAGTATTCACTAAATTAAAATAAATACTTTACGATTAACAATATTTTTTAAAGGCTGTTTAATGGAATACTCCTTTGGCTACAAGTGGTTTCTAGTAGCCGAGGGTGTCCTCTCAATGACTTGGTTCTTCGTCGAGAAACTCTTTCAGGATCCTCGAATCACTGCGGCTTTCAAAGAACGTCAAAATTAACAAATTTCAAATTTTATATCTAAAAATACATAGTCTTGTAATGTTATTTACGTTCTTTTAACATGTTTTGCATTAATAGGCTTCCGGTTACCTTTTTCTTTATAGGTATTTAGATGTATAAAATCATATTAAATTACTTTCAAGGCGATATCTTTAACTATTTTCAGAATAATGGAAAAAAAAAAAAACTTAATAATAACATAAAAAAATTATTTTTGTTTACTCTAAAAAATGGATTGATTTGATTTTTTTTTCATACATTAGACATTTATCCAAACTAACCCAGATATATTTGAATAAGAGGAAATATATATTAAAATTAAATGAATTATAAACAGACATTAGTAGTTTGGGACATTTTTTTTACATATATCAATGACCTTTGATAAATCATGATAGCTGGAAAGTGATCATTCAAAAACCTAATAAATTTCCTTAAAAAAAGGTCGCACATAAATTTTGATAGAACCACCTCAGTAAAAAAAAAGTACATGAAATTTAGGAAATGTTTGTTTCTTTCTATTGAAGACAAGGTATTTTGATTATCTATTCTCAGCTTTGCAAATCACAAGAGAAATAAGCACTACATGGAAAATCAATAAGATGACGCTGTTCCTGCAAGATGGACTTTTTATTTGTATATTGAGTGCTAGGGTCATTGGCTCCAGTGCCTCTTATGTTAGTTACACATATGCTTGTTCTGTCCAAACGTAAACCTAAGCATGCAGAAGTTTTGACCTCTTAGGCAAGGGGTACCATAATAGTAAGTAATTTACAGTTTGATACTAACTTTACATCATCAATCTATGCGTAATTTCACCTATTTTGTGGTGGAGAAAGAAGAGAGGAACTCTTGAGATTCAGAAGATTTGCTTGCTTGATTAACTGGAATCGAAGGAGAGACGAGGATATAGACCTATCAGCAATGAAAGGATTGGGGCTAGATGTTAATAACATTGGAAAGTTATGTTAAGAAGTATTGGTGAAGTGGAAGAGGAGACATGTTAAAACATTTCCAGAGCTCTATTTGTAAGTTGGTGATTATTGGGATTGGGGCGGAAGAAATTGTTTAGTTAGGTAAAGGGAATTTTGGGAATTAAGAACAGCTTTTTTTTTTTTTTTTTTTTTACAATAATTTATGTATTCATCTATCTATTATAAATTATAATATAATGTTTCCTATATAGTAGATAAAAAATATACTTAGAATTTCCAAGTCAAATTCAACTTTTTCAAAACCAAATTTAATCTTTTTCCATTTCAGATTCATCCTTTTTTTTCATATCAAATTCAACATTTTCCATTTGAATTAGAAAAAGTTAAATTAGAAATGGAAAAAGGTTGAATTTAGAATGTAAATGGTAGAATTTGATTTTGAAAGAGTTGAATTCGACTTGAAAATGAAATAAAACTATTTTGATAGATTTACCTCCCAAGGTAAATCATTTTGAGGGAAAGTGCTTAGTTATGCAGCTCCTGGGTGGCAGACTTTTGTTTTTATGTGACGATACTTGGTATATAACATTCCAATTATAAATGATTGGACGGATTCGTTGACCAGCCTGATTGGACCATCTGAAGGTGGAGGGGTACACAGGACACAAATAACTAATATGCCCCTAAGGCGTCGTTCACACTAGAGCAATACAATAAGCGATGCAACATGACCAATATTTTATCTCACGGTACGACTTCTTTCCGTACAACACTCCAGTGCACTCTTGACCGATACAATTTCCTATGTGATAAGTAACTGAACAATTTTTTTCATAATTTGTTGTCATGAGCTCCTCGGAGGAAGATATTGTTGATTACCGGTGCTCAGAGTTGGGCAAATGTTAGCGGTCGCTAATATCTAATACCTTCCCGCTAATTTAGAGCTATTGATAAGAGTCTGCGCTAACGATTAGCGCTAGCTACGGCAGAGCGCTAATCGCTAATTCATGAAATGTTTAAATATCTTTGTAGCTAACTAGGAGGAATATTGAAGGTGGAATAAAAAAAGGATATTGGAAGTGTTACTACAAAGGATATTGAAGGTGGTTTTAGGAAGGATATTGGAACTGGTATTAGGAAGGATATAGAAGGTGGTATTAAGGAGGATATTGAAGGTCGTATTAGGAAGGATATGGCTGATGGTATTAGGAAGAATATTTAAGGTTGAATTAGGAAAACGTTTGAATGTAGGAATTAAAAAGGATATAGAAGGTGGCATTAGGGAGGAAATAGAAGGTTGTATTAGGAAGGTCCTCCCACAGTTGTTGGTTGCTCTCTAGTTTTACATTAACATAGAGAAGATCTATTTTAATCTTGACGCTACATATTTGTTTACGGGCATCAAATAATGAGTTCCATCGTGTTTTGCCTAGTCTTGATAAAGTGTGGCCTAGTACTTCTTGTATTACTTCTGCTGTCATTGGTCTTGAAGCAAAACGCTATTGCACACTGCACTTCCTTAAGATATTATTGTGGCGGTCTGCTAATGTTGGATGCTTCTTAAATCCTCTAGTTACATCAGACGTCGCTAGTAACATCAGACACGTAGTTGTGTGCCACGTCTGATGTTATATCATATCTATATGATATGATATCCTTCCTAATACTACCTCCTATGTACTTCCAAATACGACCTTTTATATCCTCCCTAATACCGCCTTCTATACCCTTCCTAATACTACTTCCAATATCCTTCCTAATACCACCTTCTATATCCTTCCTAATACCACCTTCTATATCCTTCCTAATACCACTTCCAATATCCTTCCTAATACCACCTCCTATATACTTCCAAATACGACCTTCAATATCCTTCCTAATACCAGTTCCAATATCCTTCCTAAAACCACCTTCAATATCCTTTGTAGTAACACTTTCAATATACTTTTTTTATTCCACCTTCAATATTCCTCCTAAGGGGCGAGGTTAGCTCAGTGGTAGAGCACTTGACTAATAAACTGGAGGACCAGGTTCAAAACCCGAGCGCGCACTAAAGATTTTTTCTTCTAGTGCTGCCGTTCGAGGGTTGGATTTGGGGTCCCAGATCGTCCCTAGGTTCACCCAATTAATTAATTTAATTAAAAATGGGTACCTTGGGTGATAATGACTCTAGCAGTTGAAGCAGCCAAGGGGAAAATCAGGCGGCCGGAGCATAGTATTGACCTTACTATCTCCCTAGTGTGCCGTATGGTCAAGAATCAGATACCTCTACAGTATCTGCCCCTCTGGGCCCTTGTGGCCTGTTACGGGACTGATTTTTTTTTTTTTTTTCAATATTCCTCCTAGTTAGCTACAAAGATATTTAAACATTTCATAACTGAATTAGCGATTAGCGCTCTGCCGTAGCTAGCGCTAATCGTTAGCGCAGGCTCTTATCAGTAGCGCTAAATTAGCTGGAAGGTAGTAGATATTAGCGACCGCTAACGTTTGCCCAACTCTGCCACAGAGGAAACGGATCTAGAAAATACTGGATACACACATATAATGTTCACAACATTAAACACAGTGCGGCAATGTTTTCCTGTGAACTCTCTCAACATGAACTGTAATATAGAATGAGCTCAGATAGTTACCATGTTTTATTGAGACTGGTGGAAACCGTAGAAAGAGAATAGGAACTTCAGACTTTCTGTACCACAGCCTGATATTACTAATAATTCTTTTAAACGTATAATTCCAGAAGCATGAGTTTTGCTCAACCAATTTTACAAAGGAGATAATGAATGCTCGCCCGATATCACACATATCGTACGTGACGAACGATACAGCGACCCGGCAGCTTTGTCTCCCCTGCAGACCCGACTCTGATAGTTATCGGTGTAATATCCCTATCGTGCCAGTGTGAACTATATTTCTTACTTTCATAGCCTTTGGATAATTTTGAGTGGTCGGTGTCGAATGAGGATCGGGTTGCTTATTACTTGTTGTATCGCTCCAGTGGGAACAAGGCCTAATAGAAATGTCGAAATGTTTGTTATGTTGCTACGAAACTCAGCATACCTCGTTAGAGAAAGATGCCATGTTAAAATAAACTAAATCGCTCCATTAGTAATCGGGGTTCAGCCCGAAACCGAATTTGGCTGTATTTTATTTTTAATTTTTTGCAACGAAACTCGGTATAATATCGTGCCCAACTAATAAGGAAAATTTGTCGTAAAAAACAAAAAACAAAAACAAAATTGGTTTGTTGGAAGGTGAGGTTTACTCCACATCAAAATTAAATAAAAAGTTAATGATTCAATCAGTTGTTCATTGCAATTTTAAGGGAGAAAAATTCACTCATGTTCTTTTGTGTTTATAAGATTATTTTTAACACGTTTTTTTAGGAATGGGGTGTAAACTATCCACCATGCTGAGAAATGCGCTTAGTTATGCAGTCCTGCTCGACGGACTTATATTTCTTCTATGAAGATTGACAAACAAATTTTACTGTTAAATAAGTTTAAGATTTACTGAAGTATTATTTCCATGAGGGCGATATTGTTGAACTCAAGAAGAAATTTTCGGCGATATTTTTCTGCCGATTATTTTCCAAAGTTTGGGCCCTGAAACGTTTCCTTTATTAGTCTCTACCTCCGCACAAAGATATCCTTTCTATATCTATGCCTCCGCATTTCATTTGTCCCAGTGGGTAACCTCCCGGTTCTCACAAATCTGTCACTTCGGGCCCCCCTGTTTTAAATTATTTTAGTTGTGTTATCATTATTTTGAGAGTGAGCGCAGACTAGTGGCAACACTGAGTGCCTATTCAAGCCTGGTCCTTTTTAAGTTGTGTTCCTTTTTTGTGTTTCCCAAACAACAAATTGTTTATGAACAAATTATTATTATTCTTATTACAATTATCAACATATCAGCTGCTATTTCATTTTGCGATCCTGCAAAAGACATTATATTATTTTTTAACCATTTATTTATTTTATTACTTTGTACAGCCTCCTGTTAAACATTATTAGGCCAACCTCATTTGCGGATAACCCGGCTAAACACATTTTGAGACAGAATAATAATGTTGAGTTACCCCGAAAAATATTTCATGGTAAATTGTAATAAATACTGAATATTCCAAAAAGTATTTTGTCTTAACAGATTTAATTGCTGAATCTATTTACCTAGAAATCCATTAAGAACACATTTTTAGTAAATGTCAACCATATTTAAATATTCTGACGTAAAAAGAAAAATTTATATTTCTTAGTTTGTTTATTGTTGCCGTTTTCCTAAATATAACAAGAGATGACTGTTAGACAAAGAATTAATTTCTTACCGACATGCAATCTTATAACTTTATGAGATGTAAGGAAGGTGAGTTGTAAATCTTTTATTCTTATAAATACTATAGCTGCTATTTACTATCACAGCAAAATAAAGAATATTTTAAATCCCTCACTAAAACCACACAAAAGGACAGGCTTACCAAGTAATTACAAAAGGTAATTGCCACCAAGTTCAATACACTTGTTCATTCGATGATGGCGAATTGCCTTGGTTGCGGATGCTCATAAATAAATAAAAAAATATTCATTCGATGAAAGCAGCCTTTAAACCAGCTCTGCCAAGTTACATTCGGGGGTGAGGCCCATTTGTTGACCCAAGTTCTCAGAAAGTCCTTGTCACTTGACAAAAGTTTTCCTTTTTGCATCATTTTCAGATCAGGGAACAAGGTGTGGACTGTATGGAGGGCTCTCAAGAATTTTAAGTTTAGTAGTTGTCTAATACTCATGCCGGCACAATGAAAACGAGCGGTGTCAAGGTAGGGAGGTACCAATTGTCTATTCTTCACTTTGGTCGTAGGAATTTTCATGACTATATCTTTGGGTAGGCACTGTACAGAGTATCACTTAGCTGTGAATGTCTTCTGTGTGGCCAAAACGACACGCTCTACAATTCTGCTCGATCTGGAAAATACATCGATCATTTGTTTCTTTCCAGATTTTCTGACAATTACAGGTATATCCTCGTCCTCAAAGGCCAAAACTTTGTTTTAGGTGGTGGACACATCATAATAGTACAGTCAAGTTTCGTCGCCTATCGCGATGCTGTTTCACATATTGAGATTGTCATTTATGAAACATATTCAGAATCTTTTGGCACCAAGTCATTGTGTGAGTCATTTTCTCCTCCCTCAGAAAATGGACACCGAAAAAAGAACGAAGTTTCTTTATCTTTAAATGGTCTCTGAGAATCGAATGAATTGCTGGTACATGAAAGTGTAAGGCCTTCTCTATCTGTTAATGTCACTCACCAGTCTTCGTCGAGCATTTTCCCCACAGCAGAAATGTTTTCTTCTGTTTACGGTTGTTTTTTTGGGGGGGGGGGGGAGGGAATTGGTCAGGGGCTCTTGGTCTCGGAGGGCCCGGCGTTCATTTTTTTTTTTATTCGCATTATAATTTGAAATAACGAAGTTATATACCTACCATTTTCCACTCCATTCAATTACAAATGTATTTAATTTTATTTTCAGAAACATGTCAGTTTTGAATAATTTCATTAATAGTTTTTGGTAATGTTAATGAAGTTGGGGGGTTCCTCCAGTTGGACCTGCTAAATATAATAATGATATGGAAATGCTAAACATAAAACAATTTTCCTGGATAATATATAAACCCGAATTGTGTGTCATAGCGTGTTAACCGTCAAATACTAATATATATATATATATATATATATATATATATATATATATATATATATATATATATGGATGTGTGTATACATTCGAACCGGGGTAATTTTTGGTATCTAGAAGATAGGATCGATAGGATTTAAAGAAATATTTTAAAATTTCTTTCATGAATGCAACCTCAATTGCTACATTTCTTCGCAAAATACTTAAAAATCTTAAAAAATAATTATCTTGCTAATGAATCAATAAAAGAGAGAAGAAAACAAGTACTGAAATCATTCCCTGACTTGGTTTTAAGGGAACAGTCTACGGAAATTTCAATGGCTTATTTTAGATAGGGAAAGGTTTGCTGATGATCACGGCAAAGATTGCCTCTACTTTCTAGTTGTTAGCAAACTTGTCAATCCCGCTCAACTATTTTTATCTAAATGTATTTATTTTTATCTTTCCGATAATCAACTCCATTCATTAAATGTTTTTTAAAGATTCTTTAGATTAAGATTTTGCAACATTTAGACAATCATTAATTTCTTTAATGTCTTAGCACAATCCGAAGATATACCGAAAATAGTAGCCACAATTTTCGATTTCTCGCCAAGAATACAACGTACGTCAGTACAACTGCAATCATTAATAATGGTTAAATAGTAAATAACAAATAGACGTAAAACAATCCAACATCACAACATTTTTTCTCATATTACAAAACAAATTATACTAAACACTAAATATAATCTAAAGAAAAAAAAAAAATCGGGCAATGAGAACCACAAAGTTGTTTGCCCTGAAACCCAAATCAAACCAAATCAAACCAAACAACTGCAATCAGTATAGATTGAAAATGAAAAATGCGTTTTTTCACAATCGATCTTTGCATTTGTATTGACGATGTGTTTACATTTTTCACGAAAAATTAAAAAAAGCCGCCACACAGGAGCTGCATAACTAAGCACTTTCTTCATAATTGGGTAGTGTCGAGTTCATTTCCTGAATAATTAGCTTAAAATAACCTATATAGATAAATAAAATAAAAACATTAATAGTTCTTCTCTTTTGCATTTGTTATGGGCAGCTGTTTCAATTATTAATTTTTTAATTAATTTCCTTCCAGAGTTTTGTGTCTGCGTGGTACTAAACTACGTAATAAATTACACAAAGCTTTACATTTTCGACTATTAATCTTGATGAATAATAAAAGAAACGGGATACAGTTATAACGCAGGAACAGGATAAAGCCCCCCCCCCCCCCCCCCCAGCGGCAGACATAGGAACTCTACGGCCCATATAGTCATATCAAAACAGAGGCACTCTTACTGGGAGTTTCGCGAACCTATGTTTGGCGGGGTAATTCAATTTAAACATAGTGCAAAGTAACCGCCCCCCTGTTTCGATAGAGCGAATTAGTTCATTTTTACTTCGGAGGAAAGTGCTAAAAACATTAACTGTTTCTATTCTAAGCTTCCCAGGAGGCAATAAGGATAACAATGGAAACGCGCTGCCATGACGCAGTTCCTGCGAGTTGGGCTTCTTTTTTTAGTACTAAATTAATTAATATCATCACCGACTTGGATTCCGTGGTCCCAAGTAAATGAAGCACCTAAATTTCAGAAATCAAGAATAAAATAAATTGTTAAAAAAATGATTTTTTCCATTAACTGAAAAGTACTTGCAAAATCCTAGTGTCCCTTGCACTTTAAATAAATGGTACGTATATTTATAATATAATCTAAGTGTTTTTAATATCTAACCCCTGCGGCATATAATTGATTCAGGACAATAGTATAATTTTCTTGCAGTAAAGACACTAAATGAACTTTCCATCTGTGTGATTTATGGCAGTCCGATTGTAAGTCTTTAATTTATCCTCGGCCTAGAAGTTTCTTCCTTTGCGTGCGCCCGCATCGGTGAAACTCCGGTGATAGCTATTATTTGAAACTCAAGGACAAGGGACTTTTGAACTAGGAATAGAGATTTTATCTCGTTGCAGTTTATATATGTCGAGTTACAGCTGATTTATGTACCACTTCGCCGAGTAGAAGGAAGCACTCAGGCAGGTGTTGTCTCAAGTTGTCGAGTAAGATATGATAATAAATGGTTTCGTGATTTAACAACAATTTTCTTTTTTTTTTTTTTTTTTTTTTTTTTTTTTTTTTTTTTTTTTTTTTTTACGGCGCATCTACATCTAGGTCATTTGCGCCGACATCCAGGGTGCAGCGAGGAATTTCACCAGCGAGCCGTGGGATGATAAAATTCCTGCCGGAGGTTGGGAATCGAACACACCATCTCCCGCTTATGAATCCAAGGCGCTAGCCATTAGACCACGGGAGACCCCTTTTTAACAACAATTAATTCCGACTCGCAGGAACTGCGATCTTAGCGTGGTTCCTTATAAAGCTAAAGTCTGGTGTGATTTTGGAAGATTAGAATAGAAACGTTTAGGGAAAAAACATTCCTTTGGAAACTTGAGCCACCGATTTCTCCGACTTGGGTTGCCTCATCGAAGTTTCAGGACCCGCAAAGAATCAAGCAACCGGAGTGTATAACTGACCATACTACCTCCCTATAGTGCCGTAAAGTCTTTCTACACTTCAGGACTCAAGCGAGCCAATATGGCGCAGAAAAAGTTACTTACCCAGGTCTTTTTGAATTTTTTATTTTTATTTTTTATTTTAGAGCTTCGTAACTAAGATGATAAGCTCTAATTTAAACAAACAGAAAATATAATAAATTTTAGTTTTCAAATAACAGTAATTTAAATAACCTATTACAAAATATAAAAAATTGTGAAATTAAATGTTTACGTTCCGTCCTCGAGGTTCTGGTATTTTCCCAGAGATTTCTTATTTTTCGCTTTCGATGATTTGGTACTTTTCCTTTTCTTGGGCGGTTCTTCACTTGGACCAGTCAGTACTGCCTTATCCTCTTCTTCCGTATCTTTTGCTGTCACCATCCGTTCTTCACTAGCAACAACATTATCTTGTTGAGGGTGAGGTTCAGCTGCAACGGGAATGTTGGGATCGGAAACAGATAACAAGGCCAGCTTTTCTAAATTGTCCATTCTTTGAAATACGAGTTCCGCAGACCTCAGGAATTCGTCGATTTTTCCATTTTCATTCTGTACACCCTCAGTTCCAGTTTCATATTCTATTGGCTTCGGGTTTACCGTAGAAGTAGGAAAATTTTGAGACCTGTTTTCGAAGGGTAAAAGCATTTGGTCAGTTGGATCAGAAAATGGAGCTGAAGAACAAGTAGGACTGTCTTCTGTATTGCAGGAAGAAGATATAATTTCATTTCGTTCTTGATGCAGGTTGGAGACTTAGTTGAGGCCATTAGATTCTTTTTTAAAGGCTTTGGATGAGCCTTGAACAGTATTTACGCGTATTTGGTTATTTTCAGTCTGATTTTTACAAGCTTCGGGACATACGGCAGCCAAATGATGCCGTTTGCAAATAAAACAGCTGATTTTACCTGAGTCAATAAATATTTTCCACTGTTTACCTGCCACATTGATAACCAACGAAGAAGGTAGCTTTTCAATGCCTTCAGGATAGATAAACAGCTGCCTTCTATGACTTAGCACATGTGCTAACCGTGGATCATGAAGGCCAGCTCTTAAACATTTGACAGGCGAAACTATTTCTATACCTAGCCTCTTCAATGCTTCTTCTATGGCTTCATTAGGAATTACTGGAAAAACTTTAGACAAAACTATCCTTTTTCCTGGCTCTACGAAACGCCTCAAAGAAATATCACGTCCACGGATCTTAATATTACGTTGTTGTTCTACTAATTTATCTACTTCCTTCTTACTATTGAAATATACACAAAACCTGCTTCCTGAAATATAGGAAGCAAATTTAACGTGTTTAGTATCAACAATATCTGCCAAACTCAATAGGTACTCTTCTTGTTTTATGCCTTTTACAGTATCTAAAACTACAGCGAAATCGCTGGGGCATAAAGGTGTATCTTGGGTAAAAATGCAGTTTCCAGCCCTCCAAACCGATTTCTTTCAAACTTTGCACAATAACGTATTTTGATGCACTAAACTCGAATACGATAAAAAAAACGTCGGATTTGACTAGGAAAGAAGTTATTAAGCACTTAAGTTCACTGTTGTGCAGGTTATGAGAGCTAATGTAAACAACTAAATTTGTGACGACTTTAAGGGTACGTTCATGGTGAGGATTCATTCTGCGATGCTACGATAGCTACTCCGATGAGCGCTGCCCCGATGTAAAACAAACACATGTATTAAGGTGGGAGTGTTCATAGTGAGGATCCTTACTTCCGATGCTATTCTCGCACTCGCGCAGTGACCGCGGGGAAGAACAAATATTATGTTTTCTCCTCGCAGTGAGGAGGGAAGCCGCGATGTTGGCCTGACTGTGATTGGTTCCTTCAAAAGGACTCTAGTGCGCCGGTCACCTACCCTCTCTCATTACTTCATCTTGTGTGATTATTCTTTTTTGGTTATTTCGTTGTCGAGATGAAAGAAAATTGGGTCTTTTTGCGAAGACTACATCCAGTTACTTTTGAAGTATTTATTTAGTTAAGTGATTTATAACAGTTACTCGTACTCGCTGATAAGCTTACTGATTAGCTTACAGGTTCTTTGCTGGTTATCTTTTACTACTTGACTCGTTATCTACGGTTATAATTCATATTAGATAATGACAAGTAATATTTATTAATAAAAAGGTTAATATGATCAAAATCAATTCTCTCAACTATGAAAAAAGTTATTAAGCATTAAAGTTGACTGTTTTGCAGGTTATGAAGGATAACAAACAACGATATTTGTAAACAAACATATTTTATTCCTTTTCTCTCTCTCTTTTTTGGATCTTTTACATTTATTAAGCAATACATGATATGCGTTTTCGATCGCTACGCTACGCTCCACTCGCTCAAGAAGATATAAGAAAACTCTAGCCAATCCAACTCGCAATTAATAGAATTATATTAATTTAAGCGACTCTAGTCTATCCAACTCGCTAAAATTAATAGGATTCCATTAATTTTTCCGAGTAAGAAACCAATCCCTTTTTCTTTGTCAGGAACATCGCGAACTAATTGTAAAGGCTCATTTTTTCTCACTAACATAAACAGAGCTTTTTCATAAACAAAAGCTAATTCACTGTTGAAGGTTACTTTACTCCCAGCAAGAACCAATGCAATGGTGAGTCAGCATGAACACCCTCCATCGATGTAGAATACATCGGGGAAGTGCTCATGGGAGTAGCTATCGTAGCATCGCAGAATGAATCCTCACCATGAACGTACCCTAAGGCATACATGCTATGGGTTTCCGCTCGCTACGCTCGCTCAAAAAGATAACAAACCCCAGTCAATCCAACTCGCTAAAATTAATAGACTATAATATTAAGCACTAAAGTTAGGAAGGTTATAAAACTAGGCGTCATCAGCGTATTTGTAAACACGCGCATGCGCAGATATGTAACATTGGGAAACAGAGAACTCTCATTTGAAATGTTCAGAAACCATTTATTCAAAGATATTGTTAATTTTAAGGGCATCCTCACCTGTCGGCACCTGTCGCTTAAGGGCATACGTGCTATGCGTTTCCGCTCGCTCAAGAAAATAACAAAACTCCAGTCAATCCAACTCGCTAAAATTAATAGAATTCTATTAATTTTAGCGAGTTGGATTGACTGGGGTTTTGTTATCTTCTTGAGCGAGCGGAGCGTAGCAGAAACGCATAGCATGTATGCCCTTAAAGTCGTCCTAGACTTTAAGTGACCTAGACGTTAGCTCTCATAACCTGCACAACAGTGCACTTAAGTGCTTAATAACTTCTTTCCTAGTTGAATCCGACGTTTTTTTTTTTTATCGTATTCGTGTTTAGTGCATCAAAATACGTTATTGTGCAAAGTTTGAAAGAAATCGGTTTGGAGGGCTGGAAACTGCATTTTTACCGTATCTTGTTCAACATTAGAGGTTATGTTTACAAGCGATTCCAAGACTATATTTTTCTGAAGAAGAGTTATTATTTGATGAAAAACGTTTACTCACTTAACTTTGAAGTTAAAGAAGCACTTGTTTGTAAGACTTTTGCTTTAATTGGTTCCACGTTCTTGAAGAAAAATAATAAATTTCTCCTTAAGGTACGTTTCCATTATGACAAGTCGCGGCGACAAGTCGCGGCGACATGTCGCTGCAACTTGTTGCACAGTTTTGTTGCAAAGGCTCGGCGACATGTCGCAGGGGCCACTCTCTGCGACATGTTGCAGGGAAAAAGTCGCTGCGACATGTCGCAGAAGTATTTGACGGAGGAACGAGGTTAACATATGTTAATAATATGTGAAGAGTAGACACGTTTTAGGTTAGGTTCTGTAGACACTAGACAGCAGTCAGAGCAAAAATCATTCAGAATAATGAATAATATATAATTCTGTTAGTTCATTCTGAATAATGAATACTTTTTCATTAATTATTCTGTCCCTATTCATTGAATGACGATGAAAATTTTTATTGAATACAGTTATTTATTCGAGTGAAACAATTTTTTGAATGAAATTGATTTATTTGACTGCAATTTTTTTAATAAATACAAGAGATTTTCTTCACTTTATTCTGAAAAAATACTAAGTTCATTGAACTTTTTCTTACTTTTACTGAAAATTCTTTATTCAAATGATATTGTTTCTTGAACTTAAAGAATCTGAGTTTGTTGTTACATGAACCGTATTATTTAAGGCATCAGCCCTACCCTGGCTAGAAGAGGGTAGTAACCAATAGATAACTCGTCCTAAAATTTGTAGTTAACAATAAATGGATGTTAAAATTTAAATAAATAGATGAACCATATTATTTTAAATGTATAAAAATAATGAATGAAGAATGCAAAATAATTAATTATTCATTAAAATAAAAAAAAATCGGTCAATGAATAACTAAATAAATGATTATTGAATAAAAAATGTATTGAATAACGAGCCAACCCCATTATTCGTTGAATAAAAATAAATCAGTAGACGAATAATTTATTGATTGAATAAATTCTTATTAAATAAAATTTTATTTGAATGATTATTGAATAAAAAATGTATTGAATAATTCCCTACTCCGCTAGACAGGGTTGTATGTGTAAACGGTCTTTTGCGCATGCGTGTGGTCCTGGCACAAGATGCGGGCTGATTCCATTACCACATACCCCAGTGAAACGGTGATTTCAAGCAGAAAGTTTTGGTGTAATTGTTTTGATTGGCTTATTCTATGTTTTTGGGGGGTGCTGAACACAAATCAGAAGTTTTCCGCCAAAAATGTGCTCGGCAGATATGAGAAATCATCAATAAATCACCAAAAATAATGTTTTTTAGTTGTTTTCAGCTTGTAACGTGCAAAGGAAGTTATTGACGCAAAAATTAAATCGGGAGTAAAATAAAAAAGACACAATTGCCTACAATTTATGGCCCCAAACATATTTACGTACATCGCGATGTTTCCACGCAAAAGAGCGTTGAAAGATGGGAGAACACTGTAATTTTTGTAAAAAAAAAAAAAAAAAAAGCAGCAAAAAGTAGTAAATGAATCAATGCAACTTACTCTTTTAGTGAATGAATTAATCAGCGCCTGGGA